>JAPDOI010000019.1:0-390000 GCA_029168955.1 Aplectana chamaeleonis | reverse complement strand
AGTTTTGAGGTGACTCGTATTCTCTGCTATAGATCCATACAAGCGTGAGGTGCAATTCCCAAAAGATCTGAAAGATTGTAATGATACTACCGATAGAACTCATGTATTTCTTGTCCTTGACGCAAAAGACAGCTTAAAGGCAGTGGTCACGATGAAAAACGTTATCGAAAAAACTACAAAAATCAGCTTAGATCAAAAACAGCTGAAAACTATGAAGGTAGCGCGGTGAAAAACGGGCTAGATATAAATTTTCTAGGGCCCAAAGATGCCAGTTCGTTCACACGTGCACAGCGATGACGAAAAAGATCGCAGTCTCATGCCGAGCAGTCAAAAATCATCGACATTCAGAGGAAGAAATAATTGCAAATTTACCTAATAAAAACAATTGAACAATGAAAGCAAGCACTTCGGTCAATGTTTTTGTCCAGATGTGTACATAAATCCGAAGGTTCATTGAATGAAATTCAATTTCAAGCCAGCTGATGTTCTTGATACAAGAGGTCATCGATGCCGATGATGTGGAGTGGGCTCGTCCACCATCAAAAGACAAGGAAGTTCAGGCTTCAAATTTCGCCCAAAACAGTAATTTTTTCGCGATTTTTTCTCATAGCTCCTACTACTCGAGACCCAGAAAAGAGTTTAGAGACAAAAAGACGACAAGCATATTTGATCGCGACCACTGCCTTTAAAAAAGCACAACAACGGACTGGTTCTGAAAAAATCAGCTTACCGTTTGCTTAGCAAATCGGCTTCTTGCTTGCGAACATTTTTTTGCTTTTCAAAAAGAATAATCCACAACTTAGGGGAAAAAATACAGATTAGAGCAACATTGGCCGACATTGATATCGAAATGCACAGCGACGACGTTTGAATCTGTGTGAGAACAAATGTTGACATGAGTGAATTTTTAATTTCCTCAGAAGGTTCTCACCTGGAAATCGCTTCCGGATCCGAAGAAGAAAAATATCCAACTCAGCCAAACGACACAGGTAGTATACATCGAAAACCCTATGAATTTTGTCTCGTTGAAGTTTTCAGGCACCTGAAACCTTAGCTTTGTTGGAAGGTATTGCGACGAAAGTACTCAGTGAAAAAAGTCAAATGCATCACTCTGCTTACCGAAATAGGTTCCTGCAACCCTAATCTCGTTGATCACGTGGCTCTATACCTCACCTATGCCAGATCGGGACTGCAACTCCTCTGACATTCGCTTGGGAGTTGCCTCGATGAAAAAATAGAGTCGCCTCGTGACATAGAGGCAACTCCCGCCAAATCGGCTTCGGCATAGCCTCATTACGGTGAAATTTTAGCCCCAGCTGGGTAAATTGTGAGGCGACTCTAGTGATTGCCCGATGAGATGCCGTCTCGCCTCACTCTCGCCTCGCATTCTTCTCACACTACGAACTCTGTGGTAAAATTCTCGCCTCAAATTCTTCTCACACCGCAAATTTTGTAGTGAAATTGTCGCCTCACATTCTTAATGCTCATCCATTTCCACGAGCGTGTCTCGTTTCTCTGCGCTTTTCGCGCCGAGCGCTTGGCGAGAGGCATGCGGCGAGGAGAGTGCGCGACGATGGTGCGAAAATGCCGGGCGTCTTAAAGGCATCGTACGCGCAGGAAACCGTATATTATTTTTTCATGATTTTGTGTAGCTTGGCCTCGCTAGTGAACGAACATGTCGAAGGGGCATATGAAAAACCTTCATTTGGTAAAGAAAAGTCAATCGGAACACATTGTAAATACGAATTTGAATTTCGCGCCAAAATCGGTTTTGAAGTTTTTCTGCTTTTAGAGGCCTCGTCACTGTCATTTTCGGAGTTTTTCTGCATGTGGAGTTCGTGCCGTAACTATTTTCCATGTTGTCTTACGGTCGCACCAACATTTTAGGAAAAAGTGCTAGATGACTGGTGAGAATTGGTGGCGGATCTTCATCTTTGACGCCTTCCAACCTCACTATCCAACGTTTTTGACGCGCCAAAGTTTACCAGTGTGGTCTACCGGGCTCAATCATGAAATTGAGCCTGAAAAATGAAAATTGATTTCCAACGCGAACGATGCCTTTAAGTATTGTCCTGAAACTAGCGAAAGAGCAGGAGAGCGTGCGAAATCGCGCGTGAATGGGTAGCAAACCATGTACCCTCGAAGGACATCGATTTTGCGTAATCGCGTTGTCTCGCATGAAGTGAACGCTGCCCAACACTTGGATGCTGTGTTTTTTCGGAATCTGTGAGAACAGCAAGACGTAGCCTGGAAACGACTCTGTTTCACTGAAATAGGACCAGCGTTGTCACGTTCCATTTCGACAATGGAAAGACTGACAGGTGTCAAGGAAAGAGGCTTTTTCATTTGATAGCTTGATCCTGCCCCTCGAGCATCTCATGAAGTTATAAGTGCTATTTCGCTTGACGACAGGTTTCGTAAGCGGAATCAGCGTTGTTCAATTTAAAAGCACAGTTCAAGCTCAAGGGTGAATCTTGAGATTTTCCCACAGTTGTGAAGTAGACCCACCCTATATAACACCTGCAGAGTGCGAGCTCTCAATTCATCCGAACAAGCGAGATATAGGAGGAAGCCACCCTGGGGCGCACACATCAGGAAGCCACTTTGGCACGCCCATTTTGCGATCTTTCGAGCTCAACAGTGGCGAGGTTAGTGATAAATACGGATCAATAGCCCGGTTTTCCTTCATTCTCAGTCTCTATCTTTGTTCAGATCGGTTCGCATACATCGGTTGCGAATGACGGAACCTACAAGCCTAAGACAACTCGTCCACCATGTTTCCGCAGTTTAATTTTTGAGGGGCCATATTTCCGTGCCCAGGAGGTCTTGCTTGATCCCAGAGACATCATTCGGATTAGTGTGGGGCCGCTCTAAAGATAGGCAGAAAATCAGAAAAACGATTCTGAGGTTGGAATGTGCCTTCAAAGGCATCGTACGCGCTGAAAACCACTCACCATTTTTTCGAGTTTGAATCACTGGTTGGGCCCGCCTGAGAGCGTAGGTAGAGTTTGCTGGGTCACCGACGCATTATTCGGAAGATATGGGAGATCGAATGTCACGAATTCCGCCAAAAGAGGCCGGCCTTCTGATAGCCATGTGGAATCAAATGAGAAAATAAAGTGGCCTATCAACAAATGATACATCAACTTCCGCTCATTCACGCGATATCACTTGTTGAAAGTTTCTTTCTTTTCTCATTTCATGCCACATAGCTGTTGGAAGGCCGGCCTCTTTTGAGGGAATTCGGTGCATTCGATCTCCGATATCTTCCCAATAATGCGTCGGTGACTCAACAAACTCTACCAACGTTCTCAGGCGGGCCCAACCAATGATTCAAACTCAAAAACGGTGAGTGGTTTTCAGCGCGTACAATACCTTTAACCGACATATTAAAGCTTGGCTTAGCTTAGTTTCTGATTTGGAATTGCTCAAGCTGTCAAGGAAATTCTGGGAACGGATTGTTCATACTCCGTTCACCTCCTAACTACATATAAGAGGAGGATTAAAGGCAGCAGGCAAGCTCAAAAATGGTACCGATTTTATGTCATAAATCGAAGGTTTGAATCTAGCAGTATGGGAATCTAACGAAAAAAACCGACGAAAACTGCATGCAAATACAGGAATAACTGCTGTTTTCGTTATGGGGTAAAATTGGACGAGTTTTGCCCGAGCCGTTGATATAGCTAATACTAACGATAAAACGGTTGGGATAGCGAAGCCGATAGACTCTTACAGTCTGCACTAGAACGCTCACCTCGTTGGAAGCTTGAAAAACCAGCCGAAGTGACCGTATTCGTATATTGAGGGGGCGGGGTTGAAAGCTCATGGGCGTGGCTGACGAAAATTTTTGACTCAAATTTAGTAGTTTTCACTCGTTTTTGACGCTTCCATCGTCTTGAGCGTTCTACTAGAAGCCACACGACCCAAGTAGCGTAGTTATTTCAACAACTTTTACGAGCGTGTCTGCTGCCTTTAAAGGCAGTGGTCACGACGAGAAACGTTAACGAAAAAACTACAAAAATCAGCTCAGATTGAAAACAGCTGAAAAACTATGAAGGTAGCGCGGTGAAAAACGGGCTAGAATTAGAGTTTTTAGGGCCTAAAGTTGCCAGTTCGTGCACACGTGCACAGCGCCGAAGAAAAAGATCGCCTTCTCATGCCGAGCAGTCAAAAATCATCGACATTCAGAGGGAGAAATAAATGCAAATTTACCTAATAAAAACAGTTGAGCAATGAAAAAAAGCACTCCAGTCAATGTTTTTGACTAGATGTGTACATAAATCCGAAGGTTCATTGATTGAAATTCAATTTCAAGCCAGCTGATGTTATTGATATAAGAGGTCATCGATGCCGATGATGTTGAGTGGGCTCGTCCACCATCAAAAGACAAGAAAGTTCAGGCTTCAAATTTGGCCCAAAACAGTGGTTCTTTCACGATTTTTTCTTTTAGGTCCTACTACTCGAGACCCACGAAAGGGTTTAGAGGGAAAAAGACGACAAGCATAATTAATCGCGACCACTGCCTTTAAGGCACGTTTCTCGATAAAATCGGTTGTTGCGCTATCCCCATGGAGTGGTATTGTGCTTATCTGGGCCAAATTCCGCAATTGCGTCTGGACACGATTTGCGGCCGCACGCGCTCGAGTCAGTCAAGTTTCCAGCGCCAAAGCCGACTCGATGTGGCTTTTACTCGACTTTTCAACAAGCCACCATCACAGGTCTATTAGCTTCAACTCATCTGTTTCGTAATTATGCCTAACCGTGTTCGCCGCTCTCCTGTTCAGACGCGAGCATCAACAAGTCGCGGCGGAGAAGTTGGATCACAAGCACCGTTGGATTTTGCTAGTGCTGTTGTGGAATTGATGAAGGATGCAACACTTCCAACGCATCTGAAGCTTGTGATAAGCGAATTCTCGTCTATGAGGGAGAAGTTTGATTTAATCATGTCGAAGAATCTTGAACTTGTAGATGAGAATAGGTCGTTAGCCGCTAGGAATGCCCAGCTACTTCAGGATAATGCCGTATTACAAGCCGAAATTGTTGCTCTCAAGTCTGAGCTTTCTCACAACTTAACTGTGCGCTCATCTTCTCCTGTTAGGCCTATTAATAACTGTGATTGCACGTTTGAAAAACGTGAGAGGAAGCAGTCGGTAGTGATCTCTGGTATGGATGAATCTTCCGATGTCACTTCATCGGTTAGGGTATTACATGATGAGAATTGTATTGCTAAGATATTAGATCATTTAGAGGTTGAGTGCAGGCCCACATCCATTTATCGGATGGGTAAGCCGAGTTCCTGTAGGTCACGCTTGATTAAGTTGGTCTTGCCTACAACATTTCACGCAAATCTAGTCTGTCGTCGAGCCCACTAGCTCAAATCTTTCTCCTCCAGGGGGTCTTTATAAGGCCCTCTCTCTCAATGGAGGGGAGGGACAGGGTCAGGGCCCGACGGCAGCTTCCCAACTCTAGTTCGGGGAATATCGTTGCTCCTGTGAGTGTAAATTATGCCAGCACCTCGAACATTGTAGCTGATCCTCCTGCATCTTCCCTGGGTGACCCAGCCACTACGAGCTCGGGAAACTGCTAAACTCTCCCCGGATAAATTTTTGCCGCCTTACATGTATTGCCACCAACATTCGCTCACTAGTAAAGAACGTTGACGCGGTGAAATTCTTACTTCAAAAATTCGACACGGACATTATCTCTTTAACTGAAACATGGTTGAACGGTGGGGTCGGGTCGGTTTCTCTACTGGGTGACTGGTGCTCGCATTACGAAGTTCTGAGGTCGGACCGTCTTCGCAAAAAGGGTGGAGGAGTTTTTTTCTGGCTAGGAATTTTTTTTGTCCAGTTCTTGTGTTCCAGGATTCTGTCCCTGATGCATATGAAATCCTTTGCACGGATTTGGAAATCGACTTGAAACCCATACGGTTTTTCGTTGTGTACAAAACACCATCTTGTGCTTCGAATTTGTCGGAGCAACTGTTCAGTACCATCGGCGACCTTATTTCTTGTAGCTGGCCTTCTATCATCACAGGCGATTTTAACCTCCCGGATATCAATTGGAATGAACCATCTGCTTTTGCCAATGTGAGTTCCATCTCAAGAAGTTTTTTAACTGTGTGCTCGAGTCATAGCCTTGAGCAATTTGTTAGGGCTTCGACCCGTGGTGGTCATGTTCTTGACCTAGTTCTGTGTAATGATAACTGTATGGTCAATTCAGCAAGCATTTCTCCACCGTTGGGGTCCAGTGATCACTCTACCGTTCATTTTGCACCTAACCTTCAGAGGTGAAATGCTCCCGTTGTGTATAGAAGGAATTTTAGGAAAGCGAATCTCGATGCTATCCGCAACCATTTACTTCATGTAGACTGGTTCGGTTCCTTGGGCACTGTTGTCAGTGTGGACGAGAAGTACGAGCTTTTTCTTTCTATCATCCATCATCGCATTGATACTTTCGTTCCCCTCGAACCGTGTTACCGTAATAAACGAAGACTCCCACCGCATTTAACCAACATTGAGCGGTTGAGATCGGAGGCGTGGCATTTGGCTAAAACTCAGGACTGTGCTGAGTTCTGGGAACGGTTCAAAAAAGTTAGTGAACGTTTTGCTAATAAATTGAAGAAGTATAATAACCACACTGAGAAAAAAGCTGTCGAGTCAAGTGATAAACATTCCTTCTTCAGATTTATCAACTCTAAACTCAAAAACCCCAATGGGGCATTGGTGAGGAATGCTAGTGATAGAGCTGAGTTGTTGGCGGACGTATTTCAAAAGTCGTTTTCTGACGTCTCTTCTTTGGACAGTCTACCTTTCCCCAATTCTTTCGCTGTTATGGCTGATTCATGTTGGTTTTACAAAGATGAAATTATCAAGGAACTTCTTGCCTGGCCTTCATCCAACTCTATCACTCCCGACGGGGGGGGGGCGGCCAAGAGGCACCCAAAAAGGGTTCGCCGCCAGTACCAGTGGACACGTTTTATGATGGGGAGTGAGATAATTGCACCGCGCCTCCCTACATACGGCAGATGGCCAACGCCGCGTTGCGGCGAAAGGTGTCGCGCATGCGAGGAGTGAAATGGAACTCCGTTTCGAGCTGCATTCAGGGGCAGTGAAGCTGAAATTCGGCAAGTGAGCTCCAGCAGGATTGAGCTTCATCCTCAAGCAGTCATATCTTAAACCTTTACATGTAAACCTTTGAAATCCACTCTGAAGACAGTAACGTTTCGTTTCCCCAGTTTACTGACCAGCCAAGAGGCTGAATGTACCAATCAGAAATACCAGTTCTAGAATTACCGACTTCACGCAGAAGCTGAAATTCAAAAATTTTAAATTTCATTCTGAAGATCAAAATTTTCATTTTTCTGGCTATAAGACCATCCATGAGGTTTAAATTTGTCGTTGGTTTTCTACCGGGTTCCGAACAACTCAGCTTCATGCAGAAGCTGAAATTTAAAAATTTGAAAGTTCACTCTGAACACTCAAATTTTCAGTTTTCTGGCTATAAGACCATTCATGAGGTTTAAATTTGTCGTTGGTATTCTACCGGGTTCCGGAGAAGTCAGCTTCATGCAGAAGCTGAAATTTAAAAAATTCAATCTTCACTCTGGATTGAATTTTCGGTCGTAAGACCATTCAGGAGGTTGGAATGTGTAGTGGATTGTGTACCAGGTTGAAACTGATCAGCCCCACTCAGAAGCTGAATTTTAGAAAATTCAAATTTCACTCTGAAGACTAAAGTTTTCAGATTTCTGGCTGTAAGACCATTTATGATGTTTAAATGTGACGTCGGGATTCTACCAGGTTCCGAACTGGTCAGCTTCATGCAGAAGCTGAAATTTAAAAAAAAATTAACTCTGAAGATTGAAATTTTCTAATTTCTGGTCGTAAGATCATTCAGAAGATTGGATGGAATGTGTCGTGGAGGGTGCGCCAGGCGGAAACTGATTAGCTTCACGCAGAAGCTGAAATTTTAAAAAATTCAATTTTCACTCCGAATACAAAAATTTTCAGTTTTCTGGCTTTAAGACAGCTCATGACGTTTAAATGTTACCAGGTTGAAACTGAACCCGTTAAACAATCCACCTTATGAAAATTTGTACGCAACGCTGAATCGTCATACACTAGCAAATTTAATTAATAGTAAGAAATCGTCAAAGGTTAATATTCTCTGGGTCCTACTCCGATATCTACGAGAGAACGTATTTTCATTAATATTTGCTGGTCCTCTTCGGGTAATATGCGGTGTGAATTAGCACACAATCGAGGCTGACCTTGTGCTGCGTTTATGGGCTAAAGAGGACCTGCGGTGCGGTCGACGCTGAGTCTTGGGCTGTCCATGATTGTACGATGTCACAACGAGACAGAGGCTACCATACGATAAAACAACTACATTATGATATTCTTGGCGGTTTTCAAGAAGGCTCCTTTGGTGAGTTCCTATTAGCCATATCACATTACTACACATTTCCAGTCAGAATCGAACTTTTCATGTGAGATTCTGCTGATATTTATTGTGCAAGTGCACTTTTTCATCATGGCGCAATCTCACTCAACTTTTGTCTGGACATTGACTCGAGAAAATTGAACAAATTCTTTCAACTATCTATTTTTGCTGCTTTCTATGGATTTTAAACGCTTTCGAATTTCACATTTAAATTTGAAGGGGTCGACGGTTCTATATCAACAATGAAATACTTGTTTGTTTCAATGAATGATTCGGATAATCGCTTCCGAAAAGTATAAGATTTAAGCCGACGGAATGGATTATTTGGATAGAAGCGTTTTCAAAATTTCCGGCTTTTTTTTTACAATAAGACGTATTTTTTATTAAAAAAAAACGAGTGCTCTACACGATTGAACTGAATGATCATGAATTTTATTCTATTGAATATTCGATTTTTTGAATCGTTTCCGGATAGGTCGAAAAAATATCAATATTTATCTTGAAGCTGAATATTTGAATCTCGTGCTCCGAAATTGGCAGATTATTCAAAAAAGCAAGTATCCAGTTTTACTCGCAGCTAACCGTCACGGCGGCTGCGGGGTGTAACTCGTCCATGTCCGCAGGTTGCTCCCCGGTTTTGGGGTGGGGGGATTGAAATCTCCTAGAGGGTGAGACCCAGTGTGCGTGTGGGAGCCCTTATTGCTTCAAAAGAATAGTGAATCACTGTTTTGGTTGCTTATAGTGCCTTGAATTGGAGGTGGTGGACGAGTTGTTCGTCACCCCTTAAAAACACAACTCAACCGTCTTTGATAAGAAAAGGTCCAAATAAGGTCTCTGTTTACAGAAAGATGAGGCTAATTTCAATGCTTGTTCGGGCATTTGGACGAATCCTAGTGTACACAAATGAGAAAAATATGAGTTGCACCTCCCGCAGCCGCCGTGACGGTTAACTTCGAGTTCCAGTTTTCTGAGTGAACATAATAACAATAGAAATACTTTTCCAAAACTTTAAAATCGAACTTTTTTTCGATTTTTTAATACCCGATTGAATGGAATATTCGAAAAGCCAAATAGTTTAGTCCAAGGAATCAAAAGAATAATTATTCAAAAAAGAAACTGGAAGCTTGGACAAAAAGACGAAATTAATTAAACGGAAAATCGAATGGTCGAGTTCAGTGAGATTGCGTCATGATGAAAAAAATGCATTTGCGGAATAAATATTTGGAGAGTTTTACCTGAAAAGTTCGATTCTGACTGAAAATGTGTATAATGTGATATGGATAAAAAGAATTCACCCGGAAAACTAAAAAATTTAGTCTTCAGAGTGAAAATTGAATTTTTGAAATTTCAGCTTCTGAGTGAAGCTGATCAGTTTCAATCTGGTACACCCTCCACGACACATTCTAACCGCAATCCTGGTCTTAAAACGAGAAATTAGAAAATTTCAATCTGCAGAGTGAGAATTGAATTTTTTAAATGTCAGCTTCTGCATAAAGCTGACCGTTTCGGAACCTGGTGGAATCCCGACGTCACATTCCAACCTCATGGCTGGTCCGAAAACCAAAGAATTGGAAACGTTGGTCTTCAAAGTGAAAATTGTAATTTTTAAATTTCATCTTCTGAGCGAAGCTGATCAGTTTCAACCTGGCACACCCTCCACGACACATTTCAGCCTCATGACTGGCCTAAGAACCAGAAAATTGAAAATTTTGATCTTCAGAGTGAAATTTTAAAATTGAAAATTTCAGCTTCTACGTGAAGCTGACCAGTTCAGAACCTGATAGAATACCAACGACACATTTAAACCTCATATCTGGTCTTAAAACCAGAAAACTGATAATTCTGATCTTCAGAGTGAAATTTGAAAATTTTAAATTTCAGCTTTTGCGTGAAGCCGATAATATTAAAACTGGGATTCCTAGGTGGTACATTCGGCCTCTTGGCTAGTCAGTGAACGGGGAAAACGAAAGTTTCTGTCTTCAGAGTGGATTTCGAATGTTCAAATGTAAAGGTTTAAGATACGACTACTTGAAGATGAAGCTCAATCCTGCTGGAGCTCACTTACCAAATTTCAGCTTCACTGCCCCTGATAGCAGCTCGAAACGGAGCTCCATTTCACTCGTCGCATGCGCGACACCTTTCGCCGCAACGCGGCGTTGGCGATCTGCTTTCGGTAGGGAGGCCCAGTGCAATTATCTCCCTCCCCACCATAAAACGTGCCTACTGGTACTGGCGGCAAACCCTTTTTGGGTGCCTCTTGGTACGGACCCCTCCCGACGCCATACCACTCAGCTTTGTCAAGCGGATCGCTCTTGATAATGCAGGTCCCCTGGAGTTTATTTTCAATCTGAGCTTCATGTCTGGTGAAGCCCCCATCAAATGGAGGCAATCATTTGTTACCCCCATTCCAAAAAAGCCCCCTTTCACAGACCCTGCTAATTTCAGGCCAATCAGTATAACATCTATTTTCTCACGGCTGTTTGAAAAAATTCTGAAGAAGAGAATCGTTTGTCACTAGGGAGGAAATTAGGTTATCTCTCCCTTAAAACATGGTTTCCAGGGAGGGAAGTCCACTGTGACGGCAACCATAGAAGCGCTTAACAAGTGAACGGCTTTCCTAGATGTTGGGAAGAGTGTTGATGTTGTGTATTTTGATTTTGCTAAGGTTTTTTGATAAGGTTCCTCATGACAAATTGTTGCAAAAACTCTCACTGGTTGGTATCCATCCGCGAATAGTTCCATGCATACGTTCGTTCCTAACTGACAGGACGTTCCCGGTCTGTGTTGACTCTTCCCACTCAACTCCAAGGCCAGTCCTGAGTGGTGTACCACAAGGCGGGGTATTGTCGCCCATCCTTTTCAACATATACACACACGAAATCGCAGGTCTTGTCACTTCCTGTGGCACCGGTTTCAGTGCATTTGCGGACGATATAAATATCTATCGGGACGTTTCCCAACCGGAGAACTGTATCTTGCTACAATAGTCTATTGAAATTGTTAGTACTTGGTCTCGCGATTGGAATCTCCCGTTGGCAAAAGAAAAAACGAAGGTTCTCCACTTGGGTAATAGCAATGCTAACAGTATATAAAGTGTGCCCGAATGAGAATGGCGGCCCACGCGGCCGGCGTGCTTGGCAGGCGGCCGTCGCATGTGCCGCCCTCGGACGAGTGTTGGATTTCAACGACGGCAGTCCCCTCTCCCACGGTCTGCAGAGATTGATCGGCGCAGTGGTTGCTGCCAGCCGGTGCCGGCCCCGTTCGTAGTCAATGGCGGTGGGGACTTTTCGCATGCTCGTCCGAGAGCGGCGAACGCGACGGTCGCCTGCCAAGCCCGCCGGCCGCATGGGCCGCCAGTCTCATTCGGACGCACCTTATACTGTCAGTGGATGTCAGATCCAAAGAAGTTGCCCAAATAACTGATTTAGGGTTCACTATTACTACAAGTCTGAGTCTTGATAAGCACTGTGAATCTATCTCGAATAAAGCAACTTTTGCTATGAATAATACTTTCAGGGGTTTGTCAACTTGCAATCCCTCTGTGCTTATCAGAGCTTACACCACGTATGTAAGGCCTCTACTCGAGTACGGTACCCCGGTATTCAACCCCGCCAAACTCAAGAACATAAATAGATGGGAAAAGATACAGAACGATATTACTAGAAGAGTTCTTATCAGACAGCATGGCTTCATTTATGGGCAATTGCCCTCCGCTGCTGACAGAAATGCACTCTTTGGCCTTGAGCCTTTGGCTCTCACAAGGAAGAAGAATGATTTGTTTCTGTTCCACCATATCCTTTTCAATGACAAGTTTGGTCTTAGGCCTGAGGATTTCGTGAGAACGAGAGATTCGGTAACCCGGGCTGGGGGTCCGATTAAATTCCACCGTACCGTGTCAAATCTTGAGTGTCGGCGCTGCTTTTCCACTAATAGAATTGTTCCGGTATTCGAAGATCTCAGTAGGAACGATACTATTCCTATAAACATCGGCGCTTATAAGAACTTTGTGCACATGAAACTGGCTTCCGGGGTGCAGCGGATTGACTCTCCGTAGTGCTCATATATATATATATATATATATATATATATATATATATATATATATATATATATATATATATATATATATATATATATATATATATATATATATATATATATATATATATATATATATATATATATATATATATATATATATATATATATATATATATATATATATATATATATATATATATATATATATATATATATATATATATATATATATATATATATATATATATATATATATATATATATATATATATATATAACGTCGGCATGGATCGTGAAGAGACTTCGCGTTCACCGTTGAAGGTTGGCGCAAACTCGGCGCCATGTGCTATAACATAGGTGCACCGAGTTGGCGCCAACCTTCAACAGTGCACGGGAAGTCTCTTCCCGATCCATGCCGACGTTGTATATAAAATTTTCATTACTTTCCAGCTTCTAAAACCCACCTAGAGTCAACAGATCGGCGGCTGCTGCGCTGGAAACTCTTCCGACTCGAATGCGCGCGGCCGCGAAGCGTGTCGAGACGCAATTGCAGGCCGGAATTTGGCCCAGAGAAGCACAATAGATCTGGCCATCACAAAAGTAAAGATGAGAGAAAAATTGAAGAAAAAACGCTCAGGAACAAGTTATGCTTGGTGTCCTCAAGCCCCCAGTTATCGAGATTTGTGTAAAAGCCTGTTTTGTCAACTACTATTTTACTTCTAAAGTAATGTCTGAACATTTCTGGAGACTACTCACTACTTTAACAGCAAAATAAAAGGCGAATAAGCAAGCATTAATGAAAATCTCGTTAATTAGGGGGCCGGCCGCCACCGGTAATTAGCCGTTACTCTTTGTTTTTGAGCGTTCTTCCCTGGCACTTCAGGTTTTTTTCACTTATTTTTTCTTTTGTGATGACTAAATCTACATTCTTATGAACAGAGCTAAAAAGTCGTTTTATCGCGAACCCAGCCTTTAAAGGCACAGTCCAAGCTCAGTGAAGAAATCTGAGATTCTCACATAAATGTGAAGTAGACCCACCTCATATAACACCAACCAAGTGCGAGCTCTAGAATAAGCGAGATATAGGGGGAAGCCAGCCTGGGGCGCCCACATCAGGAAGCCACTTTGGCACGCCCCTTTAACGATCTTTCGAGCTGATTAGTGGCGAGATGAGCGATGATTATTAATCAGTGAGCCCGTTCTTCCCTTCATTCTTTGCCTCTCTGTTTATTCAGGTCGGCTCGCATACATCAGGTGGAAATGAAGGAAGTTACAGGCCTCGGACAACTCGTCCACAATGCTTCCAAAGCTCAATTTTCGAGGGGTCATAACTCCGTTCCCAGTGAGTCTTGTACGATTCCAGGGACATCGTTGGAATCAGCGTGGGACCGTTTTCAAGATAGGCAGAAAAACAGGGATTTGATTTTGAGGTTGGCCTTTGAAGGCAGTGTTCATAGGCAGAAAAACAGGGATTTGATTTTGAGGTTGGCCTTTGAAGGCAGTGTTCACGATAAAAATAGTTTTTCTGGTTTTCCGCCAATCTTGAAAACGGCCCCATGCTGATTCCAATGATGTCTCTGAAATAGTACAAGACCTTCTGGGAACGGAGTTATGGTCCCTCAAAAATTGAGCTAACATGGTGGACGAGTTGTCCGAGGCTTGTAACTGCCGTCTTTTGCATCCGTTGTATGGGAGCTGACCTGAGTGAAGAGAGAAGTTGAGAATGAAGGGAAGAACGGGGCTAATGACTGGAAATCATCGCTCATCTCACGATCTTGAGCATTCATTTGTTTACGTCGGTGGGCGTGTGATGCGCTTTTGGGGTTTGCATTGCGCTCAAAATAGCAACTTCGGGCTATTTTGGAGCTTTTCCTGGCAAGCTTTCATGCGTTCTTTCGACGTCAACGTTACAGTATGCCCCTCCACTACCCACTCCTAGTGGAAACTGAAACACATTTTTTATTTTTTTATCGTGAACACTGCCTTTAAAGGCAGCATACACGCTCGTAAACGTAATTGAGATAACTACGAAATTAGAATGGTATGGCACCAAACAAAACGCTCACGCGTTTTAAAGCTTCAAAAATGACCCGCAATGACGCTACAGGAGTGGAAAGTTGACCCCGCCCCTGTATCTGCCCGCCCCCTGTAGTTGCGTCCTCACCCAAAACAGTGCTGCTGGGCTATTCCCACCGTCGGCGACGTTTGTAGGTGGTGGAATAGGTACAATAAGTAAACCACACACATCGATGACGTTGGAAATGGCCCAGCACCCCTGTTTTGGAGGAGACGGCAAATACAGGGGGCGAGCAGATACAGGGGCGGGGCCAACTTCTCACTCGTGTAGCGTCATTGTGGGTCGTTTTTGACTGTTCAAAATGCGTGAGCGTTGTGTTCGGTGCCATACCATTCTAATTCCGTAGTTATCTCAATTACATTTACGAGCGTGTATGCTGCCTTTAAGCAAACTCCCATCACTGAAACACGCTCAATTAGGGTAAATTTACCTTTCTAGTTTTCACAGCATAAACTGTGCAAGCTATTATGAGAATTCCGTCGTAGGCGAGAGAATACAAGAAATGATGATCGGGAACGTTGCAAGTTAAAACAACTTCTTCGCGGGTAGGATAGTCATGACGATAACCTGCAAGTCATATGAGGCATTTGAGCTTTTCATGGAATTGGGAATTGCAACGATGTAGTCTTCAACAAAGGTCATTAAGAACTTGTTAGGCGCGGCTTAGAATTGAATCCAACTCTACATTTGACAGCAGTACCTTATCCACTGTGATTCCCTCAGAAACTATTCTCCGATAGATGGCAAGAGGCCTCCGATGGAGCCGCCTGTTACGCCCTATCATTCCGTGAAGCCAGAATTCGCGGACTTTCCCCAATTCAAAACTTTGAACAAATTCAGCCGAAAACTTTGGTAAAGTGGCAATTGAACCTCATATTCGTGATCAGCACCCCCAGATAATTCATTGCGACAATTTAAAGGCCAGTGGTCGCGATCAAATATGCTTGTCTTCTTTTCCTCTCTAAACCCTTTTCTGGGTTTAGAGTAGTAGGACTTACAAGAAAAAATCGCAAAAAAACCGCTGTTTCGGGCCAAATTTGAAGCCTGAACTTTCTTGTCTTTTGATAGTGGATCGTCGGCATTGATGACCTCTAATATCAAGAACTTCAGCTGGCTTGAAATTGAACTCCATTCAATGAACATTAACCTTCAGACTGACTTGCTCGAATATTTATGTACTCATCTAGCACAAAACAGTGAATGGAGTGCTTTTTCATATTGTTCAACTGTTTTTATTCGGTTAAATTTGCATTTATTTCTCCCTCTGAATGTCGATGATTTTTGAACGCTCGGCATGAGACCGATCTTTTTGGGCGGCGATGTGCACGAACTGGCATCTTTGGGCCCTAAAAACTCTAATTCTAGCCCGTTTTTCACCGCTCCACCTTCAGAGTTTTTCGGCTGTTTTGGATCTAAGCTGATTTTTTGTAGTTTTTTTCGATAACGTTCTTCATCGTGACCACTGCCTTTAAAGCTAAATCTGGAAAAAATTTCCTGAACGCTTTGAGAACCCCTTAAAGGCAGTGGTCGCGCTCAAATAAGCTCGTCTTCTTTTCCTCTCTAAACCCTTTTCTGGGTATAGAGTAGTAGAACCTATAAGAAAAAATCGCGAAAAAAACGCTGTTCTGGGCCAAATTCAAAGCCCGAAATTTCTTGTCTTTTGATGGTGGACGAGCCCACCCCACATCGTCGGCATCGATGATCTCTAATATCAAGAACATCAGCTGGCTTGAACTCGAATTTCAATCAATGAACTTTCGGATTTATGTACACATCTAGTCAAAAACATTGACTGAAGTGCTTGCTTTCATTGTTCAACTGTTTTATTAGGTAAATTAGCATTTATTTCTTCCTCTGAGTGTCGATGATTTTTGACTGCTTGGCATGAGACTGTGATCTTTCTGTGCACGTGTGCACGAACTGGAAATTTAGGGTCTTAATAACTCTAATTCTAGCCCGTTTCTCACCGCGCTACCTTCATAGTTTTTGAGCTGTTTTTGATCTAAGCTGATTTTCTTAGTTTCATAGATAACGTTTTTCATCGTGACCACTGCCTTTAAGCTGTCTTTTGCAAAGCGGCGCGATCCCCCTATGGTTTATGGTTCCCGGACAAAGCGCCGCGTTGGCCGGGGTTTTCCTGATCGTGAGAGATTTAATTTGTTCAGAAAAGCCACAAAGTTCCCGGACAGAGCGCCGCAAAGCGGCGCGAACCCCAACTTATGGTTCCCGGACAAAGCGCCGCGTTGGCCGGGGTTTTCCTGATCGTGAGAGATTTAATTTGTTCAGAAAAGCCACAAAGTTCCCGGACAGAGCGCCGCAAAGCGGCGCGAACCCCCCGGCTTATGGTTCCCGGACAACGCGCCGCGTTGGCCGGGGTTTTCCTGATCGTGAGAGATTTAATTTGTTCAGAAAAGCCACAAAGTTTCCGGACAGAGCGCCGCAAAGTGGCGCGAACCCCCCGGCTTATGGTTCCCGGACAACGCGCCGCGTTGGCCGGGGTTTTCCCGATCGTGAGAGATTTAATTTGTTCAGAAAAGCCACAAAGTTTCCGGACAGAGCGCCGCAAAGTGGCGCGAACCCCCCGGCTTATGGTTCCCGGACAAAGCGCCGCTTTGGCCGGGGTTTTCCTGATCGTGAGAGATTTAATTTGTTCAGAAAAGCCACAAAGTTTCCGGACAGAGCGCCGCAAAGCGGCGCGGACCCCCCGGCTTATGGTTCCCGGACAAAGCGCCGCGGTGGCCGGGGGTTTCCTGATTGTGAGAGATTTAAGTTGTTCAGAAAAGCCACAAAGTTTCCGGACAGAGCGCCGCAAAGCGGCGCGAACCCCAACTTATGGTTCCCGGACAACGGCCCGCGTTGGCCGGGGTTTTCCTGATCGTGAGAGATTTAATTTGTTCAGAAAAGCCACAAAGTTTCCGGACAGAGCGCCGCAAAGCGGCGCGAACCCTGGCTTATGGTTCCCGGACAAAGCGCCGCGTTGGCCGGGGTTTTCCCGATCGTGAGAGATTTAATTTGTTCAGAAAAGCCACAAAGTTTCCGGACAGAGCGCCGCAAAGCGGCGCGAACCCCCCGGCTTATGGTTCCCGGACAACGCGCCGCGTTGGCCGGGGTTTTCCTGATCGTGAGAGATTTAATTTGTTCAGAAAAGCCACAAAGTTTCCGGACAGAGCGCCGCAAAGCGGCGCGAACCCCCCGGCTTATGGTTCCCGGACAAAGCGCCGCGTTGGCCGGGGTTTTCCTGATCGTGAGAGATTTAATTTGTTCAGAAAAGCCACAAAGTTTCCGGACAGAGCGCCGCAAAGCGGCGCGAACCCCCCGGCTTATGGTTCCCGGACAAAGCGCCGCGTTGGCCGGGGTTTTCCTGATCGTGAGAGATTTAATTTGTTCAGAAAAGCCACAAAGTTTCCGGACAGAGCGCCGCAAAGCGGCGCGAACCCCGGCTTATGGTTCCCGGACAAAGCGCCGCGTTGGCCGGGGTTTTCTGATCGTGAGAGATTTAATTTGTTCAGAAAAGCCACAAAGCTTCCGGACAGAGCGCCGCAAAGCGGCGCGAACCCCAACTTATGGTTCCCGGACAAAGCGCCGCGTTGGCCGGGGTTTTCCTGATCGTGAGAGATTTAATTTGTTCAGAAAAGCCACAAAGTTTCCGGACAGAGCGCCGCAAAGCGGCGCGAACCCCCCGGCTTATGGTTCCCGGACAAAGCGCCGCGTTGGCGGGGTTTTCCTGATCGTGAGAGATTTAATTTGTTCAGAAAAGCCACAAAGTTTCCGGACAGAGCGCCGCAAAGCGGCGCGAACCCCCCGGCTTATGGTTCCCGGACAAAGCGCCGCGTTGGCCGGGGTTTTCCTGATCGTGAGAGATTTAATTTGTTCAGAAAAGCCACAAAGTTTCCGGACAGAGCGCCGCAAAGCGGCGCGAACCCCCCGGCTTATGGTTCCCGGACAAAGCGCCGCGTTGGCCGGGGTTTTCCTGATCGTGAGAGATTTAATTTGTTCAGAAAAGCCACAAAGTTTCCGGACAGAGCGCCGCAAAGCGGCGCGAACCCCCAGGTTTATGGTTCTCGGACAAAGCGCTTGGTCGGGTTTTTTTCTGATTGTTAGAGATATAATTTGTTCAGAAAAGCCACAAAGTTTCCGGACAGAGCGCCGCGAAGCGGCGCGAATCCCCCGGCTTCTGGTTCCCGGACAAAGCGCCGCGTTGGCCGGGGTTTTCCTGATCGTGAGAGATTTAATTTGTTCAGAAAAGCCACAAAGTTTCCGGACAGAGCGCCGCAAAGCGGCGCGAACCCCCCGGCTTATGGTTCCCGGACAAAGCGCCGCTTTGGCCGGGGTTTTCCTGATCGTGAGAGATTTAATTTGTTCAGAAAAGCCACAAAGTTTCCGGACAGAGCGCCGCAAAGCGGCGCGAACCCCCCGGCTTATGGTTCCCGGACAAAGCGCCGCGTTGGCCGGGGTTTTCCTGATCGTGAGAGATTTAATTTGTTCAGAAAAGCCACAAAGTTTCCGGACAGAGCGCCGCAAAGCGGCGCGAACCCCCCGGCTTATGGTTCCCGGACAAAGCGCCGCGTTGGCCGGGGTTTTCCTGATCGTGAGAGATTTAATTTGTTCAGAAAAGCCACAAAGTTTCCGGACAGAGCGCCGCAAAGCGGCGCGAACCCCAACTTATGGTTCCCGGACAAAGCGCCGCTTTGGCCGGGGTTTTCCTGATCGTGAGAGATTTAATTTGTTCAGAAAAGCCACAAAGTTTCCGGACAGAGCGCCGCAAAGCGGCGCGAACCCCGGCTTATGGTTCCCGGACAAAGCGCCGCGTTGGCCGGGGTTTTCCTGATCGTGAGAGATTTAATTTGTTCAGAAAAGCCACAAAGTTTCCGGACAGAGCGCCGCAAAGCGGCGCGAACCCCGGCTTATGGTTCCCGGACAAAGCGCCGCGTTGGCCGGGGTTTTCCTGATCGTGAGAGATTCAATTTGTTCAGAAAAGCCACAAAGTTTCCGGACAGAGCGCCGCGAAGCGGCGCTTTGGCCGGGGTTTTCCTGATCGTGAGAGATTTAATTTGTTCAGAAAAGCCACAAAGTTTCCGGACAGAGCGCCGCTTTGCGGCGCAAGCCCTCTGGCTTATGGTTGGCCGGGGTTTTCCTGATCGTGAGAGATTTAATTTGTTCAGAAAAGCCACAAAGTTTCCGGACAGAGCGCCGCGAAGCGGCGCGAACCCCCCGGCTTATGGTTCCCGGACAAAGCGCCGCGTTGGCCGGGGTTTTCCTGATCGTGAGAGATTTAATTTGTTCAGAAAAGCCACAAAGTTTCCGGACAGAGCGCCGCAAAGCGGCGCGAACCCCCCGGCTTATGGTTCCCGGACAACGCGCCGCGTTGGCCGGGGTTTTCCTGATCGTGAGAGATTTAATTTGTTCAGAAAAGCCACAAAGTTTCCGGACAGAGCGCCGCAAAGCGGCGCGACCCCCCCGGCTTATGGTTCCCGGACAACGCGCCGCGTTGGCCGGGGTTTTCCTGATCGTGAGAGATTTAATTTGTTCAGAAAAGCCACAAAGTTTCCGGACAGAGCGCCGCAAAGCGGCGCGAACCCCCCGGCTTATGGTTCCCGGACAAAGCGCCGCGTTGGCCGGGGTTTTCCCGATCGTGAGAGATTTAATTTGTTCAGAAAAGCCACAAAGTTTCCGGACAGAGCGCCGCAAAGCGGCGCGAACCCCCGGCTTATGGTTCCCGGACAAAGCGCCGCGTTGGCCGGGGTTTTCCCGATCGTGAGAGATTTAATTTGTTCAGAAAAGCCACAAAGTTTCCGGACAGAGCGCCGCAAAGCGGCGCGAACCCCCCGGCTTATGGTTCCCGGACAACGCGCCGCGTTGGCCGGGGTTTTCCTGATCGTGAGAGATTTAATTTGTTCAGAAAAGCCACAAAGTTTCCGGACAGAGCGCCGCAAAGCGGCGCGAACCCCCCGGCTTATGGTTCCCGGACAAAGCGCCGCGTTGGCCGGGGTTTTCCCGATCGTGAGAGATTTAATTTGTTCAGAAAAGCCACAAAGTTTCCGGACAGAGGGCCGCAAAGCGGCGCGAACCCCGGCTTATGGTTCCCGGACAAAGCGCCGCGTTTGGCCGGGGTTTTCCTGATCGTGAGAGATTTAATTTGTTCAGAAAAGCCACAAAGTTTCCGGACAGAGCGCCGCAAAGCGGCGCGAACCCCGGCTTATGGTTCCCGGACAAAGCGCCGCGTTGGCCGGGGTTTTCCTGATCGTGAGAGATTTAATTTGTTCAGAAAAGCCACAAAGTTTCCGGACAGAGCGCCGCAAAGCGGCGCGAACCCCGGTTTATGGTTCCCGGACAAAGCGCCGCTTTGGCCGGGGTTTTCCTGATCGTGAGAGATTTAATTTGTTCAGAAAAGCCACAAAGTTTCCGGACAGAGCGCCGCAAAGCGGCGCGAACCCCCCGGCTTATGGTTCCCGGACAACGCGCCGCGTTGGCCGGGGTTTTCCCGATCGTGAGAGATTTAATTTGTTCAGAAAAGCCACAAAGTTTCCGGACAGAGCGCCGCAAAGCGGCGCGAACCCCCCGGCTTATGGTTTCCGGACAAAGCGCCGCTTTGGCCGGGGTTTTCCTGATCGTGAGAGATTTAATTTGTTCAGAAAAGCCACAAAGTTTTCGGACAGAGCGCCGCAAAGCGGCGCGAACCCCCCGGCTTATGGTTCCCGGACAACGCGCCGCGTTGGCCGGGGTTTTCCTGATCGTGAGAGATTTAATTTGTTCAGAAAAGCCACAAAGTTTCCGGACAGAGCGCCGCAAAGCGGCGCGAACCCCCCGGCTTATGGTTCCCGGACAAAGCGCCGCTTTGGCCGGGTTTTCCTGATCGTGAGAGATTTAATTTGTTCAGAAAAGCCACAAAGTTTCCGGACAGAGCGCCGCAAAGCGGCGCGAACCCCCCGGCTTATGGTTCCCGGACAACGCGCCGCGTTGGCCGGGGTTTTCCTGATCGTGAGAGATTTAATTTGTTCAGAAAAGCCACAAAGTTTCCGGACAGAGCGCCGCAAAGCGGCGCGAACCCCCCGGCTTATGGTTCCCGGACAAAGCGCCGCGTTGGCCGGGGTTTTCCTGATCGTGAGAGATTTAATTTGTTCAGAAAAGCCACAAAGTTTCCGGACAGAGCGCCGCAAAGCGGCGCGAACCCCCCGGCTTATGGTTCCCGGACAAAGCGCCGCTTTGGCCGGGGTTTTCCTGATCGTGAGAGATTTAATTTGTTCAGAAAAGCCACAAAGTTTCCGGACAGAGCGCCGCAAAGCGGCGCGAACCCCCCGGCTTATGGTTCCCGGACAAAGCGCCGCGTTGGCCGGGGTTTTCCTGATCGTGAGAGATTTAATTTGTTCAGAAAAGCCACAAAGTTTCCGGACAGAGCGCCGCAAAGCGGCGCGAACCCCCCGGCTTATGGTTCCCGGACAAAGCGCCGCTTTGGCCGGGGTTTTCCTGATCGTGAGAGATTTAATTTGTTCAGAAAAGCCACAAAGTTTCCGGACAGAGCGCCGCAAAGCGGCGCGAACCCCCCGGCTTATGGTTCCCGGACAAAGCGCCGCGTTGGCCGGGGTTTTCCTGATCGTGAGAGATTTAATTTGTTCAGAAAAGCCACAAAGTTTCCGGACAGAGCGCCGCACAGTGGCATCAACCCCCCGCCTTATGGTTCCCGGACAGGGCGCCGCGAAGCATCCCTTTGGCCCGGGTTTTCCTGATCGTGAGAGATTCAATTTGTTCAGAAAAGCCACAAAGTTTTCGGACAGAGCGCCGCAAAGCGGCGCGAACCCCGGCTTATGGTTCCCGGACAAAGCGCCGCGTTGGCCGGGGTTTTCCTGATCGTGAGAGATTTAATTTGTTCAGAAAAGCCACAAAGTTTCCGGACAGAGCGCCGCAAAGCGGCGCGAACCCCGGTTTATGGTTCCCGGACAAAGCGCCGCTTTGGCCGGGGTTTTCCTGATCGTGAGAGATTTAAATTGTTCAGAAAAACCACAAAGTTTACGGACCTTTGCGCCGCGAAGCGGCGCGAACCCGCCTGGCTTATGGGTCCCGGACAAAGCGCCGCGTTGGCCGGGGTTTTCCTGATCGTGAGAGATTTAATTTGTTCAGAAAAGCCACAAAGTTCCCGGACAGAGCGCCGCAAAGCGGCGCGAACCCCCCCGGCTTATGGTTCCCGGACAAAGCGCCGCGTTTGGCGGGGGTTTTCCTGATCGTGAGAAATTTAATTTGTTCAGAAAAGCCACAAAGTTTCCGGACAGAGCGCCGCAAAGCGGCGCGAACCCCCCGGCTTATGGTTCCCGGACAAAGCGCCGCTTTGGTCGGGGTTTTCCTGATCGTGAGAGATTTAATTTGTTCAGAAAAGCCACAAAGTTTCCGGACAGAGCGCCGCAAAGCGGCGCGAACCCCAACTTATGGTTCCCGGACAAAGCGCCGCGTTGGCCGGGGTTTTCCTGATCGTGAGAGATTTAATTTGTTCAGAAAAGCCACAAAGTTTCCGGACAGAGCGCCGCAAAGCGGCGCGAACCCCCCGGCTTATGGTTCCCGGACAAAGCGCCGCTTTGGCCGGGGTTTTCCTGATCGTGAGAGATTTAATTTGTTCAGAAAAGCCACAAAGTTTCCGGACAGAGCGCCGCAAAGTGGCGCGAGCCCCCCGGCTTATGGTTCCCGGACAACGCGCCGCGTTGGTTGGGGTTTTCCTGATCGTGAGAGATTTATTTTGTTCAGAAAAGCTACAAAGTTTCCGGACAGAGCGCCGCAAAGCGGCGCGAACCCCCCGGCTTATTGTTCCCGGACAAAGCGCCGCTTTGGCCGGGGTTTTCCTGATCGTGAGAGATTTAATTTGTTCAGAAAAGCCACAAAGTTTCCGGACAGAGCGCCGCAAAGCGGCGCGAACCCCCCGGCTTATGGTTCCCGGACAAAGCGCCGCTTTGGTCGGGGTTTTCCTGATCGTGAGAGATTTAATTTGTTCAGAAAAGCTACAAAGTTTCGGACAGAGCGCCGCAAAGCGGCGCGAACCCCGGCTTATGGTTCCCGGACAAAGCGCCGCGTTGGCCGGGGTTTTCCTGATCGTGAGAGATTTAATTTGTTCAGAAAAGCCACAAAGTTTCCGGACAGAGCGCCGCAAAGCGGCGCGAACCCCGGCTTATGGTTCCCGGACAAAGCGCCGCTTTGGCCGGGGTTTTCCTGATCGTGAGAGATTTAATTTGTTCAGAAAAGCCACAAAGTTTCCGGACAGAGCGCCGCAAAGCGGCGCGAACCCCCCGGCTTATGGTTCCCGGACAAAGCGCCGCTTTGGCCGGGGTTTTCCTGATCGTGAGAGATTTAATTTGTTCAGAAAAGCCACAAAGTTTCCGGACAGAGCGCCGCAAAGCGGCGCGAACCCCCCGGCTTATGGTTCCCGGACAAAGCGCCGCTTTGGCCGGGGTTTTCCTGATCGTGAGAGATTTAATTTGTTCAGAAAAGCCACAAAGTTTCCGGACAGAGCGCCGCAAAGCGGCGCGAACCCCCCGGCTTATGGTTCCCGGACAAAGCGCCGCTTTGGTCGGGGTTTTCCTGATCGTGAGAGATTTAATTTGTTCAGAAAAGCCACAAAGTTTCCGGACAGAGCGCCGCAAAGCGGCGCGAACCCCCCGGCTTATGGTTCCCGGACAAAGCGCCGCGTTGGCCGGGGTTTTCCTGATCGTGAGAGATTTAATTTGTTCAGAAAAGCCACAAAGTTTCCGGACAGAGCGCCGCAAAGCGGCGCGAACCCCCCGGCTTATGGTTCCCGGACAAAGCGCCGCGTTGGCCGGGGTTTTCCTGATCGTGAGAGATTTAATTTGTTCAGAAAAGCCACAAAGTTTCCGGACAGAGCGCCGCAAAGCGGCGCGAACCCCCCGGCTTATGGTTCCCGGACAAAGCGCCGCTTTGGCCGGGGTTTTCCTGATCGTGAGAGATTTAATTTGTTCAGAAAAGCCACAAAGTTTCCGGACAGAGCGCCGCAAAGCGGCGCGAACCCCCCGGCTTATGGTTCCCGGACAAAGCGCCGCGTTGGCCGGGGTTTTCCTGATCGTGAGAGATTTAATTTGTTCAGAAAAGCCACAAAGTTTCCGGACAGAGCGCCGCAAAGCGGCGCGAACCCCTGGCTTATGGTTCCCGGACAAAGCGCCGCTTTGGCCGGGGTTTTCCTGATCGTGAGAGATTTAATTTGTTCAGAAAAGCCACAAAGTTTCCGGACAGAGCGCCGCAAAGCGGCGCGAACCCCGGCTTATGGTTCCCGGACAAAGCGCCGCTTCGGTCTGGGTTTTCCTGATCGTGAGAGATTTAATTTGTTCAGAAAAGCCACAAAGTTTCCGGACAGAGCGCCGCAAAGCGGCGCGAACTTTATGGTTCCTGATGGTCGGGGTTTTCCTTATCGTGAGAGATCTAATTTGTTCAGAAAAGCCACAAAGGTTTTGGACGGAGCGCCGCAAAGCGGCGCGAACCCCGGCTTATGGTTCCCGGACAAAGCGCCGCTTTGGCCGGGGTTTTCCTGATCGTGAGAGATTTAATTTGTTCAGAAAAGCCACAAAGTTTCCGGACAGAGCGCCGCAAAGCGGCGCGAACCCCCCGGCTTATGGTTCCCGGACAACGCGCCGCGTTGGCCGGGGTTTTCCTGATCGTGAGAGATTTAATTTGTTCAGAAAAGCCACAAAGTTTCCGGACAGAGCGCCGCAAAGCGGCGCGAACCCCGGCTTATGGTTCCCGGACAAGGCGCCGCTTTGGCCGGGGTTTTCCTGATCGTGAGAGATTTAATTTGTTCAGAAAAGCCACAAAGTTTCCGGACAGAGCGCCGCAAAGCGGCGCGAACCCCCCGGCTTATGGTTCCCGGACAAAGCGCCGCTTTGGCCGGGGTTTTCCTGATCGTGAGAGATTTAATTTGTTCAGAAAAGCCACAAAGTTTCCGGACAGAGCGCCGCAAAGCGGCGCGAACCCCCCGGCTTATGGTTCCCGGACAAAGCGCCGCTTTGGCCGGGGTTTTCCTGATCGTGAGAGATTTAATTTGTTCAGAAAAGCCACAAAGTTTCCGGACAGAGCGCCGCAAAGCGGCGCCAACCCCCGGCTTATGGTTCCCGGACAAAGCGCCGCTTTGGCCGGGGTTTTCCTGATCGTGAGAGATTTAATTTGTTCAGAAAAGCCACAAAGTTTCCGGACAGAGCGCCGCAAAGCGGCGCGAACCCCCCGGCTTATGGTTCCCGGACAAAGCGCCGCGAAGCGGCGCTTTGGCCGGGGTTTTCCTGATCGTGAGAGATTTAATTTGTTCAGAAAAGCCACAAAGTTTCCGGACAAAGCGCCGCAAAGCGGCGCGAACCCCCCGGCTTATGGTTCCCCGACAAAGCCTCGCTCTGGCCGGGGTTTTCCTGATCGTGAGAGATTTAATTTGTTCAGAAAAGCCACAAAGTTTCCGGACAGAGCGCCGCAAAGCGGCGCGAACCCCCCGGCTTATGGTTCCCGGACAAAGCGCCGCGTTGGCCGGGGTTTTCCTGATCGTGAGAGATTTAATTTGTTCAGAAAAGCCACAAAGTTTCCGGACAGAGCGCCGCAAAGCGGCGCCAACCCCCCGGCTTATGGTTCCCTGGGCCGGGGTTTTCCTGATAGTGAGAGGTTTAATTTGTTCAGAAAAGCCACAAAGTTTCCGGACAGAGCGCCGCGAAGCGGCACGAACCCCTGGCTTATGGTTCCCGGACAGAGCGCCGCTTTGGCCGGGGTTTTCCTGATCGTGAGAGATTTAATTTGTTCAGAAAAGCCACAAAGTTTCCGGACAGAGCGCCGCTTTGGTCGGGGTTTTCCTGATCGTGAGAGATTTAATTTGTTCAGAAAAGCCACAAAGTTTCCGGACAGAGCGCCGCAAAGCGGCGCGAACCCCCCGGCTTATGGTTCCCGGACAAAGCGCCGCTTTGGCCGGGGTTTTCCTGATCGTGAGAGATTTAATTTGTTCAGAAAAAGCCACAAAGTTTCCGGACAGAGCGCCGCAAAGCGGCGCGAACCCCCCGGCTTATGGTTCCCGGACAAAGCGCCGCTTTGGTCGGGGTTTTCCTGATCGTGAGAGATTTAATTTGTTCAGAAAAGCCACAAAGTTTCCGGACAGAGCGCCGCAAAGCGGCGCGAACCCCCCGGCTTATGGTTCCCGGACAAAGCGCCGCTTTGGTCGGGGTTTTCCTGATCGTGAGAGATTTAATTTGTTCAGAAAAGCTACAAAGTTTCCCGACAGAGCGCGCCAAAGCGGCGCGAACCCCTGGCTTATGGTTCCCGGACAAAGCGCCGCTTTGGCCGGGGTTTTCCTGATCGTGAGAGATTTAATTTGTTCAGAAAAGCCACAAAGTTTCCGGACAGAGCGCCGCAAAGCGGCGCGAACCCCCCGGCTTATGGTTCCCGGACAAAGCGCCGCTTTGGTCGGGGTTTTCCTGATCGTGAGAGATTTAATTTGTTCAGAAAAGCTACAAAGTTTCCGGACAGAGCGCCGCAAAGCGGCGCGAACCCCCCGGCTTATGGTTCCCGGACAAAGCGCCGCTTTGGCCGGGGTTTTCCTGATCGTGAGAGATTTAATTTGTTCAGAAAAGCCACAAAGTTTCCGGACAGAGCGCCGCAAAGCAGCGCGAACCCCCTGGCTTATGGTTCCCGGACAAAGCGCCGCGAAGCGGCGCTTTGGCCGGGGTTTTCCTGATCGTGAGAGATTTAATTTGTTCAGAAAAGCCACAAAGTTTCCGGACAGAGCGCCGCGAAGCAGCGCGAACCCCCGGCTTATGGTTCCCGGACAAAGCGCCGCGTTGGCCGGGGTTTTCCTGATCGTGAGAGATTTAATTTGTTCAGAAAAGCCACAAAGTTTCCGGACAGAGCGCCGCAAAGCGGCGCGAACCCCCCGGCTTATGGTTCCCGGACAAAGCGCCGCTTCGGCCGGGGTTTTCCTGATCGTGAGAGATTTAATTTGTTCAGAAAAGCCACAAAGTTTCCGGACAGAGCGCCGCAAAGCGGCGCGAACCCCCCGGCTTATGGTTCCCGGACAAAGCGCCGCGAAGCGGCGCTTTGGCCGGGGTTTTCCTGATCGTGAGAGATTTAATTTGTTCAGAAAAGCCACAAAGTTTCCGGACAGAGCGCCGCAAAGCGGCGCGAACCCCCCGGCTTATGGTTCCCGGACAAAGCGCCGCTTTGGTCGGGGTTTTCCTGATCGTGAGAGATTTAATTTGTTCAGAAAAGCCACAAAGTTTCCGGACAGAGCGCCGCAAAGCGGCGCGAACCCCCCGGCTTATGGTTCCCGGACAAAGCGCCGCGTTGGCCGGGGTTTTCCTGATCGTGAGAGATTTAATTTGTTCAGAAAAGCCACAAAGTTTCCGGACAGAGCGCCGCAAAGCGGCGCGAACCCCCCGGCTTATGGTTCCCGGACAAAGCGCCGCGAAGCGGCGCTTTGGCCGGGGTTTTCCTGATCGTGAGAGATTTAATTTGTTCAGAAAAGCCACAAAGTTTCCGGACAGAGCGCCGCGAAGCAGCGCGAACCCCCCGGCTTATGGTTCCCGGACAAAGCGCCGCTTTGGTCGGGGTTTTCCTGATCGTGAGAGATTTAATTTGTTCAGAAAAGCCACAAAGTTTCCGGACAGAGCGCCGCAAAGCGGCGCGAACCCCCCGGCTTATGGTTCCCGGACAAAGCGCCGCTTTGGCCGGGGTTTTCCTGATCGTGAGAGATTTAATTTGTTCAGAAAAGCCACAAAGTTTCCGGACAGAGCGCCGCAAAGCGGCGCGAACCCCCCGGCTTATGGTTCCCGGACAAAGCGCCGCTTTGGCCGGGGTTTTCCTGATCGTGAGAGATTTAATTTGTTCAGAAAAGCCACAAAGTTTCCGGACAGAGCGCCGCAAAGCGGCGCGAACCCCCGGCTTATGGTTCCCGGACAAAGCGCCGCTTTGGCCGGGGTTTTCCTGATCGTGAGAGATTTAATTTGTTCAGAAAAGCTACAAAGTTTCCGGACAGAGCGCCGCAAAGCGGCGCGAACCCCCCGGCTTATGGTTCCCGGACAAAGCGCCGCTTTGGCCGGGGTTTTCCTGATCGTGAGAGATTTAATTTGTTCAGAAAAGCCACAAAGTTTCCGGACAGAGCGCCGCAAAGCGGCGCGAACCCCCCGGCTTATGGTTCCCGGACAAAGCGCCGCTTTGGTCGGGGTTTTCCTGATCGTGAGAGATTTAATTTGTTCAGAAAAGCCACAAAGTTTCCGGACAGAGCGCCGCAAAGCGGCGCGAACCCCCCGGCTTATGGTTCCCGGACAAAGCGCCGCTTTGGTCGGGGTTTTCCTGATCGTGAGAGATTTAATTTGTTCAGAAAAGCCACAAAGTTTCCGGACAGAGCGCCGCAAAGCGGCGCGAACCCCCCGGCTTATGGTTCCCGGACAAAGCGCCGCTTTGGCCGGGGTTTTCCTGATCGTGAGAGATTTAATTTGTTCAGAAAAGCCACAAAGTTTCCGGACAGAGCGCCGCAAAGCGGCGCGAACCCCCCGGCTTATGGTTCCCGGACAAAGCGCCGCGTTGGCCGGGGTTTTCCTGATCGTGAGAGATTTAATTTGTTCAGAAAAGCCACAAAGTTTCCGGACAGAGCGCCGCAAAGCGGCGCGAACCCCCCGGCTTATGGTTCCCGGACAAAGCGCCGCTTTGGCCGGGGTTTTCCTGATCGTGAGAGATTTAATTTGTTCAGAAAAGCCACAAAGTTTCCGGACAGAGCGCCGCAAAGCGGCGCGAACCCCCCGGCTTATGGTTCCCGGACAAAGCGCCGCTTTGGTCGGGGTTTTCCTGATCGTGAGAGATTTAATTTGTTCAGAAAAGCCACAAAGTTTCCGGACAGAGCGCCGCAAAGCGGCGCGAACCCCCCGGCTTATGGTTCCCGGACAAAGCGCCGCTTTGGCCGGGGTTTTCCTGATCGTGAGAGATTTAATTTGTTCAGAAAAGCCACAAAGTTTCCGGACAGAGCGCCGCAAAGCGGCGCGAACCCCCCGGCTTATGGTTCCCGGACAAAGCGCCGCTTTGGCCGGGGTTTTCCTGATCGTGAGAGATTTAATTTGTTCAGAAAAGCCACAAAGTTTCCGGACAGAGCGCCGCAAAGCGGCGCGAACCTCCCGGCTTATGGTTTCCGGACAAAGCGCCGCTTTGGTCGGGGTTTTCCTGATCGTGAGAGATTTAATTTGTTCAGAAAAGCTACAAAGTTTCCGGACAGAGCGCCGCAAAGCGGCGCGAACCCCCCGGCTTATGGTTCCCGGACAAAGCGCCGCTTTGGCCGGGGTTTTCCTGATCGTGAGAGATTTAATTTGTTCAGAAAAGCCACAAAGTTTCCGGACAGAGCGCCGCAAAGCGGCGCGAACCCCCCGGCTTATGGTTCCCGGACAAAGCGCCGCTTTGGCCGGGGTTTTCCTGATCGTGAGAGATTTAATTTGTTCAGAAAAGCCACAAAGTTTCCGGACAGAGCGCCGCAAAGCGGCGCGAACCCCGGCTTATGGTTCCCGGACAAAGCGCCGCTTTGGTCTGGGTTTTCCTGATCGTGAGAGATTTAATTTGTTCAGAAAAGCCACAAAGTTTCCGAACAGAGAGCCGCAAAGCGGCGCGAAGCCCCCGGCTTATGGGTCCCGGACAAAGCGCCGGTTTGGTCGGGGTTTTCGTGATCGTGAGAGATTTAATTTGTTCAGAAAAGCCACAAAGTTCCCGGACAGAGCGCCGCAAAGGGGCTCGAACCCCCCCGGCTTATGGTTCCCGGACAAAGCGCCGCTTTGGCCGTGGTTTTCCTGATCGTGAGAGATTTAATTTGTTCAGAAAAGCCACAAAGTTTCCGGACAGAGCGCCGCAAAGCGGCGCGAACCCCGGCTTATGGTTCCCGGACAAAGCGCCGCTTTGGCCGGGGTTTTCCTGATCGTGAGAGATTTAATTTGTTCAGAAAAGCCACAAAGTTTCCGGACAGAGCGCCGCAAAGCGGCGCGAACCCCGGCTTATGGTTCCCGGACAAAGCGCCGCTTTGGCCGGGGTTTTCCTGATCGTGAGAGATTTAATTTGTTCAGAAAAGCCACAAAGTTTCCGGACAGAGCGCCGCAAAGCGGCGCGAACCCCCCGGCTTATGGCTCCCGGACAAAGCGCCGCTTTGGCCGGGGTTTTCCTGATCGTGAGAGATTTAATTTGTTCAGAAAAGCCACAAAGTTTCCGGACAGAGCGCCGCAAAGCGGCGCGAACCCCCCGGCTTATGGTTCCCGGACAAAGCGCCGCTTTGGCCGGGGTTTTCCTGATCGTGAGAGATTTAATTTGTTCAGAAAAGCCACAAAGTTTCCGGACAGAGCGCCGCAAAGCGGCACGAACTTCCCGGCTTATGGTTCCCGGACAAAGCGCCGCTTTGGCCGGGGTTTTCCTGATCGTGAGAGATTTAATTTGTTCAGAAAAGCCACAAAGTTTCCGGACAGAGCGCCGCAAAGCGGCGCGAACCCCCCGGCTTATGGTTCCCGGACAAAGCGCCGCTTTGGCCGGGGTTTTCCTGATCGTGAGAGATTTAATTTGTTCAGAAAAGCCACAAAGTTTCCGGACAGAGCGCCGCAAAGCGGCGCGAACCCCCCGGCTTATGGTTCCCGGACAAAGCGCCGCTTTGGTCGGGGTTTTCCTGATCGTGAGAGATTTAATTTGTTCAGAAAAGCCACAAAGTTTCCGGACAGAGCGCCGCTTTGGCCGGGGTTTTCCTGATCGTGAGAGATTTAATTTGTTCAGAAAAGCCACAAAGTTTCCGGACAGAGCGCCGCAAAGCGGCGCGAACTTTATGGTTCCTGATGGTCGGGGTTTTCTTGATCGTGAGAGATTTAATTTGTTCAGAAAAGCCACAAAGTTTCCGGACAGAGCGCCGCTGAGCGGCGCGAATCCCCCGACTTCTGGTTCCCGGACAAAGCGCCGCTTTGGCCGGGGTTTTCCTGATCGTGAGAGATTTAATTTGTTCAGAAAAGCCACAAAGTTTCCGGACAGAGCGCCGCAAAGCGGCGCGAACCCCCCGGCTTATGGTTCCCGGACAAAGCGCCGCGAAGTTTGGCCGGGGTTTTCCTGATCGTGAGAGATTTAATTTGTTCAGAAAAGCCACAAAGTTTCCGGACAGAGCGCCGCAAAGCGGCGCGAACCCCGGCTTATGGTTCCCGGACAAAGCGCCGCTTTGGCCGGGGTTTTCCTGATCGTGAGAGATTTAATTTGTTCAGAAAAGCCACAAAGTTTCCGGACAGAGCGCCGCAAAGCGGCGCGAACCCCGGCTTATGGTTCCCGGACAAAGCGCCGCTTTGGCCGGGGTTTTCCTGATCGTGAGAGATTTAATTTGTTCAGAAAAGCCACAAAGTTTCCGGACAGAGCGCCGCAAAGCGGCGCGAACCCCGGCTTATGGTTCCCGGACAAAGCGCCGCTTTGGCCGGGGTTTTCCTGATCGTGAGAGATTTAATTTGTTCAGAAAAGCCACAAAGTTTCCGGACAGAGCGCCGCAAAGCGGCGCGAACCCCGGCTTATGGTTCCCGGACAAAGCGCCGCTTTGGTCGGGGTTTTCCTGATCGTGAGAGATTTAATTTGTTCAGAAAAGCCACAAAGTTTCCGGACAGAGCGCCGCAAAGCGGCGCGAACCCCCCGGCTTATGGTTCCCGGACAAAGCGCCGCTTTGGCCGGGGTTTTCCTGATCGTGAGAGATTTAATTTGTTCAGAAAAGCCACAAAGGTTCCGGACAGAGCGCCGCGAAGCAGCGCGAACCCCCGGCTTATGGTTCCCGGACAAAGCGCCGCTTTGGCCGGGGTTTTCCTGATCGTGAGAGATTTAATTTGTTCAGAAAAGCCACAAAGTTTCCGGACAGAGCGCCGCGAAGCAGCGCGAACCCCCGGCTTATGGTTCCCGGACAAAGCGCCGCTTTGGTCGGGGTTTTCCTGATCGTGAGAGATTTAATTTGTTCAGAAAAGCCACAAAGTTTCCGGACAGAGCGCCGCAAAGCGGCGCGAACCCCCCGGCTTATGGTTCCCGGACAAAGCGCCGCGTTGGCCGGGGTTTTCCTGATCGTGAGAGATTTAATTTGTTCAGAAAAGCCACAAAGTTTCCGGACAGAGCGCCGCAAAGCGGCGCGAACCCCCCGGCTTATGGTTCCCGGACAAAGCGCCGCGTTGGCCGGGGTTTTCCTGATCGTGAGAGATTTAATTTGTTCAGAAAAGCTACAAAGTTTCCGGACAGAGCGCCGCAAAGCGGCGCGAACCCCCCGGCTTATGGTTCCCGGACAAAGCGCCGCTTTGGCCGGGGTTTTCCTGATCGTGAGAGATTTAATTTGTTCAGAAAAGCCACAAAGTTTCCGGACAGAGCGCCGCAAAGCGGCGCGAACCCCGGCTTATGGTTCCCGGACAAAGCGCCGCTTTGGTCGGGGTTTTCCTGATCGTGAGAGATTTAATTTGTTCAGAAAAGCCACAAAGTTTCCGGACAGAGCGCCGCAAAGCGGCGCGAACCCCCCGGCTTATGGTTCCCGGACAAAGCGCCGCTTTGGTCGGGGTTTTCCTGATCGTGAGAGATTTAATTTGTTCAGAAAAGCCACAAAGTTTCCGGACAGAGCGCCGCAAAGCGGCGCGAACCCCCCGGCTTATGGTTCCCGGACAAAGCGCCGCTTTGGCCGGGGTTTTCCTGATCGTGAGAGATTTAATTTGTTCAGAAAAGCCACAAAGTTTCCGGACAGAGCGCCGCGAAGCAGCGCGAACCCCCGGTTTATGGTTCCCGGACAAGGCGCCGCTTTGGTCGGGGTTTTCCTGATCGTGAGAGATTTAATTTGTTCAGAAAAGCCACAAAGTTTCCGGACAGAGCGCCGCAAAGCGGCGCGAACCCCCCGGCTTATGGTTCCCGGACAAAGCGCCGCGTTGGCCGGGGTTTTCCTGATCGTGAGAGATTTAATTTGTTCAGAAAAGCCACAAAGTTTCCGGACAGAGCGCCGCAAAGCGGCGCGAACCCCCCGGCTTATGGTTCCCGGACAAAGCGCCGCTTTGGTCGGGGTTTTCCTGATCGTGAGAGATTTAATTTGTTCAGAAAAGCCACAAAGTTTCCGGACAGAGCGCCGCGAAGCAGCGCGAACCCCCGGCTTATGGTTCCCGGACAAAGCGCCGCTTTGGTCGGGGTTTTCCTGATCGTGAGAGATTTAATTTGTTCAGAAAAGCCACAAAGTTTCCGGACAGAGCGCCGCAAAGCGGCGCGAACCCCCCGGCTTATGGTTCCCGGACAAAGCGCCGCTTTGGTCGGGGTTTTCCTGATCGTGAGAGATTTAATTTGTTCAGAAAAGCCACAAAGTTTCCGGACAGAGCGCCGCAAAGCGGCGCGAACCCCCCGGCTTATGGTTCCCGGACAAAGCGCCGCGTTGGCCGGGGTTTTCCTGATCGTGAGAGATTTAATTTGTTCAGAAAAGCCACAAAGTTTCCGGACAGAGCGCCGCAAAGCGGCGCGAACCCCCCGGCTTATGGTTCCCGGACAAAGCGCCGCTTTGGTCGGGGTTTTCCTGATCGTGAGAGATTTAATTTGTTCAGAAAAGCCACAAAGTTTCCGGACAGAGCGCCGCAAAGCGGCGCGAACCCCCCGGCTTATGGTTCCCGGACAAAGCGCCGCTTCGGCCGGGGTTTTCCTGATCGTGAGAGATTTAATTTGTTCAGAAAAGCCACAAAGTTTCCGGACAGAGCGCCGCGAGGCGGCGCGAGCCCCCCGGCTTACGGTTCCCGGACAAAGCGCTTGGTCGGGTTTTTTTCTGATTGTTAGAGATTTAATTTGTTCAGAAAAGCCACAAAGTTTCCGGACAGAGCGCCGCGAAGCGGCGCGAATCCCCCGGCTTCTGGTTCCCGGACAAAGCGCCGCGTTGGCCGGGGTTTTCCTGATCGTGAGAGATTTAATTTGTTCAGAAAAGCCACAAAGTTTCCGGACAGAGCGCCGCAAAGCGGCGCGAACCCCCCGGCTTATGGTTCCCGGACAAAGCGCCGCTTTGGCCGGGGTTTTCCTGATCGTGAGAGATTTAATTTGTTCAGAAAAGCCACAAAGTTTCCGGACAGAGCGCCGCGAAGCAGCGCGAACCCCCGGCTTATGGTTCCCGGACAAAGCGCCGCTTTGGTCGGGGTTTTCCTGATCGTGAGAGATTTAATTTGTTCAGAAAAGCCACAAAGTTTCCGGACAGAGCGCCGCAAAGCGGCGCGAACCCCCCGGCTTATGGTTCCCGGACAAAGCGCCGCGTTGGCCGGGGTTTTCCTGATCGTGAGAGATTTAATTTGTTCAGAAAAGCCACAAAGTTTCCGGACAGAGCGCCGCAAAGCGGCGCGAACCCCCCGGCTTATGGTTCCCGGACAAAGCGCCGCTTTGGCCGGGGTTTTCCTGATCGTGAGAGATTTAATTTGTTCAGAAAAGCCACAAAGTTTCCGGACAGAGCGCCGCGAAGCAGCGCGAACCCCCGGCTTATGGTTCCCGGACAAAGCGCCGCTTTGGTCGGGGTTTTCCTGATCGTGAGAGATTTAATTTGTTCAGAAAAGCCACAAAGTTTCCGGACAGAGCGCCGCAAAGCGGCGCGAACCCCCCGGCTTATGGTTCCCGGACAAAGCGCCGCGAAGCGGCGCTTTGGCCGGGGTTTTCCTGATCGTGAGAGATTTAATTTGTTCAGAAAAGCCACAAAGTTTCCGGACAGAGCGCCGCAAAGCGGCGCGAACCCCCCGGCTTATGGTTCCCGGACAAAGCGCCGCGAAGCGCCGCTTTGGCCGGGGTTTTCCTGATCGTGAGAGATTTAATTTGTTCAGAAAAGCCACAAAGTTTCCGGACAGAGCGCCGCGAAGCGGCGCGAACCCCCCGGCTTATGGTTCCCGGACAAAGCGCCGCGAAGCGCCGCTTTGGCCGGGGTTTTCCTGATCGTGAGAGATTTAATTTGTTCAGAAAAGCCACAAAGTTTCCGGACAGAGCGCCGCGAAGCGGCGCGAACTCCCCGGCTTATGGTTCCCGGACAAAGCGCCGCGAAGCGCCGCTTTGGCCGGGGTTTTCCTGATCGTGAGAGATTTAATTTGTTCAGAAAAGCCACAAAGTTTCCGGACAGAGCGCCGCAAAGCGGCGCGAACCCCGGCTTATGGTTCCCGGACAAAGCGCCGCTTTGGTCTGGGTTTTCCTGATCGTGAGAGATTTAATTTGTTCAGAAAAGCCACAAAGTTTCCGGACAGAGCGCCGCGAAGCGGCGCGAACCCTGGCTTATGGTTCCCGGACAAAGCGCCGCGAAGCGCCGCTTTGGCCGGGGTTTTCTGATCGTGAGAGATTTAATTTGTTCAGAAAAGCCACAAAGTTTCCGGACAGAGCGCCGCGAAGCGGCGCGAACCCCGGCTTATGGTTCCCGGACAAAGCGCCGCGAAGCGCCGCTTTGGCCGGGGTTTTCCTGATCGGGAGAGATTTAATTTGTTCAGAAAAGCCACAAAGTTTCCGGACAGAGCGCCGCGAAGCGGCGCGAACCCAAAGGCTTATTGTTCCCGGACAAAGCGCCGCGAAGCGCCGCTTTCGCCGGGGTTTTCCTGATCGGGAGAGATTTAATTTGTTCAGAAAAGCCACATAGTTTCCGGACAGAGCGCCGCGAAGCGGCGCGAACCCAAAGGCTTATTGTTCCCGGACAAAGCGCCGCGAAGCGCCGCTTTGGCCGGGGTTTTCCTGATCGGGAGAGATTTAATTTGTTCAGAAAAGCCACAAAGTTTCCGGAAGGAGCGCCGCGAACCCCCCGGCTTATGGTTCCCGGACAAAGCGCCGCGAAGCACCGCTTTGGCTGGGGTTTTCCTGATCGGGAGAGATTTAATTTGTTCAGAAAAGCCACAAAGTTTCCGGACAGAGCGCCGCGAAGCGGCGCGAACCCAAAGGCTTATTGTTCCCGGACAAAGCGCCGCGAAGCGCCGCTTTGGCCGGGGTTTTCCTGATCGGGAGAGATTTAATTTGTTCAGAAAAGCCACAAAGTTTCCGGACAGAGCGCCGCGAAGCAGCGCGAACTCCCCGGCTTATGGTTCCCGGACAAAGCGCCGCGAAGCGCCGCTTTGGCCGGGGTTTTCCTGATCGGGAGAGATTTAATTTGTTCAGAAAAGCCACAAAGTTTCCGGACAGAGCGCCGCGAAGCGGCGCGAACCCAAAGGCTTATTGTTCCCGGACAAAGCGCCGCGAAGCGCCGCTTTGGCCGGGGTTTTCCTGATCGGGAGAGATTTAATTTGTTCAGAAAAGCCACAAAGTTTCCGGACAGAGCGCCTCGAAGCGGCGCGAACCCCCCGGCTTATGGTTCCCGGCCAAAGCGCCGCGAAGCGGTGCTTTGGCCGGGGTTTTCCTGATCGGGAGAGATTTAATTTGTTCAGAAAAGCCACAAAGTTTCCGGACAGAGCGCCGCGAAGCGGCGCGAACCCCCCGGCTTATGGTTCCCGGCCGAAGCGCCGCGAAGCGGCGCTTTGGCCGGGGTTTTCCTGATCGTGAAAGATTTATTTTAGTCAGAAAAGCCACAAAGCTTCCGGACAGAGCGCCGCGAAAGCGGCGCGAACTCCCGGCTTATGGTTCCCGGACAAAGCGCCGCGAAGCGGCGCTTTACAGCCGGGGTTTTCCTGATCGTGAGAGATTTAATTTGTTCAGAAAAGCCACAAAGTTTCCGGACAGAGCGCCGCGAAAGCGGCGCGAACCCCTGGCTTATGGTTCCCGGACAAAGCGCCGCGAAGCGGCGCTTTGGCCGGGGTTTTCCTGATCGTGAAAGATTTATTTTAGTCAGAAAAGCCACAAAGTTTCCGGGACAGAGCGCCGCGAACCCCCCGGCTTATGGTTCCCGGCCAAAGCGCCGCGAAGCGGCGCTTTGGCCGGGGTTTTCCTGATCGTGAAAGATTTATTTTAGTCAGAAAAGCCACAAAGTTTCCGGACAGAGCGCCGCGAACCCCCCGGCTTATTGTTCCCGGACAAAGCGCCGCGAAGCGGCGCTTTGGCCGGGGTTTTCCTGATCGTGAAAGATTTATTTTAGTCAGAAAAGTCACGAAGTTTCCGGACAGAGCGCCGCGAAGCGGCGCGAACCCAAAGGCTTATTGTTCCCGGACAAAGCGCCGCAAAGCGGCGCTTTGGCCGGAGTTTTCCTGATTGTGAAAGATTTATTCTGTTCAGAAAAGCCACAGTTTCCGGGCAGAGCGCCGCGAAGCGGCGCGAACCCCCCCGGCTTATGGTTCCCGGCCAAAGCGCCGCGAAGCGGCGCTTTGGCCGGGGTTTTCCTGATCGTGAAAGATTTATTTTAGTCAGAAAAGCCACAAAGTTTCCGGACAGAGCGCCTCGAAGCGGCGCGACCACCCGGCTTATGGTTCCCGGACAGAGCGCCGCGAAGCGGCGCTTTGGCCGGGGTTTTCCTGATCGTGAGAGATTTAATTTGTTCAGAAAAGCCACAAAGTTTCCGGACAGAGCGCCGCGAAGCGCCGCGAACCCCCCCGCTTATGGTTCCCGGCCAAAGCGCCGCGATGCGGCGCTTTGGCCGGGGTTTTCCTGATCGTAAGAGTTTTATTTTGTTCAGAAAAGCCACAAAGTTTCCGGACAGAGCGCCGCGAACCCCCCGGCTTATGGTTCCCGGACAAAGCGCCGCGAAGCGGCGCTTTGGCCGGGGTTTTCCTGATCGTGAGAGATTTAATTTGTTCAGAAAAGCCACAAAGTTTCCGGACAGAGCGCCGCGAACCCCCCGGCTTATGGTTCCCGGACAAAGCGCCGCGAAGCGCCGCTTTGGCCGGGGTTTTCCTGATCGTGAGAGATTTAATTTGTTCAGAAAAGCCACAAAGTTTCCGGACAGAGCGCCGCGAAGCGGCGCGAACCCCCCGGCTTATGGTTCCCGTACAAAGCGCCGCGAAGCCGCGCTTTGGCCGGGGTTTTCCTGATCGTGAGAGATTTAATTTGTTCAGAAAAGTCACAAAGTTTCCGGACTGAGCGCCGCGAAGCGGCGCCAAGCCCCCGGCTTATGGTTCCCGGACAAAGCGCCGCGAAGCGGCACTTTGGCCGGGGTTTTCCTGATCGTGAGAGATTCATTTTGTTCAGAAAAGCCACAAAGTTTCTGGACAGAGCGCCGCGAAGCGGCGCGAACCCCCCGGCTTATGGTTCCGGGACTAATGGCCGCGAAGCGGCACTTTGACCGGGGTTTTCCTGATCGTGAGAGATTCATTTTGTTCAGAAAAGCCACAAAGTTTCCGGACAGAGCGCCGCGAAGCGGCGCGAACCCCCCGGCTTATGGTTCCCGGCCAAAGCGCCGCGACGCGGTGCTTTGGCCGGTGTTATTATGATGATAAATTTGACGGGATCTTGGAAGTAATTTTCGGAACGCCACACGGCGTGACTCGCGAGTGGGCAGAACGCCGTAGAAGCTGTGTGGGACCCCAGTTAGTGGGCGCGAGAAACCACTAAATGCGCGCGGGAACCCAGTGAGAGCCCGCAATACGCCGTAGAACGTGTGCGGGACCCTGGTTGGAGTGCGCCGGACGCCGTAGAAAGCGTCAGGGACCCTAGTGAGAGTGCGCAAGACGCCGCAGAAAGTGTATAGAAAGTGTGCAGGACATTGATGGGAGTGTGCAGGAGGTTATAGAAAGTGCGCAGGACATCAGTTGGAGTGTGCAGTACGTCATAGAAAGTGTGCAGGACATCAGTGGGTTTACTTTGAATTAACACCACCAGGCATAAATCATGTTGGAAAGGAAACCTTCAGGAAAAAATAAATGAATTTCCTGAAAGTTTAGGTTCCTGGCAAAAGTAAAGATTTGACATGGCCATATTTTCGAAAAACTAGAATTATACTCAGTGAAAAAGGGAAGTTAAAGAAAAAAGTTTTGAAATATTCCAGAGAATGATTTGGCGTAGAATAAACTGATTTTTGGGAAATGTAGTGAAATAGTTGAAAGAATGATTTGGCAGTCGAGTTTGAACCAACTATTGATAAGAGTTGTGCAAAACAAGAGATTGCATTGTATGAGCTTATCCGTAGAATATATCAAAGCGAAGTCACGACTGATATGGATCACACAGTTGGCTTTACTTCACTTAATACGTGAAGACCGCCGCACTACAGCTCCCAAAAAAGCTTTAATGCTTCGGATACTGTGACTAACTCATAGACACACAAAACATAAATATGAGGAACAGATGTCATAAGAAAAGAGTACCTTTCCTCAGAAACTCAGCAGCTTTCCTCTCGAGAATCGCTTGAAAGAACAGAAGCAGGGGGGGGGGGGGAATGAAGGGAGTATCCGAGTTCAACGAAACAAAAACGGAGCTAGCCCTGCACGTAAAACCATGCAGACTGTGCCCAGTCCTTGGTGTGTTGTACAAGATTTTCCCCGAATTACCCCTGGTCCTAGAAGCCTGAGGTCTGTAAAATTTCGTGAAATCAGTTTCAAAAACTCCGCTGAGAATTTTAAAAATCATACAAATGTCAATTACCTTTCTTCTTGATTCTAAAGTGTGTAGACTACATTCGTGATTTCTCGAAAACGAATCAGGGATACTCTCGTATCGGAATCCTACAATTCTTAAAAATATTTTTCTCGTGAAATTTCTTTGTACTCTCTCTAATAAGTTTATATCTTTTTTAAGATGTGGGCAAAAAACAGGAGTACCGCATTTTATAAGAGGGCGTACATATGTCGTATACGCTTTTGTGAAAACTTTTCGGTCACAAACAGACAATGCCTTAAAAATGCGGTATGTTTGCAACGACGCCTATTTGACCAGAGCCTTGTAATGAAGAGAAAAGTTCAAGTTGCAATCATGTTGGAAACCCAAGTCCCTAACATGAGACACTGAAGCCAAAGTGTGATCTTCGAGCAAATATTTATGAGGAAGGCTAGATAGCCCTATCCTCATATGAAACGTCTTCTGTGGTGACATAGGTAGACTCCATGCGTCCGACCATTCCTGAATTTTATTCAGAGCTGTTTGAATCACAGGAATGTCTTCAGGGTCCTCAAATTTTATGCACACTTTGATATCACCTGCGAGTTGTTTGCAGACCACTCCGAAACTTTACAAAATTAACGGAAGTACAATACCCACCCTAAGTTTTGGCAAAAAGGCGAAAAAAGCGCGGAAAATCGCTTTTTTCGTCTTTTGATCATAACTCGCTTCAAAGTGGACGATTTTCAAATTTAAAGATATTCTTGGAATCAGCATTGATCCCTCTTTCTTTTTGATCAATACGTGGCTTACTCTGAAACAATGCATATAGGGTTGACACAATCAATTGAGTGGGTGAGTATGAGCTTCTGAAATGTGTGACTGGGTCTACTCTAGTTTATTCGAATTTTCGATTCAGTTTTTCTTTTCATTTTAAAATTTGGTTTTTTGTATTTTTAATTCGTTAAAAATTTGATCTCACATTTCCTCTGGGTATTAATTATTAGCTATTCATTCAGTTACTTGCTTGAAACTTTTTGGTTCTTAAATATTTTGGTTTTTCTATTTGTATTTATTACTCATTTCAATTTGCTTTATTGGATTTTTTGGATGAAGTTTCACTGTAATTTGAATACTTTTATAACTCAGTTTGATTAATACAACTGTCGCTCTATCTGAAAAATGGTTTTGATAACAACGATAAAATATTATTTGGATATGAATTGTTTCAGCTTTCACTTCAGACGAACAATTCATAACACTAAAATCTTCTAGAGTCAAGTTTGTGAAAACAGTTATTTTTTGAAGTAGTTATGACATATTTCGCCCTTCCACGAAGTTGAAATTCTTCAGAATTCATGAAACTTCAACCTGAAAAACATCACCAATCGATTCTTGTCGTATTGTGAATTTCGAAACTGTCTCCATACCTGGGAAACAGTCAAGATTTGCTTTAGATCCTGCCTGGTTTTGGATAAACTCCGCGCTGGCAATGGTCCCCTTCAGCTTCCTGCGCTTCCACTACCTCCACACTGTCTCTCTGCTCCTCTCAGCGGTCTAACGCACTCCTTGCTCGAAGACAGTCCCGGAAAGGGGTTGAGCAGCGAAGATAGGCTAGAGAGACAGCGGTGGAAGGTGTGGTCCTTGGAAAACCAATGTTTCGAAAGCATAATGGGTGACTTCTGCAATGTTGGTGTATGGGGACGAGATGACTTACTTGACTTAATCGGTTGGCTTTCGCCTGACGCGGTCATTCCGCATCTTCACCGAGGTGTGCCGTCCTAGTAGTCAGCCGTGTCCATTTTTCACGGTCTTCAGCCACAATTTGAACACATTCCATCCAGCTGTCACTATTCCATTTCCTGCGAAACGAAACATCGCGCCTGAACTGTCTTTCGATGCCGAGTGACTTTGAATCCTCTTTAACCACATCCGTCCAGAACTTTCGCCTACGCCCAGGTGGCCGTTTCCAGACAGGATTTGGAAGCATTTTTAAAGCGTGTTGTACGAGACGATCCGGCGTTCTTCTTAGTATATGCCCGAGCAGTCGAAGTCGACTTTCCATTGCTGCTTGAGATGGCGTTAGGAGATGCTGGCACCTCCCTCGTGTCAAGCGTTGATGTACTGCGTCGATTTCCTTGTAAAGGTCTTCGTTATGGCATACACGCGGCCAGAAATATCCAAGCAAACGCCTAAAAAGCTTCCTCTCCGTGCAATCCAACCTTTCCATCTGCGTTTTCGGTGCTGCCCACGTCTCCGATCCGTACATCATGATAGGGCGAATAGCGGATAGGTAGACGCGCAACTTGACTTCCTTCGCGATGGTGGTAGACCACAAACACTTGGTTAGAGAATTGAATGCAGACGTAGCTTTCGCACATCGTTGTCGAATATACGCTGCATAACTACCATCGTTCTTCAGCAAACAGCCCAAATAACAGAAATCGTCCACCAGTTCGATACGTTGTCCGTCCACACAAACTCCAGTTGAAGGCCTCTGAGAGACCCACATCTGCTTGCATTTGTCGGGACGAAGAAGAAGTCCATAGGCTGCGGCGTACTTCGAAACGAGGTTCACAATCCTTTGCAGTTTTGCGTTGTTTTCAGCGAATAACACAATGTCGTCGGCGTACTCCAGGTCGACAAGGAAGCGTCCTGATGGTGTTAGGATCACATCCGCAGGAAACTGTTCTGCAACTCTACGCATGATGTCATCAACGGCGAAGTTGAAAAGAAAAGGTCCTGCAACGGCTCCTTTGCCTTACTCCTGTTTTCACCTCGAAAGCTGACGTAAATCCGACAGGTGTACGAACTGCTGCTGTTGTTCCTTTGTTCATGTCCTCGATTAACCGAACATACTTTTCCGGGACTCCATCTGCTCGCAGAGCATTGAGCAATCGATCACGATGAGGAGAGTCGAACGCGGCTTCAAAGTCCAAAAAAGCAAGCTGTAATGGCTTCGAAAACCGCTGCCACGATTCAATTACTCTTCTCACGACGAACACTTGGTCGATGGTCGATCCTCCAGGTCGAAAACCGGCTTGCTCATCTCTGGTCGTTCCTTCACGATGTTTGATAAGTCGCTCGAGAATGATACGTTCTGAAACCTTGTACATGACACGAAGTAGAGAGATTCCTCTGTAGTTCTTAGGATCCGTGACGGATAGCTTCTTGTGAAGAGGTACGATGATCGCATGTCTCCACGAATCGGGTATCCTTTCGCTCATCCATATGGCACGGATGGTGTTGGTCATTTCACGAATCCCAGACGGAGGAAGAGCTTTCAGCATTTCAGCAGTGATGTTGTCATCTCCACCTGCCTTTCCATTCTTCATTTTCCGGACACAATCCAAAACTTCCAGACTCAGTCGGCGCTTCCTCACTGACATCGTAATGTGCTCTCTGAACATGCGGGAGCTCAGGTACTGATGGCGCTGGACGATTCAGTAGTGAACTGAAGTAATCCTTCCATATTGGCAGCGTCGCATCACCAACTGCAACTCCATTGGTAGTGTTCAAGATAGGAGAACATCTCTTCATCTTCCCGCTATACTGTCGCAGCAACGTGTAGGCTTTCTTCGGATTCTTCTCCTCCCAAGCCTTCTCGAACTCCTTAGCTCTACACGTCCACTCTCGTTCGCGGTCACTTTGAAGCTGCCGACGCAACTTCCTCCTCAGACGCTTCTCCTCCACGAAGTTTCCTGCAGTTCGGAGAGCACATACTCTGTTGTAGGTAGATGTTGTTTCTTCTGAGACGTAGGCGAACTTCTTCTTAGGCTGTACAACCGGGAGTGCCTCTTTCGAAGCGTCCTGGATGCACTTGACCGCGTCGCAAAGTTTCTTCTTAGTCCGTACTCCGATGTGAATAGAAACGCGTTGTCGGAAATTCCTTCTGCATTCTTCATCTCTGAGACTTCTCATGTCAATCCTCTGGAGAGGCTGAGCCCCTCGCTTCCTCTTATGAATCCTCGCAGTGAAGCTCAACAGAACATCCAAATCGAATGCTACATCCCACACAGCTCTAGATCTTCGAATGTCCGATACTGGAATATTCCTCGTCAGGACATAGTCAAGCTGTAGTTTCAAAGTTGTCATCTTCCGCTTCCGCTGCTCTTCTGGAGATAGCTGGGTTGGTCCCTGCCACGTAAGCTGATGGCGGCGATGATTCCTCTTGAATGTCGATGCAATAATCAGACCACTGCGTTCACAAAAGTCGACAAGGCGGTAGCCATTGTCCGATGTTTGCTCCACTGGGTAGAACCATTTACCGAGTACTTCCGGATTCCTGATCAAGTCCCATCTTCGCATTTGCGTCAATCCCCACGACAACAGCATGTTGACAAGGTATCCTGGCCAGCAACGTATTGAGTTCCTCATAAAACGCATCCTTCGAATTGTCTTCGGCGGTTTCAGTGGGCGCATGAGCACTCACTATCCACAGATTGAATCCTCTGTGATCCCGCAGTCGTACGGAGGCATTCCGACGCGGCGGTGAGCCGAACTCCTTGACCATACCATTGAAATCCTTCCTTACAGCTATTGCACAGCCTCCACTCTCCTATCGTCAGCGTTACCGCAGTAGATGGTGTACCCTCCGACGCTGATGACGGGTCTATCCTTGAGGCGGGTTTCCTGCAAAGCAGCAAACGGTGCATGGAAGTAGCTCAGAAGTCTGGATAGCGCAGTTTTTTGGATATCACTCGACAGCGATCGACAGTTCAGGGTGGCGAAATTGTGGCTTGTGGCCAAAGGGTCCATGACTCCCTAGGCACGGATCCTAAGGTGTTATGGACCAGAGGCCTTAGTGTGCCGGACGGCGACACCTTTATGCAATGTGCGGGATACTTTCGCGATATAGTTGTGCACGCTATATCGCTCGAACGTTCCCTGTGTACACTCAAACGTCTGCTGGGTTCAGTAGAAGCAGGGGCACCAACGAGCAGGTACCAACAGACTTGTATACACACCCTTTCTAGGGGACGAGATATAAAGTAGTTAACGGTATGGGGGGGGGCTGTTTTTGTGACAGCTTCGGAGGGTTCGGAAAAAAAAGCATTTAACTGTGTGGGTGGTCAAGATCATACGGGCATTTAGAGAAAATCGGAACAGGAACTAGCTTTATGGGTGTTCCTTTCTAGGGATACCAGTCCCGTTCTCGTACTGTGCTATCGGTGAGTGAATCCTTAGTCCCAGACCACACAGAAGCCATCGCGCGCGGCCGCGGCGCATCACCGCACTGATGATTCCACCAAGCGAAAGGTGTGACTCAACCAACTAACTGCTCTTCGACAAATGCGGACAGAAATAATTGAATACGAGGAGAAGGATCGGAATGTGGAATTTTCATTTTCTCAATTTCATAAAAATCACCCGTGGTACGAAACCATACTGATTTGGAGGAATTATATAGGAATTATGAATTTCATTTGATTTCAAATGTGCCATTATATATACCTTCAAAATTCTTTCAAATACTCTACAAGATACTGAGGTGATACTCACCGGCCTTTAATTATTGACAGATGAAGATGGCTGTTTTTTAGGATTGGTGTGACATAAGTAAACTTCCATCTAAAGGGGATTCGAGAATACCAAAGCGACTGATTAAAAAGAAAAGCCAGGGGTTGGGTTATAGTGTGAGCGACATGTTTTATAAAAGTGGATGGAATTGAGTCAGGAGCTAGCTATTCCGAGAGAGGCAATCTTTTTAGTTGCCTACACAACTCCTCCTTCGTCGAAAAACGGGAAGCTTGTCATCGGGCTTTCGATTTCTCGACTAAATTGGGGTGATACTCCATCAGGGTTACTAAAAACCTCACAGAACTTGTCAGCAAGTAAATCCGATTTATCTTGGTCCAAGACTGCTAAATGCTGTCCGTTTTTTCAAAGATGGAATTTGGCGAGAAGCATTAAGTCTCTCGTTTATCAGCTTGTAAACACCCTTTTGGTTGCTACTACTTATCACCTTTTCTCCATAAGGCGTTTTACTTTTTCAGAAGTACTTCGAAATTCTGAGAGTACCTATGGAAGTTATCCCAGTCCTGCGTTGTCTGAGAGCTAATGGCCAAATTAAGTAGACAGCTCCTATGTTCTGAAGATAATTAGGAAGGAAGGAACGCGTGGCGCACACCCTCTTAATAGGCACAAACAGGTTAATTGTGTGCTGCAATATACTCAAAAACATTTCGTACTTGTCATCAATGCTGGTAAGTGTTTCGAATGAATTCCTCCAATCAACGCCTGAGAGGTATTTACAAACCTGCGAGCAATCACAACCACCAAAGTGACGAAACCATGTCACATTGGGCTCACTGTGAAAACACGACAGTATGAATTCCAGACTAAAATGGTGACTAGACCCGATAGGCGGCTTAATATTTACGTTGCTGATTAGAGATTCCACATTGGATAAAATCAAATCAAGTATATTGTCACCTCTTGTGGGTTCCAGGACGTATTGTTCAAGATCATGAACATTCAACATTTCAGCAAACACAGACGCAGAGGAGGCCAGTGATTGGTGTGAATAATTCCAGTCGATTTCAGGGTAATCGAAATCACCTACTACTACACATGGGTGGTCACACAGGATCGCATCCGCGATGGTTTTTGACAGCTGCTCATTCAGGAGAGAGGGGCATAATGGAGTTCTGTAAACTATCACTAGTCTTAGCTTGTAGCATTCGGAGAGTATGTCGAGTGAAAGAACTTCGTGGGCTTCGGGAACGGAGTCGGAGAAAATCACATCGTATTGAAAATCGTTTTTATTAGGACAAATTACTCTACCTCCTTGATTCTGAAGTCGATCACGAGGTACCGAGTGATGGCCGTTAGTTATGCAGTCTAGTACGGGTGAGAGCGAATACGAGGGTTTAACCCAAGTTTCAGTGAAAATGTACAAGTCATAATTCTGCTTTCGGACGAGGTTTACATATCGAGAGTTTTTCAAAAGTGATCTCACGTTTCCATATAGACAACTGATACCTCGAGAAAAAATCCGATGATCAACATTCAGTTTAAAGACAGTGTTCACGATGATTTTCGTTCCCGAGTTTTTCACATAAAACAATGCGTTGGCCACCAAGTGTTACCAAAATTCCGAAAAAACGGCGAGAAACGCACTAAAACGCTTTACTTCAGTGACATTATTCTATGAAATGGACTAGCTGTCCGGTTGAATGAACTTGTTCATGGTGGTTGTCACCGGTGGAAAATTGGGTCAATCGAAAATACACGAATATTTTATGAAAAACTGTATTAGTTAAGGCCCCAAGCAAAGAACGGAGCAATAGAGTGTAGAGAATTTCAAGGAACGGGTCCATAAAAGATTTCATTGTCACAACGAACAGTTCTTGTGAGAGTAAAAAGGCAGGGTGAGAGTAAAGGATTTCGAGCCCTTCTGATGCAGTTTTCTTGATTTCTTCGTCATTTCAGTTCTACCCGAGGGCCAATCAATCGATTTAGCGAAAAATCTCAAAATTGAAAAGATTATCGTGAACACTGCCTTTAAACGAGATCGAGATAGTGGGGGAGTCGGGCTGGGCATAGATTCCCGGTGAGTGTCGGCCGATCCAGCTCCACCACGAGAAGGTGTGACTGACTCAGGACCCGGCCCTGGACAAGACCTAGTACGACGTAAGTATTCCTCCCTTCTTCGATTTCTTTCTTCCAACGTAAGTGACTCTCTGAGAAAGAGTCCCTTCATGGAAAAGAAGCTTAGAAGAGGGGGGGGGGACACCATAGCGCAAGTTTTCAGAAAGCTGAGCTAGGAAGAACTATCTTTAACCATCGATGTTTGCCTTCTACCAGCTTACCGAGACGATACACTGCAGTAGGAGAACACCCAACATTCAGGTAGCTAAGGACGTCCATAACTCAGTTGAAGTCATGACTTAATCTCTTACGAATATGAAATTTCTTCGGCTCTGGAACCACAATAAGCACCAATGAACGCATTCGCTCCTTCTCAGATTCAGAGTTATTGTCAACAACTTGAGCTTGAGTACTAGGAGGAGTTACAATCGTAGCACATGGAGCGCTCGAAGATGAAATCTTATGATCTTGCTTGAGCTTATCCCCCAATTCCTTGTTTTCCTTAGTCAAAGACTCAACTGTAGCTTCCAATTCTCTATTTTTCTGAATCAGAAAATCCATCTGCCCCTTAGAATCATGTAAATACAGAGCAACATATCTCTCATGTGGTCCGGTATTGACGTGTCACGCCTAACCATTTCCACAACTTCGCCCATTGATCCGCTCTCATTGCCAGTTGTTCCACCATTTCGTGTGGTTGATCTTGTGATCGCCATGCTCGAAGTCGGCACTCAATAATACAGGCACAGAGCCGTTAAAACTGGTACAGTCGATAGACGATAGGAAAAGGAAGATGAGGCAGCAATTAAAGATCGATGAGTAAAACCCCTGCCGCTAGGGTGAAAAACAGTAAGCAGCTGAAGTCGTCAGTGCACAAGTATTCCTTCGTCGTTGATACACGAAAGCGAGTCCACGCAACCGATCACGGCGGATGTTGGCAGTGGAATGGAACATTTCATTTCTTGTCTCTGTTGAGTCAACTCGAAACACTAGACGTTTCTTTATATGTACATGTGCATGTTCTGTACATGGTCTTCATTTGACTTCGCATTTTGAACGCGTCCACGTCCCCGTTAAAGACAAATTAATCAATAAATAGTTGAGTAAATGAGAAGAAAAATCAGTAATTGAATCCAATCAATTAGTTTATTAAATGAATAAAATGATAATGAAGTAAATCGTGAGCAAGGAAATATGTGGCTTGCCTGGTGGAACGAAAAATAGCCAGGCTATACTCCCAGCCAACTGCACTCCGGCCAGCATACTTGTCATCACAACCTAAACAGAGCTGCCCATAGAAGGAGTTTATATAGCATTTAAAAGGCAATAACGTTCCAATTCAGAGTATAAAAAAAACAAAAGGTTTTTTTCAGAATACCTGTGAGATTGGTGAGATAAACTGAGGGCGCTGTGCAGATACGCTAGCTTGCGAAAAAATTCTCGCTATTCGGTTTGTCTTAACTAGCATTGCTGCATACAGACAAGAAAACGCGAAACCAATCCCTTAATTGATGAACCTTCAATTATTAAGAGAATTTTGAAATGGAAAAAGTACGAACGGCAATGAACAGAGGATTCTGGTCTTTGGCACAATTGTAGCAAGGGCTGGTAGTAAACCCCCTCGTGTTGTCACAACAGTACGAGAAAAATTTCGTGACAAGAAATGACAACGAAGCGCAACGTCATGTTCTTGTCTCGTGTTTGTCGTGAAGGGTCGCATCTTTTGACACAACAACCACGACCTTATATGGGATTTGAACCTAAGGCACTCGTCCAATCACGGCACGCACGCTTACTACTCCATCTTGCTCTTGGCAACTCCGCCAATCGACACCATGAAGTGATGGAACACGAGCAGTTGTTTGCAAAAACCACAGTCTACGCGAGAACAGTATGTACATCTGTCACACGTCTCCTAGCGGCGCGCACACCAACTGCTCCAATAGTGCACTGCGCCAACCACCTAATCGGGTGCTATGATGGTCGGCCACGTCGATCACCGCGTTATACCTACATAAATCGCAATGATGGGAGACCACTGATCGATCCACAGAGTGGCGGTATCAACATTTGAAGCAGTGTTCACTATTATTATTTATAATGCACTGCTCTGAGAATTTTGGCTGTTATTTCACCGTCCATACTATCGATAGCTTTTGTACTGTAACATGAATGCTTTTCTACAGCTTTTTTACTTCTATCGAATCACTATTCCACTCATTCGAGTGGCTTGTTTATTTTGATTGTCTTTTCCATATTCTCATTTGTAAATGTTCTAATGTTTTCTCACAAAACTTTGAAGGCGTTGTTTTTAGTTTTCACATTTCTGGAAAACGGAGACTGGTGACTTTATCTGTATTTAATCGCTATAATAATCTAAATGTTTCCCTTCCTGCGTGGGAAATCTCCTTTTCATGACGAATGTTCAATAATGATTGTGAGAGTTTGGTGGCTATGGGAAAAGTTTTGGAAAAATGTTCTATTTTTTTTTCGTTTCGAAGTTTTTTTTTTTGATTTGCTGTACGTGTAAATTGAAAAGACTTTAACCCCAGGACGCTAAACATATGTAGAGCAGAACATTTGCAAACAAAAAAATATATGAATCAATGAAAAAACCCTTTTGAAATTTATTACACCTCATCCACGTGTATTAATTGTGGTGCGCGCGAAGCGCGCACCAAATTTGGCTTTAACTCGCGCGTGCGCAACTTTGCGATTCCGAAATTAGCGTTCAGAGTAATTGTGGGGATGCGGTTTTTTTCTCCATTGGAAAGATCGTAAAAAGCTGGTGTATGTGCCAAAAAAATGGTTTGAAATGGTTTCTTGACACTCGAGAAAAATGGAGAAAACCACGTGACTTTGGTCGAAGAACTGTTAATCTCCTTTTTCTTCAGACGGCATTCACGATCTTGTTGCAGTACTTAAAATTGAGCTAGAAAGCTAATTTTTTGGCAGGAGGCTGGAAATGGATGCAGCTAGCTCCTGTTCAGTTTTGAAGTTGAAAGCTCAATTTTAGCGGAACCTCAAAATTGAGGGTCAAGACGGGTAAAAACATGTAAGCATTTTATTGTAAACCATCCGACGTTCACTGAACTTTGAAAATGAACTAATGAAAATCAACACAGCTAATGATAGGCGTCCGGCCAAGATTGTTCTCTCTTTGAGACTGTTGGTGTAAATAGGATGTGAGGAGTGCGCAGGACGCCGCAGAAAGTGTGCGGGCCCCCAGTGGGAACAGGCAGGACGTCGTAGAAAGTGTGCGGGACAATAGTGGAAGTGCGCAGGACAAAGTATAAAATGTACGGGACTCCAGTGGGTGTGCACAGGACGCCGCAGAAAGTTTGAGGGCCCCCAGTCGGAAAGCGCAGGTTGCCGTAGGAAGTGTGCGGAACCCCAGTGGGAGTGCACAGGGCGCAGCAGAAAGTGTGCGGGCCCCCAATGAAAAAGCGCAGGTTACCGTAGGAAGTATGCTGGACCCCAGTGGGAGTGCACAGGGCGCAGCAGAAAGTGTGCGGCCCCCAGTGGGAAAGCGCAGGTTGCCGTAGGAAGTGTGTGGGACCCCAGTGGGAGTGCACAGGGCGCAGCAGAAAGTGTGCGGGCCCCCAGTGAAAAAGCGCAGGTTACCGTAGGAAGTATGCTGGACCCCAGTGGGAGTGCACAGGGCGCAGCAGAAAGTGTGCGGCCCCCAGTGGGAAAGCGCAGGTTGCCGTAGGAAGTGTGCGGGACCCCAGTGGGAGTGCACAGGGCGCAGCAGAAAGTAAGCGGCCCCCAGTGGGAAAGCGCAGGTTGCCGTAGGAAGTGCGCGGGACCCCAGTGGGAGTGCACAAGGCGCAGCAGAAAGTGTGCGGCCCCCAGTGGGAAAGCGCAGGTTGCCGTAGGAAGTGTGCGTTACCGCAGTGGGAGTGCACAGGACGCCGCAGTAAGTGTGCGGGACCCCAGTGGAAGTGCTCACGACGCCGTAGAAAGTGTGCGGGCCCCCAATGGGAGTGCGCAGGACGCCGTAGAAATAGTACGGGACCCTAGTGGGAGTGCGCAGGACGCCGCAGAAAGTGTGCATGACCAAAGTGGGAGTGCACAGGACGCCGCAGTAAGTGTGCGGGACCCCAGTGGGAGTGCTCACGACGCCGTAGAAAGTGTGCGGGCCCCCAATGGGAGTGCGCAGGACGCCGTAGAAATAGTACGGGACCCTAGTGGGAGTGCACAGGACGCCGCAGTAAGTGCAGTAAGTGTGCGGGCCCCCAGTGGGAAAGCGCAGGTTGCCGTAGAAAGTGTGCGGTACCGCAGTGGGAGTGCACAGGACGCCGCAGTATGTGTGCGGGACCCCAGTGGAAAGGCTCACGACGCCGTAGAAAGTGTGCGGGCCCCCAATGGGAGTGCGCAGGACGCCGTAGAAATAGTACGGGTCCCCAGTGGGAAAGCGCAGGACGCCGTAGAAATAGTACGGGACCCTAGTGGGAGTGCGCAGGACGCCGCAGAAAGTGTGCATGACCAAAGTGGGAGTGCACAGGACGCCGCAGTAAGTGTGCGGGACCCTTGTGGGAGTGCTCACGACGCCGTAGAAAGTGTCCCAGACCATAGTGGGAGTGCACAGGGCGCAGCAGAAAGTGTGCGCCCCCCAGTGGGAAAGCGCAGGTTTCCGTAGAAAGTGTGCGGGACCCCAGTGGGAGTGTACAGGGCGCAGCAGAAAGTGTGCGGGCCCCCAGTGAGAAAGCGCAGGTTGCCGTAGAAAGTGTGCTGTACCCCAGTGGGAGTGCACAGGACGCCGTAGAAAGTGTGCGGGCCGCCAATGGGAGTGCGCAGGACGCCGTAGAAATAGTAGGGGACTCCAGTGGGAGTGCGCAGGACGCCGCAAAAGTGTGCGGGCCCCCAGTGGGAAAGCGCAGGTGGCCGTAGGAAGTGTTCGGGACCCCAGTGGGAGTCTACAGAGTGTAGCAGAAAGTGTGCGGGCCCCCAGTGGGAAAGCGCAGGTTGCCGTAGAAAGTGTGCGGTACCGCAGTGGGAGTGCACAGGACGCCGCAGTAAGTGTGCTGGACCCCAGTGGAAGTGCTCACGACGCCGTAGAAAGTGTGCGGGCCCCCAATGGGAGTGCGCAGGACGCCGTAGAAATAGTACGGGACCCTAGTGGGAGTGCGCAGGACGCCGCAGAAAGTGTGCATGACCAAGGTGGGAGTGCACAGAACGCCGCAGTAAGTGTGCGGGACCCTAGTGGGAGTGCTCACGACGCCGTAGAAAGTGTCCCGGACCAAAGTGGGAGTGCACAGGGCGCAGCAGAAAGTGTGCGCTCCCCAGTGGGAAAGCGCAGGTTGCCGTAGGAAGTGTGCGGAACCCCAGTGGAAGTGTACAGGGCGCAGCAGAAAGTGTGCGGGCCCCCAGTGAGAAAGCGCAGGTTGCCGTAGAAAGTGTGCGGTACCCCAGTGGGAGTGCACAGGACGCCGTAGAAAGTGTGCGGGCCGCCAATGGGAGTGCGCAGGACGCCGTAGAAATAGTAGGGGACTCCAGTGGGAGTGCGCAGGACGCCGCAGAAAGTGTGCGGGCCCCCAGTGGGAAAGCGCAGGTTACCGTAGGAAGTGTTCGGGACTCCAGTGGGAGTCTACAGAGTGTAGCAGAAAGTGTGCGGGCCCCCAGTGGGAAAGCGCAGGACGCCGCAAAAAGTGTGCATGACCAAAGTGGGAGTGCACAGGACGCCGCAGTAAGTGTGCGGGACCCCAGTGGGAGTGCTCACGACGCCGTAGAAAGTGTGCGGGCCCCCAATGGGAGTGCGCAGGACGCCGTAGAAATAGTACGGGACCCTAGTGGGAGTGCGCAGGACGCCGCAGAAAGTGTGAATGACCAAAGTGGGAGTGCACAGGACGCCGCAGTAAGTGTGCGGGACCCCAGTGGGAGTGCTCACGACGCCGTAGAAAGTGTCTCGGACCATAGTGGGAGTGCACAGGGCGCAGCAGAAAGTGTGCGCCCCCCCCCCCCAGTGGGAAAGCACAGGTTGCCGTAGGAAGTGTGCGGGACCCCAGTGGGAGTGTACAGGGCGCAGCAGAAAGTGTCCGGGCCCCAGTGCGAAAGCGCAGGTTGCCGTAGAAAGTGTGCGGTACCCCAGTGGGAGTGCACAGGACGCCGTAGAAAGTGTGCGGGCCGCCAATGGGAGTGCGCAGGACGCCGTAGAAATAGTAGGAGACTCTAGTGGGAGTGCGCAGGACGCCGCATAAAGTGTGCCAGACCCTAGTGGGAGTGCGCAGGACGCAGCAGAAAGTGTGCCGGACCCTAGTGGGAGTGCGCAGGACGCCGCAGAAAGCGTGCATGACCAAAGTGGGAGTGCACAGGACGCCGCAGAAAGGCCGCGGGCCCCCAGTGGGAAAGCGCAGGTTGCCGTAGGAAGTGTGCTGGACCCCAGTGGGAGTGCACAGGGGGCAGCAGAAAGTGTGCGCCCCCAGTCTGAAAGCGCAGGTTGCCGTAGGAAGTGTGCGGGACCCCAGTGGGAGTGTACAGGGCGCAGCAGAAAATGTGCGGGCCCCCAGTGGGAGAGCGCAGGTTGCCGTAGAAAGTGTGCGGGCCCCCAATGGGAGTGCGCAGGACGCCGTAGAAATAGTACGGGACCCTAGTGGGAGTGCGCAGGACGCCGCAGAAATAGTAGGGGACCCTAGTGGGAGTGCGCAGGACGCCGCATAAAGTGTGCCTGACTCTAGTGGGAGTGCGCAGGACGCAGCAGAAATAGTGCCGGACCCTAGTGGGAGTGTACAGGGAGGAGCAGAAAGTTTGCGGACCCCCAGTGGGAAAGCGCAGGTTGCCGTAGAAAGTGTGCGGTACTGCAGTGGGAGTGCACAGGACGCCGCAGTAAGTGTGCGGTACCCCAGTGGGAGTGCACAGGACGCCGTAGAAAGTGTGCAGGCCCCCCATGGGAGTGCGCAGGACGCCGTAGAAATAGTAGGGGACTCTAGTGGAAGTGCACAGGGCGCAGCAGAAAGTGTGCGCCCCCCAGTGGGAAAGCGCAGGTTGCCGTAGGAAGTGTGCGGGACCCCAGTGGGAGTGTACAGGGCGCAGCAGAAAGTGTGCGGGCCCCCAGTGAGAAAGCGCAGGTTGCCGTAGAAAGTGTGCGGTACCCCAGTGGGAGTGCACAGGACGCCGCAGTAAGTGTGCTGGACCCCAGTGGAAGTGCTCACGACGCCGTAGAAAGTGTGCGGGCCCCCAATGGGAGTGCGCAGGACGCCGTAAAAAGTGTCCCGGACCAAAGTGGGAGTGCACAGGGCGCAGCAGAAAGTGTGCGCTCCCCAGTGGGAAAGCGCAGGTTGCCGTAGGAAGTGTGCGGAACCCCAGTGGAAGTGTACAGGGCGCAGCAGAAAGTGTGCGGGCCCCCAGTGAGAAAGCGCAGGTTGCCGTAGAAAGTGTGCGGTACCCCAGTGGGAGTGCACAGGACGCCGTAGAAAGTGTGCGGGCCGCCAATGGGAGTGCGCAGGACGCCGTAGAAATAGTAGGGGACTCCAGTGGAAGTGCTCACGACGCCGTAGAAAGTGTGCGGGCCCCCAATGGGAGTGCGCAGGACGCCGTAAAAAGTGTCCCGGACAAAAGTGGGAGTGCACAGGGCGCAGCAGAAAGTGTGCGCTCCCCAGTGGGAAAGCGCAGGTTGCCGTAGGAAGTGTGCGGAACCCCAGTGGAAGTGTACAGGGCGCAGCAGAAAGTGTGCGCTCCCCAGTGGGAAAGCGCAGGTTGCCGTAGGAAGTGTGCGGAACCCCAGTGGAAGTGTACAGGGCGCAGCAGAAAGTGTGCGGGCCCCCAGTGAGAAAGCGCAGGTTGCCGTAGAAAGTGTGCGGTACCCCAGTGGGAGTGCACAGGACGCCGTAGAAAGTGTGCGGGCCGCCAATGGGAGTGCGCAGGACGCCGTAGAAATAGTAGGGGACTCCAGTGGGAGTGCGCAGGACGCCGCAGAAAGTGTGCCAGACCCCAGTGGGGAAAGCGCAGGTTACCGTAGGAAGTGTTCGGGACCCCAGTGGGAGTGCGCAGGACGCCGCAGAAAGTGTGCGGGCCCCCAGTGGGAAAGCGCAGGACGCCGCAGAAAGTGTGCGGGACCACAGTGGGAGTGCTCACGACGCCGTAGAAAGTGTGCGGGCCCCCAATGGGAGTGCGCAGGACGCCGTAGAAATAGTACGGGACCCTAGTGGGAGTGCGCAGGACGCCGCAGAAAGTGTGAATGACCAAAGTGGGAGTGCACAGGACGCCGCAGTAAGTGTGCGGGACCCCAGTGGGAGTGCTCACGACGCCGTAGAAAGTGTCTCGGACCATAGTGGGAGTGCTCAGGGCGCAGCAGAAAGTGTGCGCCCCCCCCCCCCAGTGGGAAAGCACAGGTTGCCGTAGGAGGTGTGCGGGACCCCAGTGGGAGTGTACAGGGCGCAGCAGAAAGTGTCCGGGCCCCAGTGCGAAAGCGCAGGTTGCCGTAGAAAGTGTGCGGTACCCCAGTGGGAGTGCACAGGACGCCGTAGAAAGTGTGCGGGCCGCCAATGGGAGTGCGCAGGACGCCGTAGAAATAGTAGGAGACTCTAGTGGGAGTGCGCAGGACGCCGCATAAAGTGTGCCAGACCCTAGTGGGAGTGCGCAGGACGCAGCAGAAAGTGTGCCGGACCCAGTGGGAGTGCGCAGGACGCCGCAGAAAGCGTGCGGGACCAAAGTGGGAGTGCACAGGACGCCGCAGAAAGTGTGCGGGCCCCCAGTGGGAAAGCGCAGGTTGCCGTAGGAAGTGTGCGGGACCCCAGTGGGAGTCTACAGGGTGCAGCAGAAAGTGTGCGGGCCCCCAGTGGGAAAGCGCAGGTTGCCGTAGAAAGTGTGCGGGACCCCAGTGGGAGTGCTCACAGGACGCCGTAGAAAGTGCGGGACCATAGTGGGAGTGCTCAGGACGCCGCATAAAGTGTGCCAGACCCCAGTGGGAGTGCGCAGGACGCCGCAGAAAGTGTGCCGGACCCTGGTGGGAGTGTACAGGGCGCAGCAGAAAGTGTCCGGGCCCCAGTGCGAAAGCGCAGGTTGCCGTAGAAAGTGTGCGGTACCCCAGTGGGAGTGCTCACGACGCCGTAGAAAGTGTGCAGGCCCCCCATGGGAGTGCGCAGGACGCCGTAGAAATAGTAGGGGACTCTAGTGGAAGTGCACAGGGCGCAGCAGAAAGTGTGCGCCCCCCAGTGGGAAAGCGCAGGTTGCCGTAGGAAGTGTGCGGGCCCCAGTGGGAGTGTACAGGGCGCAGCAGAAAGTGTGCGGTACCCCAGTGGGAAAGCGCAGGTTGCCGTAGAAAGTGTGCGGACCCCAGTGGAAGTGCACAGGACGCCGAAGAAAGTGTGCGGGCCCCCAATGGGAGTGCGCAGGACGCCGTAGAAATAGTAGGGGACTCTAGCGGAAGTGCGCAGGACGCCGCATAAAGTGTGCCAGACCCTAGTGGGAGTGCGCAGGACGCAGCAGAAATAGTACGGGACCCTAGTGGGAGTGCGCAGGACTCCGCAGAAAGTGCACATGACCAAAGTGGGAGTGCACAGGGCGCAGCAGAAAGTGTGCGCTCCGCCAGTGGGAGAGCGCAGGTTGCCGTAGGAAGTGTGCGGGACCCTAGTGGGAGTGCGCAGGACGCCGCAAAAAGTGTGCGGGCCCCCAGTGGGAAAGCGCAGGTTGCCGTAGGAAGTGTTCGGGACCCCAGTGGGAGTGCACAGGACGCCGTAGAAAGTGTGGGGGCCGCCAATGGGAGTGCGCAGGACGCCTAGAAATAGTAGGGGACTCCAGTGGGAGTGCGCAGGACGCCGCAAAAAGTGTGCCAGACCTCAGTGGGAGTGCGCAGGACGCAGCAGAAAGTGTGCCGGACACTAGTGGGAGTGTACAGGGCGCAGCAGAAAGTGTGCGGGCCCCCAGGGAGAAAGGGCAGGTTGCCGTAGAAAGTGTGCGGTACCCCAGTGGGAGTGCACAGGACGCCGTAGAAAGTGTGCGGGCCCCCAGTGGGAGTGCGCAGGACGCCGTAGAAATAGTAGGAACTCTGGTGGAAGTGCGCAGGACGCCGCAGAAAGTGTGCGGGACCCCAGTGGAAGTGCTCACGACGCCGTAGAAAGTGTGCGGGCCCCCAGTGGGAGTGCGCAGGACGCCGTAGAAATAGTACGGGACCCCAGTGGGAGTGCGCAGGACGCCGCAGAAAGTGTGCGGGCCCCCAGTGCGAAAGCGCAGGTTGCCGTAAAAAGTGTGCGGTACCCCAGTGGGAGTGCACAGGACGCCGTAGAAAGTGTGCGGGCCCCCAGTGGGAGTGCGCAGGACGCCGTAGAAAGTGTAGGACTCCGGTGGGAGTGCGCAGGACGCAGCAGAAAGTGTGCGGGCCCCCAGTGGGAAAGCGCAGGTTGCCGTAGGAAGTGTGCGGGACCCCAGTGGGAGTGTACAGGGTGTAGCAGAAAGTGTGCGGGCCCCAGTGGGAAAGCGCAGGTTGCCGTAGAAAGTGTGCGGTACCCCAGTGGGAGTGCACAGGACGCCGCAGAAAGTGTGCGGGACCCCAGTGGAAGTGCTCAGGACGCCGTAGAAAGTGTGCGGGCCCCCAATGGGAGTGCGCAGGACGCCGTAGAAATAGTACGGGACCCTAGTGGGAGTGCGCAGGACGCCGCAAAAAGTGTGCATGATCAAAGTGGGAGTGCACAGGACGCCGCAGTAAGTGTGCGGTACCCCAGTGGGAGTGCACAGGACGCCGTAGAAAGTGTGCGGGCCCCCAATGGGAGTGCGCAGGACGCCGTAGAATTAGTACGGGACCCTAGTGGGAGTGCGCAGGACGCCGTAGAAAGTGTCTCGGACCATAGTGGGAGTGCACAGGGCGCAGCAGAAAGTGTGCGCCCCCCAGTGGGAAAGCACAGGTTGCCGTAGGAAGTGTGCGGGACCCCAGTGGGAGTGTACAGGGCGCAGCAGAAAGTGTGCGGGCCCCAGTGCGAAAGCGCAGGTTGCCGTAGAAAGTGTGCGGTACCCCAGTGGGAGTGCACAGGACGCCGTAGAAAGTGTGCGGGCCGCCAATGGGAGTGCGCAGGACGCCGTAGAAATAGTAGGGGACTCCAGTGGGAGTGCGCAGGACGCCGCAAAAAGTGTGCGGGCCCCCAGTGGGAAAGCGCAGGTTGCCGTAGGAAGTGTTCGGGACCCCAGTGGGAGTCTACAGGGTGTAGCAGAAAGTGTGCGGGCCCCCAGTGGGAAAGCGCAGGTTGCCGTAGAAAGTGTGCGGTACCGCAGTGGGAGTGCACAGGACGCCGCAGTAAGTGTGCGGGACCCCAGTGGAAGTGCTCACGACGCCGTATAAAGTGTGCGGGCCCCCAATGGGAGTGCGCAGGACGCCGTAGAAATAGTACGGGACCCTAGTGGGAGTGCGCAGGACACCGCAAAAGTGTGCATGACCAAAGTGGAGTGCACAGGACGCCGCAGTAAGTGTGCGGTACCCCAGTGGGAGTGCTCACGACGCCGTAGAAAGTGTGCGGGCCGCCAATGGGAGTGCGCAGGACGCCGTAGAAATAGTACGGGACCCTAGTGGGAGTGCGCAGGACGCCGCAAAAGTGTGCGGGCCCCCAGTGGGAAAGCGCAGGTTGCCGTAGAAAGTGTTCGGGACCCCAGTGAGTGCTGGGGTGTAGCAGAAAGTGTGCGCCCCCAGTGGGAAAGCGCAGGTTGCCGTAGAAAGTGTGCGGTACCGCAGTGGGAGTGCACAGGACGTGCCCTGTGCACTCCCACGCAGGACGCCGCATAAAGTGTGCCAGACCTCAGTGGGAGTGCGCAGGACGCAGCAGAGAAAGTGTGCCGGGCCCTAGTGGGAGTGCGCAGGACGCCGCAGAAAGTGTGCGGGCCCCCAGTGGGAAAGCGCAGGTTGCCGTAGAAAGTGTGCGGTACCCCAGTGGAATTGCACAGGACGCCGTAGAAAGTGTACAGGCCCCATGGGAGTGCGCAGGACGCCGTAGAAATAGTAGGAACTCTAGTGGAAGTGAGCAGGACCCTAGTGGGAGTGCGCAGGACGCAGCAGAAAGTGTGCCGGACCCTAGTGGGAGTGCGCAGGACGCCGCAGAAAGTGTGCGGGCCCCCAGTGGGAAAGCGCAGGGTGCCGGAGAAAGGGTGCGGGACCCCAGGGGGAGTGCACAGGAGGCCGGAGAAAGTGTACAGGCCCCCAATGGGAGTGCGCAGGACGCCGTAGAAATAGTAGGAACTCTAGTGGAAGTGCGCAGGACGCCGCATATAGTGTGCCAGACCCTAGTGGGAGTGCGCAGGACGCAGCATAAAGTGTGCCGGACCCCAGTGGGAGTGCGCAGGACGCCGCAGAAAGCGTGCATGACCAAAGTGGGAGTGCACAGGGCGCAGCAGAAAGTGTGCGCCCCCCCCCCCAGTGGGAAAGCGCAGGTTGCCGTAGGAAGTGTGCGGGACCCCAGTGGGAGTGCACAGGACGCCGCAGTAAGTGTGCCGTACCCCAGTGGGAGTGCACAGGACGCCGCAGAAAGTGTGCGGGCCCCCAGTGGGAAAGCGCAGGTTGCCGTAGAAAGTGTACGGTACCCCAGTGGAATTGCACAGGACGCCGTAGAAAGAGTGCGGGCCCCAGTGGGAAAGCGCAGGTTGCCGTAGGAAGTGTTCGGGACCCCAGTGGAGTCTACAGGGTGTAGCAGAAAGTGTGCGGGCCCCCAGTGGGAAAGCGCAGGACGCCGTAGAAAGTGTGCGGTACCGCAGTGGGAGTGCACAGGACGCGCCCTGTGCACTCCCCACGCAGGACGCCGCATAAAGTGTGCCAGACCTGGTGGAGTGCGCAGGACGCAGCAGAAAGTGTGCCGGGCCCTAGTGGGAGTGCGCAGGACGCCGCAGAAAGTGTGCGGGCCCCAGTGGGAAAGCGCAGGTTGCCGTAGAAAGTGTGCGGTACCCCAGTGGGAGTGCACAGGACGCCGTAGAAAGTGTGCGGGCCCCCAGTGGGAGTGCGCACGACGCCGTAGAAATAGTAGGAACTCTATTGGAAGTGAGCAGGACCCTGGTGGGAGTGCGCAGGACGCAGCAGAAAGTGTGCCGGGCCCCAGTGGGAGTGCGCAGGACGCCGCAGAAAGTGTGCCGGGCCCCAGTGGGAAAGCGCAGGTTGCCGTAGAAAGTGTGCGGTACCCCAGTGGAATTGCACAGGACGCCGTAGAAAGTGTGCAGGCCCCAATGGGAGTGCGCAGGACGCCGTAGAAATAGTAGGAACTCTAGGTGGAAGTGCGCAGGACGCCGCAGAAAGTGTGCCAGACCCCAGTGGGAGTGCGCAGGACGCAGCATAAAGTGTGCCGGACCCTAGTGGGAGTGCGCAGGACGCCGCAGAAAGCGTGCATGACCAAAGTGGGAGTGCACAGGGCGCAGCAGAAAGTGTGCGCCCCCAGTGGGAAAGCACAGGTTGCCGTAGGAAGTGTGCGGGACCCCAGTGGGAGTGTACAGGGCGCAGCAGAAAGTGTGCGGGCCCCCAGTGGGGAAAGCGCAGGTTGCCGTAGAAAGTGTGCGGTACCCCAGTGGGAGTGCACAGGACGCCGTAGAAAGTGTACAGGCCCCCAGTGGGAGTGCGCAGGACGCCGTAGAAATAGTAGGGGACTCTAGAGGGAGTGCGCAGGACGCCGCATAAAGTGTGCCAGACCCCAGTGGGAGTGCACAGGGCGCAGCAGAAAGTGTGCGCCCCCCCCCAGTGGAAGTGCTCACGACGCCGTAGAAAGTGCACGGCCCCCAATGGGAGTGCGCAGGACGCCGTAAGGGGGTGGTAGGGGACTCTGGTGGGCAGAGTGCGCAGGACGCCGTAGAAAGTGTCTCGGACCCCAGTGGGAAAGCGCAGGTTGCCGTAGAAGTGTTCGGACCCCAGTGGGAGTCACAGGGTGTAGCAGAAAGTGTGCGGGCCCCCAGTGGGAAAAAGCGCAGGTTGCCGTAGAAGTGTGCGGGACCCCAGTGGGAGTGTACAGGACGCAGCAGAAAGTGTGCGCCCCCAGTGGAGGCGCAGGTTGCCGTAGGAAGTGTGCGGGACCCCAGTGGGAGTGTACAAGGCGCAGCAGAAAGTATGCGGGCCTCCAGTGGGAAAGCGCAGGTTGCCGTAGAAAGTGTACATGACCAAAGTGATAGTGCACAGGGCGCCGCAGTGAGTGTGCGCCCCCCCCCCAGTGGGAAAGCGCAGGTTGCCGTAGAAGCGTGCGGACCCCAGTGGGAGTGTGTACAGGGCGCAGCAGAGAAAGTGTGCGGGCCCCCAGTGGAAAGCGCAGGTTGCCGTAGAAAGTGTTCGGGACCCCAGTGGGAGTCTACAGGGTGTAGCAGAAAGTGTGCGGGCCCCCAGTGGGAAAGCGCAGGTTGCCGTAGAAAGTGTGCGGTACCGCAGTGGGAGTGCACAGGACGCCGGAGTAAGTGGGGGGGGGCCCAGTGGAAGTGCTCACGACGCCGTAAAAAGTGTGCAGGCCCCCCATGGGAGTGCGCAGGACGCCGTAGAAATAGTACGGGACCCTAGTGGGAGTGCGCAGGACGCCGCAAAAAGTGTGCATGACCAAAGTGGGAGTGCACAGGACGCCGCAGTAAGTGTGCGGTACCCCAGTGGGAGTGCTCACGACGCCGTAGAAAGTGTGGGGGCCGCCAATGGGAGTGCGCAGGACGCCTAGAAATAGTAGGGGACTCCAGTGGGAGTGCGCAGGACGCCGCAAAAAGTGTGCGGGCCCCCAGTGGGAAAGCGCAGGTTGCCGTAGGAAGTGTTCGGGACCCCAGTGGGAGTCTACAGGTGCCGCAGAAAGTGTGCGGGCCCCCAGTGGAAAGCGCAGGTTGCCGTAGAAAGTGTGCGGTACCCCAGTGGGAGGTGCACAGGACGCCCTGTGTGTGGCACTCCACGCAGGACGCCGCATAAAGTGTGCCAGACCTCAGTGGGAGTGCGCAGGACGCAGCAGAAAGTGTGCCGGGCCCTAGTGGGAGTGCGCAGGACGCCGCAGAAAGTGTGCGGCCCCAGGTGGGAAAGCGCAGGTTGCCGTAGAAAGTGTGCGGTACCCCAGTGGAATTGCACAGGACGCCGTAGAAAGTGTACAGGCCCCATGGGAATGCGCAGGACGCCGTAGAAATAGTAGGAACTCTGGTGGAAGTGCGCAGGACGCCGCATATAGTGTGCCAGACCCTGGTGGGAGTGCGCAGGACGCAGCATAAAGTGTGCCGGACCCTGGTGGGAGTGCGCAGGACGCCGCAGAAAGCGTGCATGACCAAAGTGGGAGTGCACAGGGCGCAGCAGAAAGTGTGCGCCCCCAGTGGGAAAGTGCAGGTTGCCGTAGGAAGTGTGCCGGGACCCCAGTGGGAGTGTACAGGGGCGCAGCAGAAAGTGTGCGGGCCCCCAGTGGGAAAGCGCAGGTTGCCGTAGGAAGTGTGCGAGACCCCAGTGGGAGTGTACAGGGCGCAGCAGAAAGTATGCGGGCCTCCAGTGGGAAAGCGCAGGTTGCCGTAGAAAGTGTGCGGTACCCCAGTGGGAGTGCACAGGACGCCGTAGAAAGTGTGCGGGCCCCCAATGGGAGTGCGCAGGACGCCGTAGAAATAGTAGGGGACTCTGGTGGGGTGCGCAGGACGCCGCATAAAGTGTGCCAGACCCTGGTGGGAGTGCGCAGGACGCAGCAGAAAGTGTGCCGGGCACTGGTGGGAGTGTACAGGGTGGAGCAGAAAGTGTGCGGACCCCCAGTGGGAAAGCACAGGTTGCCGTAGGAAGTGTGCGGGACCCCAGTGGGAGTGTACAGGACGCAGCAGAAAGTGTGCGGGCCCCAGTGCGAAAGCGCAGGTTGCCGTAGAAAGTGTGCGGTACCGCAGTGGGAGTGCACAGGACGCCGCAGTGAGTGTGCGAGACCCAAGTGGGAGTGCTGACGACGCCGTAGAAAGTGTGCGGGCCCCTAGTGGGAAGGCGCAGGTTGCCGTAGAAAGTGCGCGGTACCCCAGTGGGAGTGTACAGGACGCAGCAGAAAGTGTGCGGGCCCCAGTGCGAAAGCGCAGGTTGCCGTAGAAAGTGTGCGGTACCGCAGTGGGAGTGCACAGGACGCCGCAGTAAGTGTGCGGGACCCCAGTGGAAGTGCTCACGACGCCGTAGAAAGTGTGCGGGCCCCCAATGGGAGTGCGCAGGACGCCGAAGAAATAGTACGGGACCCTAGTGGGAGTGCGCAGGACGCCGCAAAAAGTGTGCATGACCAAAGTGGGAGTGCACAGGACGCCGCAGTAAGTGTGCGGGACCCCAGTGGGAGTGCTCACGACGCCGTAGAAAGTGTGCGGGCCCCCAATGAAAGTGCGCAGGACGCCGGAGAATTAGTACGGGACCCTAGTGGGAGTGGGCAGGACGCCGCAAAAAGTGTGTGCATGACCAAAGTGGGAGTGCACAGGACGCCGCAGTAAGTGTGCGGGACCCCAGTGGGAGTGCTCACAACGCCGTAGAAAGTGTGCGGGCCCCCAATGGGAGTGCGCAGGACGCCGTAGCATGGGTGCGGGACCGTAGTGGGAGGGCGCGGGACGCAGCAGAAAGTGTGCCGGGCACTGGTGGGAGTGTACAGGGTGGAGCAGAAAGTGTGCGGACCCCCAGTGGGAAAGCGCAGGTTGCCGTAGGAAGTGTTAGGGACCCCAGTGGGAGTCTACAGGGTGTAGCAGAAAGTGTGCGGGCCCCCAGTGGGAAAGCGCAGGTTGCCGTAGAAAGTGTGCGGTACCGCAGTGGGAGTGAACAGGACGCCGCAGTAAGTGTGCGGGACCCCAGTGGAAGTGCTCACGACGCCGTAGAAAGTGTGCGGGCCCCAATGGGAGTGCGCAGGACGCCGAAGAAGAAATAGTACGGGACCCTAGTGGGAGTGCGCAGGACGCCGCAAAAAGTGTGCAGGACCAAAGTGGGAGTGCACAGGACGCCGCAGTAAGTGTGCGGGACCCCAGTGGGAGTGCTCACGACGCCGTAGAAAGTGTGCGGGCCCCCAATGGGAGTGCGCAGGACGCCGTAGGAATAGTACGGGACCCTAGTGGAAGAGCGCAGGGTGCCGTAGAAAGTGTCTCGGACCATAGTGGGAGTGCACAGGGCGCAGCAGAAAGTGTGCGCCCCCAGTGGGAAAGCACAGGGTTGCCGTAGGAAGTGTGCGGGACCCCAGTGGGGGAGTGTACAGGGCGCAGCAGAAAGTGTGCGGGCCCCAGTGCGAAAGCGCAGGTTGCCGTAGAAAGTGTGCGGTACCGCAGTGGGAGTGCACAGGACGCCGCAGTAAGTGTGCGGGACCCCAGTGGAAAGCGCAGGTTGCCGTAGAAAGTGTGCGGTACCCCAGTGGGAGTGCACAGGACGCCGTAGAAAGTGTGCGGGCCCCAATGGGAGTGCGCAGGACGCCGTAGAAATAGTAGGGACTCTGGTGGGGTGCGCAGGACGCCGCATAAAGTGTGCCAGACCTAGTGGGAGTGCGCAGGACGCAGCAGAAAGTGTGCCGGGCACTAGTGGGAGTGTACAGGGTGGAGCAGAAAGTGTGCGGACCCCCAGTGGGAAAGCGCAGGTTGCCGTAGGAAGTGTTAGGGACTCCAGTGGGAGTCTACAGGGTGTAGCAGAAAGTGTGCGGGCCCCCAGTGGGAAAGCGCAGGTTGCCGTAGAAAGTGTGCGGTACCGCAGTGGGAGTGCACAGGACGCCGCAGTAAGTGTGCGGGACCCCAGTGGAAGTGCTCACGACGCCGTAGAAAGTGTGCGGGCCCCCAATGGGAAAGCGCAGGTTGCCGTAGAAAGTGTGCGGGCCCCCAGTGGGAAAGCGCAGGTTGCCGTAGAAAGTGTGCGGTACCCCAATGGAATTGCACAGGACGCCGTAGAAAGTGTACAGGCCCCCATGGGAGTGCGCAGGACGCCGTAGAAATAGTAGGAACTCTAGTGGAAGTGAGCAGGACCCTAGTGGGAGTGCGCAGGACGCAGCAGAAAGTGTGCCGGGCCCTAGTGGGAGTGCGCAGGACGCCGCAGAAAGTGTGCGGGCCCCCAGTGGGAAAGCGCAGGTTGCCGTAGAAAGTGTGCGGTACCCCAGTGGAATTGCACAGGACGCCGTAGAAAGTGTACAGGCCCCCATGGGAGTGCGCAGGACGCCGTAGAAATAGTAGGAACTCTAGTGGAAGTGCGCAGGACGCCGCATATAGTGTGCCAGACCCTAGTGGGAGTGCGCAGGACGCAGCATAAAGTGTGCCGGACCCTAGTGGGAGTGCGCAGGACGCCGCAGAAAGCGTGCATGACCAAAGTGGGAGTCTACAGGGTGTAGCAGAAAGTGTGCGGGCCCCCAGTGGGAAAGCGCAGGTTGCCGTAGAAAGTGTGCGGGCCCCCAGTGGGAAAGCGCAGGTTGCCGTAGAAAGTGTGCGGTACCCCAATGGAATTGCACAGGACGCCGTAGAAAGTGTACAGGCCCCCATGGGAGTGCGCAGGACGCCGTAGAAATAGTAGGAACTCTAGTGGAAGTGAGCAGGACCCTAGTGGGAGTGCGCAGGACGCAGCAGAAAGTGTGCCGGGCCCTAGTGGGAGTGCGCAGGACGCCGCAGAAAGTGTGCGGGCCCCCAGTGGGAAAGCGCAGGTTGCCGTAGAAAGTGTGCGGTACCCCAGTGGAATTGCACAGGACGCCGTAGAAAGTGTACAGGCCCCCATGGGAGTGCGCAGGACGCCGTAGAAATAGTAGGAACTCTAGTGGAAGTGCGCAGGACGCCGCATATAGTGTGCCAGACCCTAGTGGGAGTGCGCAGGACGCAGCATAAAGTGTGCCGGACCCTAGTGGGAGTGCGCAGGACGCCGCAGAAAGCGTGCATGACCAAAGTGGGAGTGCACAGGGCGCAGCAGAAAGTGTGCGCCCCCCAGTGGGAAAGTGCAGGTTGCCGTAGGAAGTGTGCGGGACCCCAGTGGGAGTGTACAGGGCGCAGCAGAAAGTGTGCGGGCCCCCAGTGGGAAAGCGCAGGTTGCCGTAGGAAGTGTGCGGGACCCCAGTGGGAGTGTACAGGGCGCAGCAGAAAGTGTGCGGGCCCCCAGTGGGAAAGCGCAGGTTGCCGTAGAAAGTGTGCGGTACCCCAGTGGGAGTGCACAGGACGCCGTAGAAAGTGTGCGGGCCCCCAATGGGAGTGCGCAGGACGCCGTAGAAAGTGTGCGGGCCGCCAATGGGAGTGCGCAGGACGCCGTAGAAATAGTACGGGACCCTAGTGGGAGTGCGCAGGACGCCGCAAAAAGTGTGCGGGCCCCCAGTGGGAAAGCGCAGGTTGCCGTAGGAAGTGTTCGGGACCCCAGTGGGAGTCTACAGGGTGTAGCAGAAAGTGTGCGGGCCCCCAGTGGGAAAGCGCAGGTTGCCGTAGAAAGTGTGCGGTACCGCAGTGGGAGTGCACAGGACGCGCCCTGTGCACTCCCACGCAGGACGCCGCATAAAGTGTGCCAGACCCTAGTGGGAGTGCGCAGGACGCAGCAGAAAGTGTGCGGGGCCCTAGTGGGAGTGCGCAGGACGCCGCAGAAAGTGTGCGGGCCCCCAGTGGGAAAGCGCAGGTTGCCGTAGAAAGTGTGCGGTACCCCAGTGGAGTGCACAGGACGCCGTAGAAAGTGTGCGGGCCCCCAATGGGAGTGCGCAGGACGCCGTAGAAATAGTAGGGGAACTCTAGTGGAGTGCGCAGGACGCCGCATAAAGTGTGCCAGACCCTGGTGGAGTGCGCAGGACGCAGCAGAAAGTGTGCCGGGCCCTAGTGGGAGTGCGCAGGACGCCGCAGAAAGTGTGCGGGCCCCAGTGGGAAAGCGCAGGTTGCCGTAGAAAGTGTGCGGTACCCCAGTGGAATTGCACAGGACGCCGTAGAAAGTGTACAGGCCCCCATGGGAGTGCGCAGGACGCCGTAGAAATAGGAGGAACTCTAGTGGAAGTGCGCAGGACGCCGCATATAGTGTGCCAGACCCTAGTGGGAGTGCGCAGGACGCAGCATAAAGTGTGCCGGACCCTAGTGGGAGTGCGCAGGACGCCGCAGAAAGCGTGCATGACCAAAGTGGGAGTGCACAGGGCGCAGCAGAAAGTGTGCGGGCCCCCAGTGGGAAAGCGCAGGTTGCCGTAGGAAGTGTGCGGGACCCCAGTGGGAGTGTACAGGGCGCAGCAGAAAGTGTGCGGGCCCCCAGTGGGAAAGCGCAGGTTGCCGTAGGAAGTGTGCGGGACCCCAGTGGGAGTGTACAGGGCGCAGCAGAAAGTGTGCGGGCCCCCAGTGGGAAAGCGCAGGTTGCCGTAGAAAGTGTGCGGTACCCCAGTGGGAGTGCACAGGACGCCGTAGAAAGTGTGCGGGCCCCCAATGGGAGTGCGCAGGACGCCGTAGAAATAGTAGGGGACTCTAGTGGGGTGCGCAGGACGCCGCATAAAGTGTGCCAGACCCTAGTGGGAGTGCGCAGGACGCAGCAGAAAGTGTGCCGGGCCCTAGTGGGAGTGCGCAGGACGTCGCAGAAAGTGTGCGGGCCCCCAGTGGGAAAGCGCAGGTTGCCGTAGAAAGTGTGCGGTACCCCAGTGGAATTGCACAGGACGCCGTAGAAAGTGTACAGGCCCCCATGTAAGTGCGCAGGACGCCGTAGAAATAGTAGGAACTCTAGTGGAAGTGCGCAGGACGCCGCATATAGTGTGCCAGACCCTAGTGGGAGTGCGCAGGACGCAGCATAAAGTGTGCCGGACCCTAGTGGGAGTGCGCAGGACGCCGCAGAAAGCGTGCATGACCAAAGTGGGAGTGCACAGGGCGCAGCAGAAAGTGTGCGCCCCCTAGTGGGAAAGTGCAGGTTGCCGTAGGAAGTGTGCGGGACCCCAGTGGGAGTGTACAGGGCGCAGCAGAAAGTGTGCGGGCCCCCAGTGGGAAAGCGCAGGTTGCCGTAGGAAGTGTGCGGGACCCCAGTGGGAGTGTACAGGGCGCAGCAGAAAGTGTGCGGGCCCCCAGTGGGAAAGCGCAGGTTGCCGTAGAAAGTGTGCGGTACCCCAGTGGGAGTGCTCACGACGCCGTAGAAAGTGTGCGGGCCGCCAATGGGAGTGCGCAGGACGCCGTAGAAATAGTACGGGGCCCTAGTGGGAGTGCGCAGGACGCCGCAAAAGTGTGCGCCCCCAGTGGGAAAGCGCAGGTTGCCGTAGGAAGTGTTCGGGACCCCAGTGGGAGTCTACAGGGTGTAGCAGAAAGTGTGCGGGCCCCCAGTGGGAAAGCGCAGGTTGCCGTAGAAAGTGTGCGGTACCGCAGTGGGAGTGCACAGGACGCGCCCTGTGCACTCCCACGCAGGACGCCGCATAAAGTGTGCCAGACCCTAGTGGGAGTGCGCAGGACGCAGCAGAAAGTGTGCCGGGCCCTAGTGGGAGTGCGCAGGACGCCGCAGAAAGTGTGCGGGCCCCCAGTGGGAAAGCGCAGGTTGCCGTAGAAAGTGTGCGGTACCCCAGTGGAATTGCACAGGACGCCGTAGAAAGTGTACAGGCCCCCATGGGAGTGCGCAGGACGCCGTAGAAATAGTAGGAACTCTAGTGGAAGTGAGCAGGACCCTAGTGGGAGTGCGCAGGACGCAGCAGAAAGTGTGCCGGGCCCTAGTGGGAGTGCGCAGGACGCCGCAGAAAGTGTGCGGGCCCCCAGTGGGAAAGCGCAGGTTGCCGTAGAAAGTGTGCGGTACCCCAGTGGAATTGCACAGGACGCCGTAGAAAGTGTACAGGCCCCCATGGGAGTGCGCAGGAAGCCGTAGAAATAGTAGGAACTCTAGTGGAAGTGCGCAGGACGCCGCATATAGTGTGCCAGACCCTAGTGGGAGTGCGCAGGACGCAGCATAAAGTGTGCCGGACCCTAGTGGGAGTGCGCAGGACGCCGCAGAAAGCGTGCATGACCAAAGTGGGAGTGTACAGGGCGCAGCAGAAAGTGTGCGGGCCCCCAGTGGGAAAGCGCAGGTTGCCGTAGGAAGTGTGCGGGACCCCAGTGGGAGTGTACAGGGCGCAGCAGAAAGTGTGCGGGCCCCCAGTGGGAAAGCGCAGGTTGCCGTAGAAAGTGTGCGGTACCCCAGTGGGAGTGCACAGGACGCCGTAGAAAGTGTGCGGGCCCCCAATGGGAGTGCGCAGGACGCCGTAGAAATAGTAGGGGACTCTAGTGGGGTGCGCAGGACGCCGCATAAAGTGTGCCAGACCCTAGTGGGAGTGCGCAGGACGCAGCAGAAAGTGTGCCGGGCACTAGTGGGAGTGCGCAGGACGCCGCAGAAAGTGTGCGGGCCCCCAGTGGGAAAGCGCAGGTTGCCGTAGAAAGTGTGCGGTACCCCAGTGGAATTGCAAAGGACGCCGTAGAAAGTGTACAGGCCCCCATGGGAGTGCGCAGGACGCCGTAGAAATAGTAGGAACTCTAGTGGAAGTGCGCAGGACGCCGCAGTAAGTGTGCGGGACCCCAGTGGAAGTGCTCACGACGCCGTATAAAGTGTGCGGGCCCCCAATGGGAGTGCGCAGGACGCCGTAGAAATAGTACGGGACCCTAGTGGGAGTGCGCAGGACGCCGCAAAAAGTGTGCGGGCCCCAGTGCGAAAGCGCAGGTTGCCGTAAAAAGTGTGCGGTACCCCAGTGGGAGTGCACAGGACGCCGTAGAAAGTGTGCGGGCCGCCAATGGGAGTGCGCAGGACGCCGTAGAAATAGTAGGGGACTCCAGTGGGAGTGCGCAGGACGCCGCAAAAAGTGTGCGGGCCCCCAGTGGGAAAGCGCAGGTTGCCGTAGGAAGTGTTCGGGACCCCAGTGGGAGTCTACAGGGTGTAGCAGAAAGTGTGCCGGACCCTAGTGGGAGTGCGCAGGTTGCCGTAGAAAGTGTGCGGTACCGCAGTGGGAGTGCACAGGACGCCGCAGTAAGTGTGCGGGGCCCCAGTGGGAGTGCTCACGACGCCGTAGAAAGTGTGCGGGCCCCCAATGGGAGTGCGCAGGACGCCGAAGAAATAGTACGGGACCCTAGTGGGAGTGCGCAGGACGCCGCAAAAAGTGTGCATGACCAAAGTGGGAGTGCACAGGACGCCGCAGTAAGTGTGCGGGACCCCAGTGGGAGTGCTCACGACGCCGTAGAAAGTGTGCGGGCCTTCAATGGGAGTGCGCAGGACGCCGTAGAATTAGTACGGGACCTTAGTGGGAGTGCGCAGGACGCCGTAGAAAGTGTCTCGGACCATAGTGGGAGTGCACAGGGCGCAGCAGAAAGTGTGCGCCCCCCCAGTGGGAAAGCACAGGTTGCCGTAGGAAGTGTGCGGGACCCCAGTGGGAGTGTACAGGGCGCAGCAGAAAGTGTGCGGGCCCCAGTGCGAAAGTGCAGGTTGCCGTAGAAAGTGTGCGGTACCCCAGTGGGAGTGCACAGGACGCCGTAGAAAGTGTGCGGGCCGCCAATGGGAGTGCGCAGGACGCCGTAGAAATAGTAGGGGACTCCAGTGGGAGTGCGCAGGACGCCGCAAAAAGTGTGCGGGCCCCCAGTGGGAAAGCGCAGGTTGCCGTAGGAAGTGTTCGGGACCCCAGTGGGAGTCTACAGGGTGTAGCAGAAAGTGTGCGGGCCCCCAGTGGGAAAGCGCAGGTTGCCGTAGAAAGTGTGCGGTACCGCAGTGGGAGTGCACAAGACGCCGCAGTAAGTGTGCGGGACCCCAGTGGAAGTGCTCACGACGCCGTATAAAGTGTGCGGGCCCCCAATGGGAGTGCGCAGGACGCCGTAGAAATAGTACGGGACCCTAGTGGGAGTGCGCAGGACACCGCAAAAAGTGTGCATGACCAAAGTGGGAGTGCACAGGACGCCGCAGTAAGTGTGCGGTACCCCAGTGGGAGTGCTCACGACGCCGTAGAAAGTGTGCGGGCCGCCAATGGGAGTGCGCAGGACGCCGTAGAAATAGTACGGGACCCTAGTGGGAGTGCGCAGGACGCCGCAAAAAGTGTGCGGGCCCCCAGTGGGAAAGCGCAGGTTGCCGTAGGAAGTGTTCGGGACCCCAGTGGGAGTCTACAGGGTGTAGCAGAAAGTGTGCGGGCCCCCAGTGGGAAAGCGCAGGTTGCCGTAGAAAGTGTGCGGTACCGCAGTGGGAGTGCACAGGACGCGCCCTGTGCACTCCCACGCAGGACGCCGCATAAAGTGTGCCAGACCCTAGTGGGAGTGCGCAGGACGCAGCAGAAAGTGTGCGGGGCCCTAGTGGGAGTGCGCAGGACGCCGCAGAAAGTGTGCGGGCCCCCAGTGGGAAAGCGCAGGTTGCCGTAGAAAGTGTGCGGTACCCCAATGGAATTGCACAGGACGCCGTAGAAAGTGTACAGGCCCCCATGGGAGTGCGCAGGACGCCGTAGAAATAGTAGGAACTCTAGTGGAAGTGAGCAGGACCCTAGTGGGAGTGCGCAGGACGCAGCAGAAAGTGTGCCGGGCCCTAGTGGGAGTGCGCAGGACGCCGCAGAAAGTGTGCGGGCCCCCAGTGGGAAAGCGCAGGTTGCCGTAGAAAGTGTGCGGTACCCCAGTGGAATTGCACAGGACGCCGTAGAAAGTGTACAGGCCCCCATGGGAGTGCGCAGGACGCCGTAGAAATAGTAGGAACTCTAGTGGAAGTGCGCAGGACGCCGCATATAGTGTGCCAGACCCTAGTGGGAGTGCGCAGGACGCAGCATAAAGTGTGCCGGACCCTAGTGGGAGTGCGCAGGACGCCGCAGAAAGCGTGCATGACCAAAGTGGGAGTGCACAGGGCGCAGCAGAAAGTGTGCGCCCCCCAGTGGGAAAGTGCAGGTTGCCGTAGGAAGTGTGCGGGACCCCAGTGGGAGTGTACAGGGCGCAGCAGAAAGTGTGCGGGCCCCCAGTGGGAAAGCGCAGGTTGCCGTAGGAAGTGTGCGGGACCCCAGTGGGAGTGTACAGGGCGCAGCAGAAAGTGTGCGGGCCCCCAGTGGGAAAGCGCAGGTTGCCGTAGAAAGTGTGCGGTACCCCAGTGGGAGTGCACAGGACGCCGCAGTAAGTGTGCGGTACCCCAGTGGGAGTGCTCACGACGCCGTAGAAAGTGTGCGGGCCGCCAATGGGAGTGCGCAGGACGCCGTAGAAATAGTACGGGACCCTAGTGGGAGTGCGCAGGACGCCGCAAAAAGTGTGCGGGCCCCCAGTGGGAAAGCGCAGGTTGCCGTAGGAAGTGTTCGGGACCCCAGTGGGAGTCTACAGGGTGTAGCAGAAAGTGTGCGGGCCCCCAGTGGGAAAGCGCAGGTTGCCGTAGAAAGTGTGCGGCACCGCAGTGGGAGTGCACAGGACGCGCCCTGTGCACTCCCACGCAGGACGCCGCATAAAGTGTGCCAGACCCTAGTGGGAGTGCGCAGGACGCAGCAGAAAGTGTGCCGGGCCCTAGTGGGAGTGCGCAGGACGCCGCAGAAAGTGTGCGGGCCCCCAGTGGGAAAGCGCAGGTTGCCGTAGAAAGTGTGCGGTACCCCAATGGAATTGCACAGGACGCCGTAGAAAGTGTACAGGCCCCCATGGGAGTGCGCACGACGCCGTAGAAATAGTAGGAACTCTAGTGGAAGTGAGCAGGACCCTAGTGGGAGTGCGCAGGACGCAGCAGAAAGTGTGCCGGGCCCTAGTGGGAGTGCGCAGGACGCCGCAGAAAGTGTGCGGGCCCCCAGTGGGAAAGCGCAGGACGCCGTAGAAATAGTAGGAACTCTAGTGGAAGTGCGCAGGACGCAGCAGAAAGTGTGCCGGGCCCTGGTGGGAGTGCGCAGGACGCCGCAGAAAGTGTGCGGTACCCCAGTGGAATTGCACAGGACGCCGTAGAAAGTGTACAGGCCCCCATGGGAGTGCGCAGGACGCCGTAGAAATAGTAGGAACTCTAGTGGAAGTGCGCAGGACGCCGCATATAGTGTGCCAGACCCTAGTGGGAGTGCGCAGGACGCAGCATAAAGTGTGCCGGACCCTAGTGGGAGTGCGCAGGACGCCGCAGAAAGCGTGCATGACCAAAGTGGGAGTGCACAGGGCGCAGCAGAAAGTGTGCGCCCCCCAGTTGGAAAGTGCAGGTTGCCGTAGGAAGTGTGCGGGACCCCAGTGGGAGTGCACAGGGCGCAGCAGAAAGTGTGCCCCCCCCAGTGGGAAAGCGCAGCTTGCCGTAGGAAGTGTGCGGGACCCCAGTGGGAGTGTACAGGGCGCAGCAGAAAGTGTGCGGGCCCCCAGTGGGAAAGCGCAGGTTGCCGTAGAAAGTGTGCGGTACCCCAGTGGGAGTGCACAGGACGCCGTAGAAAGTGTGCGGGCCCCCAATGGGAGTGCGCAGGACGCCGTAGAAATAGTAGGGGACTCTAGTGGGGTGCGCAGGACGCCGCATAAAGTGTGCCAGACCCTAGTGGGAGTGCGCAGGACGCAGCAGAAAGTGTGCCGGGCACTAGTGGGAGTGCGCAGGACGCCGCAGAAAGTGTGCGGGCCCCCAGTGGGAAAGCGCAGGTTGCCGTAGAAAGTGTGCGGTACCCCAGTGGAATTGCACAGGACGCCGTAGAAAGTGTACAGGCCCCCATGGGAGTGCGCAGGACGCCGTAGAAATAGTAGGAACTCTAGTGGAAGTGCGCAGGACGCCGCATATAGTGTGCCAGACCCTAGTGGGAGTGCGCAGGACGCCGCAGTAAGTGTGCGGGACCCCAGTGGAAGTGCTCACGACGCCGTAGAAAGTGTGCGGGCCCCCAATGGGAGTGCGCAGGACGCCGTAGAATTAGTACGGGACCCTAGTGGGAGGGCGCAGGACGCCGTAGAAAGTGTCTCGGACCATAGTGGGAAAGCGCAGGTTGCCGTAGGAAGTGTTCGGGACCCCAGTGGGAGTCTACAGGGTGTAGCAGAAAGTGTGCGGGCCCCCAGTGGGAAAGCGCAGGTTGCCGTAGGAAGCGTGCGGGACCCCAGTGGGAGGGGAGAGGGCGCAGCAGAAAGTGTGCGCCCCCAGTGGAAAGCACAGGTTGCCGTAGGAAGCGTGCGGGACCCCAGTGGGAGTGTACAGGGCGCAGCAGAAAGTGTGCGGGCCCCCAGTGGGAAAGCGCAGGTTGCCGTAGAAAGTGTTCGGGACCCCAGTGGGAGTCTACAGGGTGTAGCAGAAAGTGTGCGCCCCCCCCCCCAGTGGGAAAGCACAGGTTGCCGTAGGAAGCGTGCGGGACCCCAGTGGGAGTGTACAGGGCGCAGCAGAAAGTGTGCGGGCCCCCAGTGGGAAAGCGCAGGTTGCCGTAGAAAGTGTTCGGGACCCCAGTGGGAGTCTACAGGGTGTAGCAGAAAGTGTGCGGGCCCCCAGTGGGAAAGCGCAGGTTGCCGTAGAAAGTGTGCGGTACCGCAGTGGGAGTGCACAGGACGCCGCAGTAAGTGTGCGGGACCCCAGTGGAAGTGCTCACGACGCCGTATAAAGTGTGCGGGCCCCCAATGGGAGTGCGCAGGACGCCGTAGAAATAGTACGGGACCCTAGTGGGAGTGCGCAGGACGCCGCAAAAAGTGTGCATGACCAGAGTGGGAGTGCACAGGACGCCGCAGTAAGTGTGCGGTACCCCAGTGGGAGTGCTCACGACGCCGTAGAAAGTGTGCGGGCCGCCAATGGGAGTGCGCAGGACGCCGTAGAAATAGTACGGGACTCTAGTGGGAGTGCGCAGGACGCCGCAAAAAGTGTGCGGGCCCCCAGTGGGAAAGCGCAGGTTGCCGTAGGAAGTGTTCGGGACCCCAGTGGGAGTCTACAGGGTGTAGCAGAAAGTGTGCGGGCCCCCAGTGGGAAAGCGCAGGTTGCCGTAGAAAGTGTGCGGTACCGCAGTGGGAGTGCACAGGACGCGCCCTGTGCACTCCCACGCAGGACGCCGCATAAAGTGTGCCAGACCCTAGTGGGAGTGCGCAGGACGCAGCAGAAAGTGTGCCGGGCCCTAGTGGGAGTGCGCAGGACGCCGCAGAAAGTGTGCGGGCCCCCAGTGGGAAAGCGCAGGTTGCCGTAGAAAGTGTGCGGTACCCCAGTGGAATTGCACAGGACGCCGTAGAAAGTGTACAGGCCCCCATGGGAGTGCGCAGGACGCCGTAGAAATAGTAGGAACTCTAGTGGAAGTGCGCAGGACGCCGCATATAGTGTGCCAGACCCTAGTGGGAGTGCGCAGGACGCAGCATAAAGTGTGCCGGACCCTAGTGGGAGTGCGCAGGACGCCGCAGAAAGCGTGCATGACCAAAGTGGGAGTGCACAGGGCGCAGCAGAAAGTGTGCGCCCCCCAGTGGGAAAGAGTGCAGGGTTGCCGTAGGAAGTGTGCGGGACCCCAGTGGGAGTGTACAGGGCGCAGCAGAAAGTGTGCGGGCCCCCAGTGGGAAAGCGCAGGTTGCCGTAGGAAGTGTGCGGGACCCCAGTGGGAGTGTACAGGGCGCAGCAGAAAGTGTGCGGGCCCCCAGTGGGAAAGCGCAGGTTGCCGTAGAAAGTGTGCGGTACCCCAGTGGGAGTGCACAGGACGCCGTAGAAAGTGTGCGGGCCCCCAATGGGAGTGCGCAGGACGCCGTAGAAATAGTAGGGGACTCTAGTGGGGTGCGCAGGACGCCGCATAAAGTGTGCCAGACCCTAGTGGGAGTGCGCAGGACGCAGCAGAAAGTGTGCCGGGCACTAGTGGGAGTGTACAGGGTGGAGCAGAAAGTGTGCGGACCCCCAGTGGGAAAGCACAGGTTGCCGTAGGAAGTGTGCGGGACCCCAGTGGGAGTGTACAGGGCGCAGCAGAAAGTGTGCGGGCCCCAGTGCGAAAGCGCAGGTTGCCGTAGAAAGTGTGCGGTACCGCAGTGGGAGTACACAGGACGCCGCAGTAAGTGTGCGGGACCCCAGTGGAAGTGCTCACGACGCCGTAGAAAGTGTGCGGGCCCAGTGGGAAAGCACAGGTTGCCGTAGGAAGTGTGCGGGACCCCAGTGGGAGTGTACAGGGCGCAGCAGAAAGTGTGCGGGCCCCAGTGCGAAAGCGCAGGTTGCCGTAGAAAGTGTGCGGTACCGCAGTGGGAGTGCACAGGACGCCGCAGTAAGTGTGCGGGACCCCAGTGGAAGTGCTCACGACGCCGTAGAAAGTGTGCGGGCCCCCAATGGGAGTGCGCAGGACGCCGAAGAAATAGTACGGGACCCTAGTGGGAGTGCGCAGGACGCCGCAAAAAGTGTGCATGACCAAAGTGGGAGTGCACAGGACGCCGCAGTAAGTGTGCGGGACCCCAGTGGGAGTGCTCACGACGCCGTAGAAAGTGTGCGGGCCCCCAATGAAAGTGCGCAGGACGCCGTAGAATTAGTACGGGACCCTAGTGGGAGTGCGCAGGACGCCGCAAAAAGTGTGCATGACCAAAGTATGAGTGCACAGGACGCCGCAGTAAGTGTGCGGGACCCCAGTGGGAGTGCTCACAACGCCGTAGAAAGTGTGCGGGCCCCCAATGGGAGTGCGCAGGACGCCGTAGAATTAGTACGGGACCCTAGTGGGAGTGCGCAGGACGCAGCAGAAAGTGTGCCGGGCACTAGTGGGAGTGTACAGGGTGGAGCAGAAAGTGTGCGGACCCCCAGTGGGAAAGCGCAGGTTGCCGTAGGAAGTGTTAGGGACCCCAGTGGGAGTCTACAGGGTGTAGCAGAAAGTGTGCGGGCCCACAGTGGGAAAGCGCAGGTTGCCGTAGAAAGTGTGCGGTACCGCAGTGGGAGTGAACAGGACGCCGCAGTAAGTGTGCGGGACCCCAGTGGAAGTGCTCACGACGCCGTAGAAAGTGTGCGGGCCCCCAATGGGAGTGCGCAGGACGCCGAAGAAATAGTACGGGACCCTAGTGGGAGTGCGCAGGACGCCGCAAAAAGTGTGCAGGACCAAAGTGGGAGTGCACAGGACGCCGCAGTAAGTGTGCGGGACCCCAGTGGGAGTGCTCACGACGCCGTAGAAAGTGTGCGGGCCCCCAATGGGAGTGCGCAGGACGCCGTAGAATTAGTACGGGACCCTAGTGGGAGTGCGCAGGATGCCGTAGAAAGTGTCTCGGACCATAGTGGGAGTGCACAGGGCGCAGCAGAAAGTGTGCGCCCCCCCCCCCCAGTGGGAAAGCACAGGTTGCCGTAGGAAGTGTGCGGGACCCCAGTGGGAGTGTACAGGGCGCAGCAGAAAGTGTGCGGGCCCCAGTGCGAAAGCGCAGGTTGCCGTAGAAAGTGTGCGGTACCGCAGTGGGAGTGCACAGGACGCCGCAGTAAGTGTGCGGGACCCCAGTGGGAAAGCGCAGGTTGCCGTAGAAAGTGTGCGGTACCCCAGTGGGAGTGCACAGGACGCCGTAGAAAGTGTGCGGGCCCCCAATGGGAGTGCGCAGGACGCCGTAGAAATAGTAGGGGACTCTAGTGGGGTGCGCAGGACGCCGCATAAAGTGTGCCAGACCCTAGTGGGAGTGCGCAGGACGCAGCAGAAAGTGTGCCGGGCACTAGTGGGAGTGTACAGGGTGGAGCAGAAAGTGTGCGGACCCCCAGTGGGAAAGCGCAGGTTGCCGTAGGAAGTGTTAGGGACCCCAGTGGGAGTCTACAGGGTGTAGCAGAAAGTGTGCGGGCCCCCAGTGGGAAAGCGCAGGTTGCCGTAGAAAGTGTGCGGTACCGCAGTGGGAGTGCACAGGACGCCGCAGTAAGTGTGCGGGACCCCAGTGGAAGTGCTCACGACGCCGTAGAAAGTGTGCGGGCCCCCAATGGGAGTGCGCAGGACGCCGAAGAAATAGTACGGGACCCTAGTGGGAGTGCGCAGGACGCCGCAAAAAGTGTGCATGACCAAAGTGGGAGTGCACAGGACGCCGCAGTAAGTGTGCGGGACCCCAGTGGGAGTGCTCACGAAGCCGTAGAAAGTGTGCGGGCCCCCAATGGGAGTGCGCAGGACGCCGTAGAATTAGTACGGGACCCTAGTGGGAGTGCGCAGGATGCCGTAGAAAGTGTCTCGGACCATAGTGGGAGTGCACAGGGCGCAGCAGAAAGTGTGCGCCCCCCCCCAGTGGGAAAGCACAGGTTGCCGTAGGAAGTGTGCGGGACCCCAGTGGGAGTGTACAGGGCGCAGCAGAAAGTGTGCGGGCCCCAGTGCGAAAGCGCAGGTTGCCGTAGAAAGTGTGCGGTACCGCAGTGGGAGTGCACAGGACGCCGCAGTAAGTGTGCGGGACCCCAGTGGGAAAGCGCAGGTTGCCGTAGAAAGTGTGCGGTACCCCAGTGGGAGTGCACAGGACGCCGTAGAAAGTGTGCGGGCCCCCAATGGGAGTGCGCAGGACGCCGTAGAAATAGTAGGGGACTCTAGTGGGGTGCGCAGGACGCCGCATAAAGTGTGCCAGACCCTAGTGGGAGTGCGCAGGACGCAGCAGAAAGTGTGCCGGGCACTGAGTGGGAGTGTACAGGGTAGAGCAGAAAGTGTGCGGACCCCAGTGGGAAAGCGCAGGTTGCCGTAGGAAGTGTTAGGGACCCCAGTGGGAGTCTACAGGGTGTCGCAGAAAGTGTGCGGGCCCCCAGTGGGAAAGCGCAGGTTGCCGTAGAAAGTGTGCGGTACCGCAGTGGGAGTGCACAGGACGCCGCAGTAAGTGTGCGGGACCCCAGTGGAAGTGCTCACGACGCCGTAGAAAGTGTGCGGGCCCCCAATGGGAGTGCGCAGGACGCCGAAGAAATAGTACGGGACCCTAGTGGGAGTGCGCAGGACGCCGCAAAAAGTGTGCATGACCAAAGTGGGAGTGCACAGGACGCCGCAGTAAGTGTGCGGGACCCCAGTGGGAGTGCTCACGAAGCCGTAGAAAGTGTGCGGGCCCCCAATGGGAGTGCGCAGGACGCCGTAGAATTAGTACGGGACCCTAGTGGGAGTGCGCAGGATGCCGTAGAAAGTGTCTCGGACCATAGTGGGAGTGCACAGGGCGCAACAGAAAGTGTGCGCCCCAGTGGGAAAGTACAGGTTGCCGTAGGAAGTGTGCGGGACCCCAGTGGGAGTGTACAGGGCGCAGCAGAAAGTGTGCGGGCCCCAGTGCGAAAGCGCAGGATGCCGTAGAAAGTGTGCGGTACCGCAGTGGGAGTGCACAGGACGCCGCAGTAAGTGAGCGGGAGCCCAGTGGAGGTGCTCACGACGCCGTAGAAAGTGTGCGGGCCCCCAATGGGAGTGCGCAGGACGCCGAAGAAATAGTACGGGACCCTAGTGGGAGTGCGCCGGACGCCGGAAAAAGGGTGCGTGACCAAAGTGGTAGTGCACAGGACGCCGCAGGAAGTGGGCGGGAACCCAGTGGGAGTGCTCACGGCGCCGTAGAAAGTGTGCGGGCTCCCAATGGGAGTGCGCAGGACGCCGTAGAATTAGTACGGGACCCTGGTGGGAGTGCGCAGGACGCGGTAGAAAGTGTCTCGGACCATAGTGGGAGTGCACAGGGCGCAGCAGAAAGTGTGCGCCCCCCCCAGTGGGAAAGTGCAGGTTGCCGTAGGAAGTGTGCGGGACCCCAGTGGGAGTGTACAGGGCGCAGCAGAAAGTGTGCGGGCCCCCAGTGGGAAAGCGCAGGTTGCCGTAGAAAGTGTGCGGTACCCCAGTGGGAGTGCACAGGGCGCCGTAGAAAGTGTGCGGGCCCCCAATGGGAGTGCGCAGGACGCCGTAGAAATAGTAGGGGACTCTAGTGGAAGTGCGCAGGACGCCGCATAAAGTGTGCGGGCCCCCAGTGGGAAAGCGCAGGTTGCCGTAGAAAGTGTGCGGTACCCCAGTGGAATTGCACAGGACGCCGTAGAAAGTGTACAGGCCTCCATGGGAGTGCGCAGGACGCCGGAGAAATAGGAGGAACTCTAGTGGAAGTGAGCAGGACGCCGCATATAGTGTGCCAGACCCTAGTGGAAGTGCACAGGACGCCGCAGTAAGTGTGCGGGACCCCAGTGGGAGTGCTCACGACGCCGTAGAAAGTGTGCGGGCCCCCAATGGGAGTGCGCAGGACGCCGTAGAATTAGTACGGGACCCTAGTGGGAGTGCGCAGGATGCCGTAGAAAGTGACTCGGACCATAGTGGGAGAGGACAGGGCGCAGCAGAAAGTGTGCGCCCCCCCAGTGGGAAAGCACAGGTTGCCGTAGGAAGTGTGCGGGACCCCAGTGGGAGTGTACAGGGCGCAGCAGAAAGTGTGCGGGCCCCAGTGCGAAAGCGCAGGTTGCCGTAGAAAGTGTGCGGTACCGCAGTGGGAGTGCACAGGACGCCGCAGTAAGTGTGCGGGACCCCAGTGGGAAAGCGCAGGTTGCCGTAGAAAGTGTGCGGTACCCCAGTGGGAGTGCACAGGACGCCGTAGAAAGTGTGCGGGCCCCCAATGGGAGTGCGCAGGACGCCGTAGAAATAGTAGGGGACTCTAGTGGGGTGCGCAGGACGCCGCATAAAGTGTGCCAGACCCTAGTGGGAGTGCGCAGGACGCAGCAGAAAGTGTGCCGGGCACTAGTGGGAGTGTACAGGGTGGAGCAGAAAGTGTGCGGACCTCCAGTGGGAAAGCGCAGGTTGCCGTAGGAAGTGTTCGGGACCCCAGTGGGAGTCTACAGGGTGTAGCAGAAAGTGTGCGGGCCCCCAGTGGGAAAGCGCAGGTTGCCGTAGAAAGTGTGCGGTACCGCAGTGGGAGTGCACAGGACGCCGCAGTAAGTGTGCGGGACCCCAGTGGAAGTGCTCACGACGCCGTAGAAAGTGTGCGGGCCCCCAATGGGAGTGCGCAGGACGCCGAAGAAATAGTACGGGACCCTAGTGGGAGTGCGCAGGACGCCGCAAAAAGTGTGCATGACCAAAGTGGGAGTGCACAGGACGCCGCAGTAAGTGTGCGGGACCCCAGTGGGAGTGCTCACGAAGCCGTAGAAAGTGTGCGGGCCCCCAATGGGAGTGCGCAGGACGCCGTAGAATTAGTACGGGACCCTAGTGGGAGTGCGCAGGATGCCGTAGAAAGTGTCTCGGACCATAGTGGGAGTGCACAGGGCGCAGCAGAAAGTGTGCGCCCCCCCCCAGTGGCAAAGCACAGGTTGCCGTAGGAAGTGTGCGGGACCCCAGTGGGAGTGTACAGGGCGCAGCAGAAAGTGTGCGGGCCCCAGTGCGAAAGCGCAGGTTGCCGTAGAAAGTGTGCGGTACCGCAGTGGGAGTGCACAGGACGCCGCAGTAAGTGTGCGGGACCCCAGTGGGAAAGCGCAGGTTGCCGTAGAAAGTGTGCGGTACCCCAGTGGGAGTGCACAGGACGCCGTAGAAAGTGTGCGGGCCCCCAATGGGAGTGCGCAGGACGCCGTAGAAATAGTAGGGGACTCTAGTGGGGTGCGCAGGACGCCGCATAAAGTGTGCCAGACCCTAGTGGGAGTGCGCAGGACGCAGCAGAAAGTGTGCCGGGCACTAGTGGGAGTGTACAGGGTGGAGCAGAAAGTGTGCGGACCCCCAGTGAGAAAGCGCAGGTTGCCGTAGGAAGTGTTAGGGACCCCAGTGGGAGTCTACAGGGTGTAGCAGAAAGTGTGCGGGCCCCCAGTGGGAAAGCGCAGGTTGCCGTAGAAAGTGTGCGGTACCGCAGTGGGAGTGCACAGGACGCCGCAGTAAGTGTGCGGGACCCCAGTGGAAGTGCTCACGACGCCGTAGAAAGTGTGCGGGCCCCCAATGGGAGTGCGCAGGACGCCGAAGAAATAGTACGGGACCCTAGTGGGAGTGCGCAGGACGCCGCAAAAGTGTGCACGACCAAAGTGGGAGTGCACAGGACGCCGCAGTAAGTGTGCGGGACCCCAGTGGGAGTGCTCACGAAGCCGTAGAAAGTGTGCGGGCCCCCAATGGGAGTGCGCAGGACGCCGTAGAATTAGTACGGGACCCTAGTGGGAGTGCGCAGGATGCCGTAGAAAGTGTCTCGGACCATAGTGGGAGTGCACAGGGCGCAGCAGAAAGTGTGCGCCCCCCCCCCCCCAGTGGGAAAGCACAGGTTGCCGTAGGAAGTGTGCGGGACCCCAGTGGGAGTGTACAGGGCGCAGCAGAAAGTGTGCGGGCCCCAGTGCGAAAGCGCAGGTTGCCGTAGAAAGTGTGCGGTACCGCAGTGGGAGTGCACAGGACGCCGCAGTAAGTGTGCGGGACCCCAGTGGAAGTGCTCACGACGCCGTAGAAAGTGTGCGGCCCCCAATGGGAGTGCGCAGGACGCCGAAGAAATAGTAGGGGAGCCTAGTGGGAGTGCGCAGGACGCCGCAAAAAGTGTGCATGACCAAAGTGGGAGTGCACAGGACGCCGCAGTAAGTGTGCGGGACCCCAGTGGGAGTGCTCACGGCGCCGTAGAAAGTGTGCGGGCTCCCAATGGGAGTGCGCAGGACGCCGTAGAATTAGTACGGGACCCTAGTGGGAGTGCGCAGGACGCCGTAGAAAGTGTCTCGGACCATAGTGGGAGTGCACAGGGCGCAGCAGAAAGTGTGCGCCCCCCCCAGTGGGAAAGTGCAGGTTGCCGTAGGAAGTGTGCGGGACCCCAGTGGGAGTGTACAGGGCGCAGCAGAAAGTGTGCGGGCCCCCAGTGGGAAAGCGCAGGTTGCCGTAGAAAGTGTGCGGTACCCCAGTGGGAGTGCACAGGGCGCCGTAGAAAGTGTGCGGGCCCCCAATGGGAGTGCGCAGGACGCCGTAGAAATAGTAGGGGACTCTAGTGGAAGTGCGCAGGACGCCGCATAAAGTGTGCGGGCCCCCAGTGGGAAAGCGCAGGTTGCCGTAGAAAGTGTGCGGTACCCCAGTGGAATTGCACAGGACGCCGTAGAAAGTGTACAGGCCCCCATGGGAGTGCGCAGGACGCCGTAGAAATAGTAGGAACTCTAGTGGAAGTGAGCAGGACGCCGCATATAGTGTGCCAGACCCTAGTGGAAGTGCACAGGGCGCAGCAGAAAGTGTGCGCCCCCCCAGTGGGAAAGTGCAGGTTGCCGTAGGAAGTGTGCGGGACCCCAGTGGGAGTGTACAGGGCGCAGCAGAAAGTGTGCGGGCCCCCAGTGGGAAAGCGCAGGTTGCCGTAGGAAGTGTTCGGGACCCCAGTGGGAGTCTACAGGGTGTAGCAGAAAGTGTGCGGGCCCCCAGTGGGAAAGCGCAGGTTGCCGTAGAAAGTGTGCGGTACCGCAGTGGGAGTGCACAGGACGCCGCAGTAAGTGTGCGGGACCCCAGTGGAAGTGCTCACGACGCCGTATAAAGTGTGCGGGCCCCCAATGGGAGTGCGCAGGACGCCGTAGAAATAGTACGGGACCCTAGTGGGAGTGCGCAGGACGCCGCAAAAAGTGTGCATGACCAAAGTGGGAGTGCACAGGACGCCGCAGTAAGTGTGCGGTACCCCAGTGGGAGTGCTCACGACGCCGTAGAAAGTGTGCGGGCCGCCAATGGGAGTGCGCAGGACGCCGTAGAAATAGTACGGGACCCTAGTGGGAGTGCGCAGGACGCCGCAAAAAGTGTGCGGGCCCCCAGTGGGAAAGCGCAGGTTGCCGTAGGAAGTGTTCGGGACCCCAGTGGGAGTCTACAGGGTGTAGCAGAAAGTGTGCGGGCCCCCAGTGGGAAAGCGCAGGTTGCCGTAGAAAGTGTGCGGTACCGCAGTGGGAGTGCACAGGACGCGCCCTGTGCACTCCCACGCAGGACGCCGCATAAAGTGTGCCAGACCCTAGTGGGAGTGCGCAGGACGCAGCAGAAAGTGTGCCGGGCCCTAGTGGGAGTGCGCAGGACGCCGCAGAAAGTGTGCGGGCCCCCAGTGGGAAAGCGCAGGTTGCCGTAGAAAGTGTGCGGTACCCCAGTGGAATTGCACAGGACGCCGTAGAAAGTGTACAGGCCCCCATGGGAGTGCGCAGGACGCCGTAGAAATAGTAGGAACTCTAGTGGAAGTGCGCAGGACGCCGCATATAGTGTGCCAGACCCTAGTGGGAGTGCGCAGGACGCAGCATAAAGTGTGCCGAACCCTAGTGGGAGTGCGCAGGACGCCGCAGAAAGCGTGCATGACCAAAGTGGGAGTGCACAGGGCGCAGCAGAAAGTGTGCGCCCCCCAGTGGGAAAGTGCAGGTTGCCGTAGGAAGTGTGCGGGACCCCAGTGGGAGTGTACAGGGCGCAGCAGAAAGTGTGCGGGCCCCCAGTGGGAAAGCGCAGGTTGCCGTAGGAAGTGTGCGGGACCCCAGTGGGAGTGTACAGGGCGCAGCAGAAAGTGTGCGGGCCCCCAGTGGGAAAGCGCAGGTTGCCGTAGAAAGTGTGCGGTACCCCAGTGGGAGTGCACAGGACGCCGTAGAAAGTGTGCGGGCCCCCAATGGGAGTGCGCAGGACGCCGTAGAAATAGTAGGGGACTCTAGTGGGGTGCGCAGGACGCCGCATAAAGTGTGCCAGACCCTAGTGGGAGTGCGCAGGACGCAGCAGAAAGTGTGCCGGGCACTAGTGGGAGTGTACAGGGTGGAGCAGAAAGTGTGCGGACCCCCAGTGGGAAAGCACAGGTTGCCGTAGGAAGTGTGCGGGACCCCAGTGGGAGTGTACAGGGCGCAGCAGAAAGTGTGCGGGCCCCAGTGCGAAAGCGCAGGTTGCCGTAGAAAGTGTGCGGTACCGCAGTGGGAGTGCACAGGACGCCGCAGTAAGTGTGCGGGACCCCAGTGGAAGTGCTCACGACGCCGTAGAAAGTGTGCGGCCCCCCCCCAGTGGGAAAGCACAGGTTGCCGTAGGAAGTGTGCGGGACCCCAGTGGGAGTGTACAGGGCGCAGCAGAAAGTGTGCGGGCCCCAGTGCGAAAGCGCAGGTTGCCGTAGAAAGTGTGCGGTACCGCAGTGGGAGTGCACAGGACGCCGCAGTAAGTGTGCGGGACCCCAGTGGAAGTGCTCACGACGCCGTAGAAAGTGTGCGGGCCCCCAATGGGAGTGCGCAGGACGCCGAAGAAATAGTACGGGACCCTAGTGGGAGTGCGCAGGACGCCGCAAAAAGTGTGCATGACCAAAGTGGGAGTGCACAGGACGCCGCAGTAAGTGTGCGGGACCCCAGTGGGAGTGCTCACGACGCCGTAGAAAGTGTGCGGGCCCCCAATGGGAAAGCGCAGGACGCCGTAGAATTAGTACGGGACCCTAGTGGGAGTGCGCAGGACGCCGCAAAAAGTGTGCATGACCAAAGTATGAGTGCACAGGACGCCGCAGTAAGTGTGCGGGACCCCAGTGGGAGTGCTCACAACGCCGTAGAAAGTGTGCGGGCCCCCAATGGGAGTGCGCAGGACGCCGTAGAATTAGTACGGGACCCTAGTGGGAGTGCGCAGGACGCAGCAGAAAGTGTGCCGGGCACTAGTGGGAGTGTACAGGGTGGAGCAGAAAGTGTGCGGACCCCCAGTGGGAAAGCGCAGGTTGCCGTAGGAAGTGTTAGGGACCCCAGTGGGAGTCTACAGGGTGTAGCAGAAAGTGTGCGGGCCCCCAGTGGGAAAGCGCAGGTTGCCGTAGAAAGTGTGCGGTACCGCAGTGGGAGTGCACAGGACGCCGCAGTAAGTGTGCGGGACCCCAGTGGAAGTGCTCACGACGCCGTAGAAAGTGTGCGGGCCCCCAATGGGAGTGCGCAGGACGCCGAAGAAATAGTACGGGACCCTAGTGGGAGTGCGCAGGACGCCGCAAAAAGTGTGCAGGACCAAAGTGGGAGTGCACAGGAGGGCGCAGGAAGTGTGCGGGGCCCCAGTGGAGTGCTCACGACGCCGTAGAAAGTGTGCGGGCCCCCAATGGGAGTGCGCAGGACGCCGTAGAATTAGTACGGGACCCTAGTGGGAGTGCGCAGGATGCCGTAGAAAGTGTCTCGGACCATAGTGTGAGTGCACAGGGCGCAGCAGAAAGTGTGCGCCCCCCCCAGTGGGAAAGCACAGGTTGCCGTAGGAAGTGTGCGGGACCCCAGTGGGAGTGTACAGGGCGCAGCAGAAAGTGTGCGGGCCCCAGTGCGAAAGCGCAGGTTGCCGTAGAAAGTGTGCGGTACCGCAGTGGGAGTGCACAGGACGCCGCAGTAAGTGTGCGGGACCCCAGTGGGAAAGCGCAGGTTGCCGTAGAAAGTGTGCGGTACCCCAGTGGGACTGCACAGACCGCCGTAGAAAGTGTGCGGGCCCCCAATGGGAGTGCGCAGGACGCCGTAGAAATAGTAGGGGACTCTAGTGGGGTGCGCAGGACGCCGCATAAAGTGTGCCAGACCCTAGTGGGAGTGCGCAGGACGCAGCAGAAAGTGTGCCGGGCACTAGTGGGAGTGTACAGGGTGGAGCAGAAAGTGTGCGGACCCCCAGTGGGAAAGCGCAGGTTGCCGTAGGAAGTGTTAGGGACCCCAGTGGGAGTCTACAGGGTGTAGCAGAAAGTGTGCGGGCCCCCAGTGGGAAAGCGCAGGTTGCCGTAGAAAGTGTGCGGTACCGCAGTGGGAGTGCACAGGACGCCGCAGTAAGTGTGCGGGACCCCAGTGGAAGTGCTCACGACGCCGTAGAAAGTGTGCGGGCCCCCAATGGGAGTGCGCAGGACGCCGAAGAAATAGTACGGGACCCTAGTGGGAGTGCGCAGGACGCCGCAAAAAGTGTGCATGACCAAAGTGGGAGTGCACAGGACGCCGCAGTAAGTGTGCGGGACCCCAGTGGGAGTGCTCACGAAGCCGTAGAAAGTGTGCGGGCCCCCAATGAGAGTGCGCAGGACGCCGTAGAATTAGTACGGGACCCTAGTGGGAGTGCGCAGGATGCCGTAGAAAGTGTCTCGGACCATAGTGGGAGTGCACAGGGCGCAGCAGAAAGTGTGCGGGCCCCCAATGGGAGTGCGCAGGACGCCGTAGAATTAGTACGGGACCCTAGTGGGAGTGCGCAGGACGCCGTAGAAAGTGTCTCGGACCATAGTGGGAGTGCACAGGGCGCAGCAGAAAGTGTGCGCCCCCCCCCAGTGGGAAAGCACAGGTTGCCGTAGGAAGTGTGCGGGACCCCAGTGGGAGTGTACAGGGCGCAGCAGAAAGTGTGCGGGCCCCAGTGCGAAAGCGCAGGTTGCCGTAGAAAGTGTGCGGTACCGCAGTGGGAGTGCACAGGACGCCGCAGTAAGTGTGCGGGACCCCAGTGGAAGTGCTCACGACGCCGTAGAAAGTGTGCGGGCCCCCAATGGGAGTGCGCAGGACGCCGAAGAAATAGTACGGGACCCTAGTGGGAGTGCGCAGGACGCCGCAAAAAGTGTGCATGACCAAAGTGGGAGTGCACAGGACGCCGCAGTAAGTGTGCGGGACCCCAGTGGGAGTGCTCACGGCGCCGTAGAAAGTGTGCGGGCCCCCAATGGGAGTGCGCAGGACGCCGTAGAATTAGTACGGGACCCTAGTGGGAGTGCGCAGGACGCCGTAGAAAGTGTCTCGGACCATAGTGGGAGTGCACAGGGCGCAGCAGAAAGTGTGCGCCCCCCCAGTGGGAAAGCACAGGTTGCCGTAGGAAGTGTGCGGGACCCCAGTGGGAGTGTACAGGGCGCAGTAGAAAGTGTGCGGGCCCCAGTGCGAAAGCGCAGGTTGCCGTAGGAAGTGTGCGGGACCCCAGTGGGAGTGCGCAGGACGCCGCAAAAAGTGTGCGGGCCCCCAGTGGGAAAGCGCAGGTTGCCGTAGGAAGTGTTCGGGACCCCAGTGGGAGTCTACAGGGTGTAGCAGAAAGTGTGCGGGCCCCCAGTGGGAAAGCGCAGGTTGCCGTAGAAAGTGTGCGGTACCGCAGTGGGAGTGCACAGGACGCCGCAGTAAGTGTGCGGGACCCCAGTGGAAGTGCTCACGACGCCGTATAAAGTGTGCGGGCCCCCAATGGGAGTGCGCAGGACGCCGTAGAAATAGTACGGGACCCTAGTGGGAGTGCGCAGGACGCCGAAAAAGTGTGCATGACCAGAATGGGAGTGCACAGGACGCCGCAGTAAGTGTGCGGTACCCCAGTGGGAGTGCTCACGACGCCGTAGAAAGTGTGCGGGCCGCCAATGGGAGTGCGCAGGACGCCGTAGAAATAGTACGGGACCCTAGTGGGAGTGCGCAGGACGCCGCAAAAAGTGTGCGGGCCCCCAGTGGGAAAGCGCAGGTTGCCGTAGGAAGTGTTCGGGACCCCAGTGGGAGTCTACAGGGTGTAGCAGAAAGTGTGCGGTACCCCAGTGGAATTGCACAGGACGCCGTAGAAAGTGTACAGGCCCCCATGGGAGTGCGCAGGACGCCGTAGAAATAGTAGGAACTCTAGTGGAAGTGAGCAGGACGCCGCATATAGTGTGCCAGACCCTAGTGGGAGTGCGCAGGACGCAGCATAAAGTGTGCCGGACCCTAGTGGGAGTGCGCAGAACGCCGCAAAAAGCGTGCATGACCAAAGTGGGAGTGCACAGGGCGCAGCAGAAAGTGTGCGCCCCCCCAGTGGGAAAGTGCAGGTTGCCGTAGGAAGTGTGCGGGACCCCAGTGGGAGTGTACAGGGCGCAGCAGAAAGTGTGCGGGCCCCCAGTGGGAAAGCGCAGGTTGCCGTAGAAAGTGTGCGGTACCCCAGTGGGAGTGCACAGGGCGCCGTAGAAAGTGTGCGGGCCCCCAATGGGAGTGCGCAGGACGCCGTAGAAATAGTAGGGGACTCTAGTGGAAGTGCGCAGGACGCCGCATAAAGTGTGCGGGCCCCCAGTGGGAAAGCGCAGGTTGCCGTAGAAAGTGTGCGGTACCCCAGTGGAATTGCACAGGACGCCGTAGAAAGTGTACAGGCCCCCATGGGAGTGCGCAGGACGCCGTAGAAATAGTAGGAACTCTAGTGGAAGTGAGCAGGACGCCGCATATAGTGTGCCAGACCCTAGTGGGAGTGCACAGGGCGCAGCAGAAAGTGTGCGCCCCCCCAGTGGGAAAGTGCAGGTTGCCGTAGGAAGTGTGCGGGACCCCAGTGGGAGTGTACAGGGCGCAGCAGAAAGTGTGCGGGCCCCCAGTGGGAAAGCGCAGGTTGCCGTAGGAAGTGTTCGGGACCCCAGTGGGAGTCAACAGGGTGTAGCAGAAAGTGTGCGGGCCCCCAGTGGGAAAGCGCAGGTTGCCGTAGAAAGTGTGCGGTACCGCAGTGGGAGTGCACAGGACGCGCCCTGTGCACTCCCACGCAGGACGCCGCATAAAGTGTGCCAGACCCTAGTGGGAGTGCGCAGGACGCAGCAGAAAGTGTGCCGGACACTAGTGGGAGTGTACAGGGTGGAGCAGAAAGTGTGCGGACCCCCAGTGGGAAAGCGCAGGTTGCCGTAGAAAGTGTGCGGTACCGCAGTGGGAGTGCACAGGACGCCGCAGTAAGTGTGCGGTACCCCAGCGGGAGTTCACAGGACGCCGTAGAAAGTGTGCAGGCCCCCCATGGGAGTGCGCAGGACGCCGTAGAAATAGTAGGGGACTCTAGTGGAAGTGCGCAGGACGCCGCATAAAGTGTGCCAGACCCTAGTGGGAGTGCGCAGGACGCAGCAGAAAGTGTGCCGGACCCTAGTGGGATTGCGCAGGACGCCGCAGACAGTGTGCGGGCCCCCAGTGGGAGTGCACAGGACGCCGCAGTAAGTGTGCGGTACCCCAGCGGGAGTTCACAGGACGCCGTAGAAAGTGTGCAGGCCCCCCATGGGAGTGCGCAGGACGCCGCATAAAGTGTGCCAGACCCTAGTGGGAGTGCGCAGCACGCAGCAGAAAGTGTGCCGGACACCAGTGGGAGTGTACAGGGTGGAGCAGAAAGTGTGCGGACCCCCAGTGGGAAAGCGCAGGACGCAGCGGAAAGTGTGCCAGACCCTAGTGAGAGTGCGCAGGACGCCGCAGAAAGTGTGCGGGCCCCCAGTGGAAAAGCGCAGGTTGCCGTAGAAAGTGTGCAGTACCCCAGTGGAAGTGCACAGGACGCCGTAGAAATAGTAGGGGACTCTAGTGGGAGTGCGCAGGACGCCGCATAAAGTGTGCCAGACCCTAGTGGGAGTGCGCAGGACGCAGCAGAAAGTGTGCCGGACCCTAGTGGGAGTGCGCAGAACGCCGCAGAAAGCGTGCATGACCAAAGTGGGAGTGCACAGCACGCCGCAGAGGGGCCGCGGGCGCCCGGTGGGAAGGCGCAGGTTGCCGTAGATAGTGTGCGGTACCGCAGTGGGAGTTCACAGGTTGGCGTGGAAAGTGTGCAGTACCCCAGTGGAAGTGCACAGGACGCCGTATAAATAGTAGAGGACTCTAGTGGGAGTGCGCAGGACGCCGCATAAAGTGTGCCAGACCCTAGTGGAAGTGCGCAGGACGCAGCAGAAAGTGTGCCGGACCCTAGTGGGAGTGCGCAGGACGCCGCAGACAGTGTGCGGGCCCCCAGTGGGAGTGCACAGGACGCCGCAGTAAGTGTGCGGTACCCCAGCGGGAGTTCACAGGACGCCGTAGAAAGTGTGCAGGCCCCCCATGGGAGTGCGCAGGACGCCGCATAAAGTGTGCCAGACCCTAGTGGGAGTGCGCAGCACGCAGCAGAAAGTGTGCCGGACACTAGTGGGAGTGTACAGGGTGGAGCAGAAAGTGTGCGGACCCCCAGTGGGAAAGCGCAGGACGCAGCAGAAAGTGTGCCAGACCCTAGTGAGAGTGCGCAGGACGCCGCAGAAAGTGTGCGGGCCCCCAGTGGAAAAGCGCAGGTTGCCGTAGAAAGTGTGCAGTACCCCAGTGGAAGTGCACAGGACGCCGTAGAAATAGTAGGGGACTCTAGTGGGAGTGCGCAGGACGCCGCATAAAGTGTGCCAGACCCTAGTGGGAGTGCGCAGGACGCAGCAGAAAGTGTGCCGGACCCTAGTGGGAGTGCGCAGGACGCCGCAGAAAGCGTGCATGACCAAAGTGGGAGTGCACAGGACGCCGCAGAAAGGCCGCGGGCCCCCAGTGGGAAAGCGCAGGTTGCCGTAGATAGTGTGCGGTACCGCAGTGGGAGTTCACAGGTTGCCGTAGAAAGTGTGCAGTACCCCAGTGGAAGTGCACAGGACGCCGTAGAAATAGTAGGGGACTCTAGTGGGAGTGCGCAGGACGCCGCATAAAGTGTGCCAGACCCTAGTGGGAGTGCGCAGGACGCAGCAGAAAGTGTGCCGGACACTAGTGGGAGTGTACAGGGTGGAGCAGAAAGTGTGCTGGACCCCAGTGGGAGTGCACAGGGCGCAGCAGAAAGTGTGCGCCCCCCCAGTGGGAAAGCGCAGGTTGCCGTAGGAAGTGTGCGGGACCCCAGTGGGAGTGCACAGGACGCCGTAGAAAGTGTGCGGGCCCCCAATGGGAGTGCGCAGGACGCCGTAGAAATAGTAGGGGACTCTAGTGGGAGTGCGCAGGACGCCGCATAAAGTGTGCCAGACCCTAGTGGGAGTGCGCAGGACGCAGCAGAAAGTGTGCCGGACCCTAGTGGGAGTGTACAGGGTGGAGCAGAAAGTGTGCGGACCCCCAATGGGAAAGCGCAGGTTGCCGTAGATAGTGTGCGGTACCGCAGTGGGAGTGCACAGGACGCCGCAGTAAGTGTGCGGTACCCCAGTGGGAGTGCACAGGACGCCGTAGAAAGTGTGCAGCCCCCATGGGAGTGCGCAGGACGCCGTAGAAATAGTAGGGAACTCTAGTGGAAGTGCGCAGGACGCCGCATAAAGTGTGCCAGACCCTAGTGGGAGTGCGCAGGACGCAGCAGAAAGTGTGCCAGACCCTAGTGAGAGTGCGCAGGACGCCGCAGAAAGTGTGCGGGCCCCCAGTGGAAAAGCGCAGGTTGCCGTAGAAAGTGTGCAGTACCCCAGTGGAAGTGCACAGGACGCCGTAGAAATAGTAGGGGACTCTAGTGGGAGTGCGCAGGACGCCGCATAAAGTGTGCCAGACCCTAGTGGAAGTGCGCAGGACGCAGCAGAAAGTGTGCCGGACCCTAGTGGGAGCGCGAAGGACGCCGCAGAAAGTGTGCCGGGCCCTAGTGGGAGTGCGCAGGACGCCGCAGAAAGTGTGCATGACCAAAAAAGGGAGTGCACAGGGCGCAGCAGAAAGTGTGCGCCCCCCAGTGGGAAAGCGCAGGTTGTCGTAGGAAGTGTGCGGGACCCCAGTGGAAGTGAACAGGGCGCAGCAGAAAGTGTGCGGGCCCCCAGTGGGAAAGCGCAGGTTGCCGTAGAAAGTGTGCGGTACCCCAATGGGAGTGCGCAGGACGCCGTAGAAATAGTAGGGGACTCTAGTGGGGTGCGCAGGACGCCGCATAAAGTGTGCCAGACCCTAGTGGGAGTGCGCAGGACGCCGCATAAAGTGTGCCAGACCCTAGTGGGAGTGCGCAGGACGCAGCAGAAAGTGTGCCAGACCCTAGTGAGAGTGCGCAGGACGCCGCAGAAAGCGTGCATGACCAAAAAAGGGAGTGCACAGGGCGCAGCAGAAAGTGTGCGCCCCCCAGTGGGAAAGCGCAGGTTGCCGTAGAAAGTGTACGGTACCCCAGTGGAATTGCACAGGACGCCGTAGAAAGTGTGCAGGCCCCCATGGGAGTGCGCAGGACGCCGTAGAAATAGTAGGAACTCTAGTGGAAGTGCGCAGGACGCCGCATATAGTGTGCCAGACCCTAGTGGGAGTGCGCAGGACGCAGCATAAAGTGTGCCGGACCCTAGTGGGAGTGCGCAGGACGCCGCAGAAAGCGTGCATGACCAAAAAAGGGAGTGCACAGGGCGCAGCAGAAAGTGTGCGCCCCCCAGTGGGAAAGCGCAGGTTGTCGTAGGAAGTGTGCGGGACCCCAGTGGAAGTGAACAGGGCGCAGCAGAAAGTGTGCGGGCCCCCAGTGGGAAAGCGCAGGTTGCCGTAGAAAGTGTGCGGTACCCCAATGGGAGTGCGCAGGACGCCGTAGAAATAGTAGGGGACTCTAGTGGGGTGCGCAGGACGCCGCATAAAGTGTGCCAGACCCTAGTGGGAGTGCGCAGGACGCCGCATAAAGTGTGCCAGACCCTAGTGGGAGTGCGCAGGACGCAGCAGAAAGTGTGCCAGACCCTAGTGAGAGTGCGCAGGACGCCGCAGAAAGTGTGCGGGCCCCCAGTGGAAAAGCGCAGGTTGCCGTAGAAAGTGTGCAGTACCCCAGTGGAAGTGCACAGGACGCCGTAGAAAGTGTGCAGGCCCCCATGGGAGTGCACAGGACGCCGTAGAAATAGTAGGGGACTCTAGTGGGAGTGCGCAGGACGCAGCAGAAAGTGTGCCAGACCCTAGTGGGAGTGCGCAGGACGCAGCAGAAAGTGTGCCGGACCCTAGTGGGAGTGCGCAGGACGCCGCAGAAAGTGTGCCGGGCCCTAGTGGGAGTGCGCAGGACGCCGCAAAAAGTGTGCGGGCCCCCAGTGGGAAAGCGCAGGTTGCCGTAGAAAGTGTGCGGTACCCCAGTGGAATTGCACAGGACGCCGTAGAAAGTGTGCAGGCCCCCATGGGAGTGCGCAGGACGCCGTAGAAATAGTAGGAACTCTAGTGGAAGTGCGCAGGACGCCGCATATAGTGTGCCAGACCCTAGTGGGAGTGCGCAGGACGCAGCATAAAGTGTGCCGGACCCTAGTGGGAGTGCGCAGGACGCCGCAGAAAGCGTGCATGACCAAAAAGTGGAGTGCACAGGGCGCAGCAGAAAGTGTGCGCCCCAGTGGGAAAGCGCAGGTTGTCGTAGGAAGTGTGCGGGACCCCAGTGGAAGTGAACAGGGCGCAGCAGAAAGTGTGCGGGCCCCCAGTGGGAAAGCGCAGGTTGCCGTAGAAAGTGTGCGGTACCCCAATGGGAGTGCGCAGGACGCCGTAGAAATAGTAGGGGACCCTAGTGGGAGTGCGCAGGACGCCGCAGAAAGTGTGCCAGACCCTGAGTGGGAGTGCGCAGGACGCAGCAGAAAGTGTGCCAGACCCTAGTGAGAGTGCGCAGGACGCCGCAGAAAGCGTGCATGACCAAAAAAGGGAGTGCACAGGGCGCAGCAGAAAGTGTGCGCCCCCCAGTGGGAAAGCGCAGGTTGCCGTAGAAAGTGTACGGTACCCCAGTGGAATTGCACAGGACGCCGTAGAAAGTGTGCAGGCCCCCATGGGAGTGCGCAGGACGCCGTAGAAATAGTAGGAACTCTAGTGGAAGTGCGCAGGACGCCGCATATAGTGTGCCAGACCCTAGTGGGAGTGCGCAGGACGCAGCATAAAGTGTGCCGGACCCTAGTGGGAGTGCGCAGGACGCCGCAGAAAGCGTGCATGACCAAAGTGGGAGTGCACAGGGCGCAGCAGAAAGTGTGCGCCCCCCAGTGGGAAAGCGCAGGTTGCCGTAGGAAGTGTGCGGGACCCCAGTGGGAGTGTACAGGGCGCAGCAGAAAGTGTGCGGGCCCCCAGTGGGAAAGCGCAGGTTGCCGTAGAAAGTGTGCGGTACCCCAATGGGACTGCGCAGGACGCCGTAGAAATAGTAGGGGACTCTAGTGGGGTGCGCAGGACGCCGCATAAAGTGTGCCAGACCCTAGCGGGAGTGCGCAGGACGCCGCATAAAGTGTGCCAGACCCTAGTGGGAGTGCGCAGGACGCAGCAGAAAGTGTGCCAGACCCTAGTGAGAGTGCGCAGGACGCCGCAGAAAGTGTGCGGGCCCCCAGTGGAAAAGCGCAGGTTGCCGTAGAAAGTGTGCAGTACCCCAGTGGAAGTGCACAGGACGCCGTAGAAATAGTAGGGGACTCTAGTGGGAGTGCGCAGGACGCCGCATAAAGTGTGCCAGACCCTAGTGGAAGTGCGCAGGACGCAGCAGAAAGTGTGCCGGACCCTAGTGGGAGCGCGAAGGACGCCGCAGAAAGTGTGCCGGGCCCTAGTGGGAGTGCGCAGGACGCCGCAGAAAGTGTGCGGGCCCCCAGTGGGAAAGCGCAGGTTGCCGTAGAAAGTGTACGGTACCCCAGTGGAATTGCACAGGACGCCGTAGAAAGTGTGCAGGCCCCCATGGGAGTGCGCAGGACGCCGTAGAAATAGTAGGAACTCTAGTGGAAGTGCGCAGGACGCCGCATATAGTGTGCCAGACCCTAGTGGGAGTGCGCAGGACGCAGCATAAAGTGTGCCGGACCCTAGTGGGAGTGCGCAGGACGCCGCAGAAAGCGTGCATGACCAAAAAAGGGAGTGCACAGGGCGCAGCAGAAAGTGTGCGCCCCCCAGTGGGAAAGCGCAGGTTGTCGTAGGAAGTGTGCGGGACCCCAGTGGAAGTGAACAGGGCGCAGCAGAAAGTGTGCCGTACCCCAGTGGGAGTGCACAGGACGCCGTAGAAAGTGTCCCGGACCATAGTGGGAGTGCACAGGGCGCAGCAGAAAGTGTGCCGGACCCTAGTGGGAGTGCGCAGGACGCCGCAGAAAGTGTGCATGACCAAAGTGATAGTGCACAGGGCGCAGCAGAAAGTGTGCGCCCCCCAGTGGGAAAGCGCAGGTTGCCGTAGGAAGTGTGCGGGACCCCAGTGGGAGTGTACAGGGCGCAGCAGAAAGTGTGCGGGCCCCCAGTGGGAAAGCGCAGGTTGCCGTAGAAAGTGTGCGGTACCCCAATGGGAGTGCGCAGGACGCCGTAGAAATAGTAGGGGACTCTAGTGGGGTGCGCAGGACGCCGCATAAAGTGTGCCAGACCCTAGTGGGAGTGCGCAGGACGCAGCAGAAAGTGTGCCGGACACTAGTGGGAGTGCGCAGGACGCAGCAGAAAGTGTGCGGACCCTAGTGGGAGTGCGCAGGACGCCGCAGAAAGTGTGCGGGCCCCCAGTGGGAAAGCGCAGGTTGCCGTAGAAAGTGTGAGGTACCCCAGCGGGAGTTCACAGGACGCCGTAGAAAGTGTGCAGGCCCCCCATGGGAGTGCGCAGGACGCCGTAGAAATAGTAGGGGACTCTAGTGGAAGTGCGCAGGACGCCGCATAAAGTGTGCCAGACCCTAGTGGGAGTGCGCAGGACGCAGCAGAAAGTGTGCCGAACCCTAGTGGGAGTGTACAGGACGCCGTAGAAAGTGTGCAGGGCCCCAATGGGAGTGCGCAGGACGCCGTAGAAAGTGCGGAGGCCCCCAGTGAAAGTGCGCAGTACGTCGTAGAAAGTGTGCGGGACCCCAGTGGGAGTGCACAGGACGCCGTAGAAAGTGTGCAGGTACCCCAGTGGGATTGCGCAGGACGACGTATAAAGTGTAGGAACCCTAGTGGGAGTGCGCAGGACGCCGCAGAAAGTGTGCCAGACCCCAGTGGGAGTGCGCAGGACGCCGCAGAAAGTGTGCCGGACCCCAGTGGGAGTGCGCAGGACGCCGCAGAAAGTGTGCCGGACCATAGTGGGAGTGCACAGGGCGCAGCAGAAAGTGTGCGCCCCAGTGGGAAAGCGCAGGACGCCGTAGAAAGTGTGCGGGACCCCAGTGGGAGTGCACAGGACGCCGCAGAAAGTGTGCCGGACCCCAGTGGGAGTGCGCAGGACGCCGTAGAAAGTGTGCATGACCATAGTGGGAGTGCACAGGGCGCAGCAGAAAGTGTGCCGGACCCCAGTGGGAGTGCGCAGGACGCCGCAGAAAGTGTGCATGACCCCAGTGGGAGTGCACAGGGCGCAGCAGAAAGTGTGCACCCCCCCAGTGGAAAAGCGCAGGTTGCCGTAGGAAGTGTGCGGGACCCCAGTGGGAGTGCACAGGACGCCGTAGAAAGTGTGCGGGCCCCCATGGGAGTGCGCAGGACGCCGTAGAAATAGTAGGGGACTCTAGTGGGAGTGCGCAGGACGCCGCATAAAGTGTGCCAGACCCTAGTGGGAGTGCGCAGGACGCAGCAGAAAGTGTGCCGGACCCTAGTGGGAGTGTACAGGGTGGAGCAGAAAGTGTGCGGACCCCCAGTGGGAAAGCGCAGGTTGCCGTAGAAAGTGTGCGGTACCGCAGTGGGAGTGCACAGGACGCCGCAGTAAGTGTGCGGTACCCCAGTGGGAGTGCACAGGACGCCGTAGAAAGTGTGCAGGCCCCCCATGGGAGTGCGCAGGACGCCGTAGAAATAGAAGGGGACTCTAGTGGAAGTGCGCAGGACGCCGCATAAAGTGTGCCAGACCCTAGTGGGAGTGCGCAGGACGCAGCAGAAAGTGTGCCGGACCCTAGTGGGAAAGCGCAGGTTGCCGTAGAAAGTGTGCGGACCCCAGTGGAAGTGCACAGGACGCCGAAGAAAGTGTGCGGTACCCCAGTGGAAGTGCGCAGGACGCCGTAGAAAGTGTGCCAGACTCTAGTGGGAGTGCGCAGGACGCCGCAGAAAGTGTGCCGGACCCCAGTGGGAGTGCGCAGGACGCCGCAGAAAGTGTGCGGGACCGCAGTGGGAGTGCACAGGACGCCGCAGTAAGTGTGCCGTACCCCAGTGGGAGTGCACAGGACGCCGTAGAAAGTGTGCAGGCCCCCAATGGGAGTGCGCAGGACGCCGTAGAAAGTGTCCCGGACTATAGTGGGAGTGCACAGGGCGCAGCAGAAAGTGTGCGGGCCCCCAGTGGGAGTGCGAAGGACGGCGCAGAAAGTGTGTGGGACCCCAGTGGGAGTGCGCAGGACGCCGCAGAAAGTGTGCGGGACCCCAGTGGAGTGCACAGGACGCCGCAGAAAGTGTGCAGACCCCAGTGGGAGTGCGCAGGACGCCGTAGAAAGTGGGGACCCTAGTGGGAGTGCACAGGACGCCGCAGAAAGTGTGCCAGACCCTAGTGGGAGTGCGCAGGACGCAGCAGAAAGTGTGCTGGACCCCAGTGAGAGTGCGCAGGACGCCGCAGAAAGTAGGCGGAACCCCAGTGGGAAAGCGCAGGTTGCCGTAGAAAGTGTGCGGTACCCCAGTGGGAGTGCACAGGACGCCGTAGAAATAGTAGGGACTCTAGTGGGAGTGCGCAGGACGCCGCAGAAAGTGTGCCAGACCCTAGCGGAAGTGCGCAGGACGCCGCATAAAGTGTGCCAGACCCTAGTGGGAGTGCGCAGGACGCAGCAGAAAGTGTGCCGGACCCTAGTGGGAGTGCGCAGGACGCCGCAGAAAGTGTGCGGGCCCCCAGTGGGAAAGCGCAGGTTGCCGTAGAAAGTGTGCGGTACCCCAGTGGAAGTGCACAGGACGCCGTAGAAAGTGTGCGGGCCCCCAATGGGAGTGCGCAGGACGCCGTAGAAATAGTAGGGGACTCTAGTGGGAGTGCGCAGGACGCAGCAGAAAGTGTGCCGGACCCTAGTGGGAGTGTACAGGGTGCAGCAGAAAATGTGCCGGACCCTAGTGGGAGTGCGCAGGACGCCGCAGAAAGTGTGCATGACCAAAGTGGAGTGCACAGGACGCCGCAGAAAGTGTGCGGACCCCAGTGGAAGTGCACAGGTTGCCGTAGGAAGTGTGCGGGACCCCAGTGGGAGTGCACAGGGCGCAGCAGAAAGTGTGCGCCCCCAGTAGAGTGCGCAGGACGCTGCAGAAAGTGTGCACCAGTGGCAGTGCACAATGTGCGGTACCCCAGTGGGAGTGCACAGGACGCCGTAGAAAGTGTCCCCCATGGGAGTGCGCAGGACGCCGTATAAATAGTAGAGGACTCTAGTGGGAGTGCGCAGTACGCCGCATAAAGTGTGCCAAACCCTAGTGGGAGTGCGCAGGACGCAGCAGAAAGTGTGCCGGACCCTAGTGGGAGTGCACAGGACGCCGCAGTAAGGTTGCAGTACCCCAGTGGGAGTGCACAGGACGCCGCAGTAAGTTTGGAGTACCCCAGTGGGAGTGCACAGGACGCCGGAGAAAGTGCGGAGGCCCCCAATGGGAGTGCGCAGGACGCCGCATAAAGTGTGCCAGACCCTAGTGGGAGTGCGCAGGACGCAGCAGAAAGTGTGCCGGACACTAGTGGGAGTGTACAGGGTGGAGCAGAAAGTGTGCGGACCCCAGTGGGAGTGCGCAGGACGCCGCAGAAAGTGTGCGGGCCCCCAATGGGAGTGCGCAGGACGCCGCAGAAAGTGTGCGGGCCCCCAGTGGAAAAGCGCAGGTTGCCGTAGAAAGTGTGCAGTACCCCAGTGGAAGTGCACAGGACGCCGTAGAAATAGTAGGGGACTCTAGTGGGAGTGCGCAGGACGCCGCATAAAGTGTGCCAGACCCTAGTGGGAGTGCGCAGGACGCAGCAGAAAGTGTGCCGGACCCTAGTGGGAGTGCGCAGAACGCCGCAGAAAGCGTGCATGACCAAAGTGGGAGTGCACAGGACGCCGCAGAAAGGCCGCGGGCCCCCAGTGGGAAAGCGCAGGTTGCCGTAGGAAGTGTGCTGGACCCCAGTGGGAGTGCACAGGGCGCAGCAGAAAGTGTGCGCCCCCCCAGTGGGAAAGCGCAGGTTGCCGTAGGAAGTGTGCGGGACCCCAGTGGGAGTGCACAGGACGCCGTAGAAAGTGTGCGGGCCCCCCATGGGAGTGCGCAGGACGCCGTAGAAATAGTAGAGGACTCTAGTGGGAGTGCACAGGACGCCGTAGAAAGTGTGCGGGCCCCCCATGGGAGTGCGCAGGACGCCGTAGAAATAGTAGGGGACTCTAGTGGGAGTGCGCAGGACGCCGCATAAAGTGTGCCAGACCCTAGTGGGAGTGCGCAGGACGCAGCAGAAAGTGTGCCGGACCCTAGTGGGAAAGCGCAGGACGCCGCTGAAAGTGTGCGGTACCCCAGTGGGAGTGCACAGGACGCCGTAGAAAATGTACGGGCCGCCCAGTGGGAGTGCGCAGGACGCAGCAGAAAGTGTGCCGAACCCTAGTGGGAGTGTACGGGACGCCGTAGAAAGTGCCCCGGACTATAGTGGGAGTGCGCAGGACGCAGCAGAAAGTGTGCCGGACCCTAGTGGGAGTGTACAGGGTGCAGCAGAAAGTGTGCGGGCCCCCAGTGGGAAAGCGCAGGTTGCCGTAGAAAGTGTGCGGTACCCCAGTGGGAGTGCACAGGACGCAGCAGAAAGTGTGCGCCCCCCCCCCAGTGGGAAAGCGCAGGTTGCCGTAGGAAGTGTGCGGGACCCCAGTGGGAGTGCACAGGACGCAGTAGAAAGTGTGCCAGACCCTAGTGGGAGTGCGCAGGACGCAGCAGAAATAGTACGGGACCCTAGTGGGAGTGCGCAGGACGCCGCAGAAAGTGTCCCGGACCCTAGTGGGAGTGCGCAGGACGCCGCAGAAAGTGTGCATGACCAAAGTGATAGTGCACAGGACGCCGCAGTGAGTGTGCGGGACCCTAGTGGGAGTGCGCAGGTTGCCGTAGAAAGTGTGCGGGACCCCAGTGGGAGTGTACAGGGCGCAGCAGAAAGTGTGCGGGCCCCCAGTGGGAAAGCGCAGGACGCCGTAGAAAGTGTGCGGGCCCCCAATGGGAGTGCGCAGGACGCCGTAGAAATAGAAGGGGACTCTAGTGGAAGTGCGCAGGACGCCGCATAAAGTGTGCCAGACCCTAGTGGAAGTGCGCAGGACGCAGCAGAAAGTGTGCCGGACCCTAGTGGGAAAGCGCAGGTTGCCGTAGAAAGTGTGCGGACCCCAGTGGAAGTGCACAAGACGCCGAAGAAAGTGTGCGGGCCCCCAATGGGAGTGCGCAGGACGCCGTAGAAATAGTACGGGGACTCTAGCGGAAGTGCGCAGGACGCCGCATAAAGTGTGCCAGACCCTAGTGGGAGTGCGCAGGACGCAGCAGAAAGTGTGCCGGACCCTAGTAGGAGTGCGCATGACGCCGCAGGAAGTGTGCGGGACCCCACTGGGAGTGGACAGGACGCCGCAGAAAGTGTGCGGGACCCCAGTGGGAGTGCACAGGACGCCGCAGAAAGTGTGCGGGCCCCAGTGGGAAAGCGCAGGTTGCCGTAGAAAGTGTGCGGGACCCCAGTGGGAGTGCACAGGACGCCGCAGAAAATGTGCGTGACCTCAGTGCGGGTGCGCAGGATGCCGTAGAAAGTGTGCGGGACCCCAGTGGGAGTGCGCAGGACGCCGCATAAAGTGTGCCAGACCCTAGTGGGAGTGCGCAGGACGCAGCAGAAATAGTACGGGACCCTAGTGGGAGTGCGCAGGACTCCGCAGAAAGTGCACATGACCAAAGTGGGAGTGCACAGGACGCCGCAGAAAGGCCGCGGGCCCCCAGTGGGAAAGCGCAGGTTGCGGTAGGAAGTGTGCTGAACCCCAGTGGGAGTGCACAGGGCGCAGCAGAAATAGTACGGGACCCTAGTGGGAGTGCGCAGGACGCCGCAGAAAGTGTGCTTGACCAAAGTGGGAGTGCACAGGACGCCGCAGAAAGGCCGCGGGCCCCAGTGGGAAAGCGCAGGTTGCCGTAGAAAGTGTGCGGTACCCCAGTGGAAGTGCACAGGACGCCGTAGAAAGTGTGCGGGCCCCAAGGGGAGGGCGCAGGACGGCGGAGAAAAAGTAGGGGAGTCTAGTGGGAGTGCGCAGGACGCAGCAGAAAGTGTGAGGTACCCCAGCGGGAGGGCACAGGACGCCGTAGAAAGGGTGCGGGCCGCCCGTGGGAGTGCGCAGGACGCCGTAGAAATAGTAGGGGACTCTAGTGGGAGTGCGCAGGACGCCGCATAAAGTGTGCCAGACCCTAGTGGGAGTGCGCAGGACGCAGCAGAAAGTGTGCCGGACCCTAGTGGGAGTGCGCAGGACGCCGCAGAAAGTGTGCGGGCCCCCAGTGGGAAAGCGCAGGTTGCCGTAGAAAGTGTGCGGTACCGCAGTGGGAGTGCACAGGACGCCGCAGTAAGTGTGCCGTACCCCAGTGGGAGTGCACAGGACGCCGTAGAAAGTGTGCAGGCCCCCAATGGGAGTGCGCAGGACGCCGTAGAAATAGTAGGGGACTCTAGTGGAAGTGCGCAGGACGCCGCATAAAGTGTGCCAGACCCTAGTGGGAGTGCGCAGGACGCAGCAGAAAGTGTGCCGGACCCTAGTGGGAGTGCGCAGGACGCCGCAGAAAGTGTGCGGGCCCCCAGTGGGAAAGCGCAGGTTGCCGTAGAAAGTGTGCGGTACCCCAGTGGAAGTGCACAGGACGCAGCAGAAAGTGTGCGCCCCCCCCCACCCAGTGGGAAAGCGCAGGTTACCGTAGGAAGTGTTCGGGACTCCAGTGGGAGTGCGCAGGACGCCGTAGAAATAGTAGGGGACTCCAGTGGGAGTGCGCAGGACGCCGTAGAAAGTGTGCGGGCCCCCAATGGGAGTGCGCAGGACGCCGTAGAAATAGTACGGGACCCTAGTGGGAGTGCGCAGGACGCCGCAGAAAGTGTGCATGACCAAAGTGGGGGTGCACAGGACGCCGCAGTAAGTGTGCGGGACCCCAGTGGGAGTGCTCACGACGCCGTAGAAAGTGTCCCGGACCATATCGGGAGTGCACAGGGCGCAGCAGAAAGTGTGCGGGCTCCCAGTGGGAAAGCGCAGGTTGCCGTAGAAAGTGTGCGGGCCCCCAGTGGGAAAGCGCAGGTTGCCGTAGGAAGTGTGCGGGACCCCAGTGGGAGTGTACAGGGTGCAGCAGAAAGTGTGCGGGCCCCCAATGGGAGTGCGCAGGACGCCGTAGAAATAGTAGGGGACTCTAGTGGGAGTGCGCAGGACGCCGCATAAAGTGTGCCAGACCCTAGTGGCAGTGCGCAGGACGCAGCAGAAAGTGTGCATGACCAAAGTGGCAGTGCACAGGACGCCGCAGTAAGTGTGCGGGACCCCAGTGGGAGTGCTCACGACGCCGTAGAAAGTGTCCCGGACCATAGTGGGAGTGCGCAGGACGCCGCAGTAAGTGTGCGGGACCCCAGTGGGAGTGCTCACGACGCCGTAGAAAGTGTGCATGACCAAAGTTGCACTGAGGACGCTTCGCAGCGCCGCGGGCCCCCAGTGAGGCGCAGGTTGCCGTAGGAAGTGTGCGGGACCCCAGTGGGAGTGCACAAGGCGCAGCAGAAAGTGTGCGCCCCCCCCCCAGTGGGAAAGCGCAGATTGCCGTAGAAAGTGTGCGGTACCCCAGTGGGAGTGCACAGGACGCCGTAGAAAGTGTGAGGGCCGCCAATAAGAGTGCGCAGGACGCCGTAGAAATAGTAGGGGACTCTAGTGGGAGTGCGCGGGACGCCGCATAAAGTGTGCCAGACCCTAGTGGGAGTGCGCAGGACGCAGCAGAAAGTGTGCCGGACCCTAGTGGGAGTGTACAGGGTGCAGCAGAAAGTGTGCCGTACCAAAGTGGGAGTGCACAGGACGCCGCAGAAAGGCCGCGGGCCCCCAGTGGGAAAGCGCAGGTTGCCGTAGAAAGTGTGCTGGACCCCAGTGGGAGTGCACAGGGCGCAGCAGAAAGTGTGCGCCCCCCCCCCCCAGTGGAAAAGCGCAGGTTGCCGTAGGAAGTGTGCGGGACCCCAGTGGGAGTGTACAGGACGCAGCAGTAAAGTGTGCGGGACCCCAGTGGAAGTGCTCAGGCACGCCGTAGAAAGTGTGCGGGCCCCCAATGGGAGTGCGCAGGACGCCGTAGAAATAGTAGGGGACTCTAGTGGGAGTGCGCAGGACGCCGCAGAAAGTGTGCCAGACCCTAGTGGGAGTGCGCAGGACGCAACAGAAAGTGTGCGGGACCCCAGTGGGAGTGCACAGGACGCAGTAGAAAGTGTGCCAGACCCTAGTGGGAGTGCGCAGGACGCAGCAGAAATAGTACGGGACCCTAGTGGGAGTGCGCAGGACGCCGCAGAAAGTGTGCATGACCAAAGTGATAGTGCACAGGACGCCGCAGTGAGTGTGCGGGACCCCAGTGGGAGTGCTCACGACGCCGTAGAAAGTGTCCCGGACCATAGTGGGAGTGCACAGGGCGCAGCAGAAAGTGTGCGCCCCCCCAGTGGGAAAGCGCAGGTTGCCGTAGGAAGTGTGCGGGACCCCAGTGGGAGTGCACAGGGCGCAGCAGAAAGTGTGCGCCCCCCCCAGTGGAAGTGCTCACGACGCAGTAGAAAGTGCACGGCCCCCAATGGGAGTGCGCAGGACGCCGTAGAAATAGTACGGGACCCTAGTGGGAGTGCGCAGGACGCCGCAGAAAGTGTACATGACCAAAGTGATAGTGCACAGGACGCCGCAGTGAGTGTGCGAGACCCCAGTGGGAGTGCTGACGACGCCGTAGAAAGTGTCCCGGACCATAGTGGGAGTGCACAGGGCGCAGCAGAAAGTGTGCGCCCCCTCCCCCAGTGGGAAAGCGCAGGTTGCCGTAGGAAGTGTGCGGGACCCCAGTGGGAGTGTACAGGGCGCAGCAGAAAGTGTGCGGTACCGCAGTGGGAGTGCACAGGACGCCGCAGTAAGTGTGCCGTACCCCAGTGGGAGTGCACAGGACGCCGTAGAAAGTGTGCAGGCCCCCAATGGGAGTGCGCAGGACGCCGTAGAAAGTGTCCCGGACTATAGTGGGAGTGCACAGGGCGCAGCAGAAAGTGTGCGCCCCGCCCAGTGGGAAAGCGCAGGTTGCCGTAGGAAGTGTGCGGGACCCCAGTGGGAGTGTACAGGGCGCAGCAGAAAGGATGCGGGCCCCCAGTGGGAAGGCGCAGGGTGCCGTAGAAAGTGTGCGGGCCCCCAATGGGAGTGCGCAGAACGCCGTAGATATAGTGCGGGACCCCAGTGGGAGTGCGCAGGACGCTGTAGAAAGTGTCCCGGACTATAGTGGGAGTGCACAGGGCGCAGCAGAAAGTGTGCGCCCCCCCCCCCCCAGTGGGAAAGCGCAGGTTGCCGTAGGAAGTGTGCGGGACCCCAGTGGGAGTGTACAGGGCGCAGCAGAAAGTATGCGGGCCCCCAGTGGGAAAGCGCAGGTTGCCGTAGAAAGTGTGCGGTACCCCAGTGGAAGTGCACAGGACGCCGTAGAAAGTGTGCGGGCCCCAATGGGAGTGCGCAGGACGCCGTAGAAAAAGTAGGGGACTCTAGTGGGAGTGCGCAGGACGCCGCATAAAGTGTGCCAGACCCTAGTGGGAGTGCGCAGAACGCCGCAGAAAGCGTGCATGACCAAAGTGGGAGTGCACAGGACGCCGCAGAAAGTGTGCGGGCCCCAGTGGAAAGCGCAGGTTGCAGTAGGAAGTGTGCTGGACCCCAGTGGGAGTGCACAGGACGCCGTAGAAAGTGTGCGGGCCCCCAATGGAAGTGCGCAGGACGCCGTAGAAATAGTAGGGGACTCTAGTGGGAGTGCGCAGGACGCCGCATAAAGTGTGCCAGACCCTAGTGGGAGTGCGCAGGACGCAGCAGAAAGTGTGCCGGACCCTAGTGGGAGTGTACAGGGTGCAGCAGAAAATGTGCCGGACCCTAGTGGGAGTGCGCAGGACGCCGCAGAAAGTGTGCATGACCAAAGTGGGAGTGCACAGGACGCCGCAGAAAGGCCGCGGGCCCCCAGTGGGAAAGCGCAGGTTGCCGTAGGAAGTGTGCTGGACCCCAGTGGGAGTGCACAGGGCGCAGCAGGAAATGTGCGGGCCCCCAGTGGGAAAGCGCAGGTTGCCGTAGGAAGTGTGCGGTACCCCAGTGGGAGTGCACAGGACGCCGTAGAAAGTGTGCGGGCCCCCAATGGGAGTGCGCAGGACGCCGTAGAAATAGTAGGGGACTCTAGTGGGAGTGCGCAGGACGCCGCATAAAGTGTGCCAGACCCTAGTGGGAGTGCGCAGGACGCAGCAGAAAGTGTGCCGGACCCTAGTGGGAGTGTACAGGGTGCAGCAGAAAGTGTGCCGGACCCTAGTGGGAGTGCGCAGGACGCCGCAGAGAGTGCGCATGACCAAAGTGGGAGTGCACAGGACGCCGCAGAAAGGCCGCGGGCCCCCAGTGGAAAAGCGCAGGTTGCCGTAGGAAGTGTGCTGGACCCCAGTGGGAGTGCACAGGGCGCAGCAGAAAGTGTGCGCCCCCCCCCAGTGGGAAAGCGCAGGTTGCCGTAGGAAGTGTGCGGGACCCCAGTGGGAGTGTACAGGGCGCAGCAGTGAATGTGCGGGACCCCAGTGGAAGTGCTCACGCATGCCCTAGAAAGTGTGCGGGCCCCCAATGGGAGTGCGCAGGACGCCGTAGAAATAGTAGGGGACTCTAGTGGGAGTGCGCAGGACGCCGCATAAAGTGTGCCAGACCCTAGTGGGAGTGCGCAGAACGCAGCAGAAAGTGTGCCGGACCCTAGTGGGAGTGTACAGGGTGCAGCAGAAAGTATGCCGGACCCTAGTGGGAGTGCGCAGGACGCCGCAGAAAGTGTGCATGACCAAAGTGGGAGTGCACAGGACGCCGCAGAAAGGCCGCGGGCCCCCAGTGGGAAAGCGCAGGTTGCCCTAGGAAGTGTGCTGGACCCCAGTGGGAGTGCACAGGGTGCAGCAGAAAGTGTGCCAGACCCTAGTGAGAGTGTACAGGACGCCGCAGAAAGTGTGCATGACCAAAGTGGGAGTGCACAGGAAGCCGCAGAAAGGCCGCGGGCCCACAGTGGGAAAGCGCAGGTTGCCGTAGAAAGTGTGCGGTACCCCAGTGGGAGTGCACAGGACGCCGTAGAAAGTGTGCGGGCCCCCAATGGGAGTGCGCAGGACGCCGTAGAAATAGTAGGGGACTCTAGTGGGAGTGCGCAGGACTCCGCACTAAGCGTGCGGGACCCCAGTGGGAGTGCTCACGACGCCGTAGGAAGTGTGCGGGCCCCCAATGGGAGTGCGCAGGACGCCGTAGAAATAGTAGGGGACTCTAGTGGGAGTGCGCAGGACGCCGCATAAGGTGTGCCAGACCCTAGTGGGAGTGCGCAGGACGCAGCAGAAAGTGTGCCGGACCCTAGTGGGAGTGCGCAGGACGCCGAAGAAAGTGTGCGGGCCCCCAGTGGGAAAGCGCAGGTTGCCGTAGAAAGTGTGCGGTACCGCAGTGGGAGTGCTCACGACGCCGTAGAAAGTGTCCCGGACCATAGCGGGAGTGCGCAGGACGCAGCAGAAAGTGTGCCGGACCCTAGTGGGAGTGCGCAGGACGCCGCAGAAAGTGTGCGGGCCCCCAGTGGGAAAGCGCAGGTTGCCGTAGGAAGTGTGCGGGACCCCAGTGGGAGTGTACAGGACGCAGCAGAAAGTGTGCCGGACCCTAGTGGGAAAGCGCAGGTTGCCGTAGAAAGTGTGCGGACCCCAGTGGAAGTGCACAGGACGCCGAAGAAAGTGTGCGGGCCCCCAATGGGAGTGCGCAGGACGCCGTAGAAATAGTACGGGACCCTAGTGGGAGTGCGCAGGACGCCGCAGAAAGTGTGCATGACCAAAGTGGGGGTGCACAGGACGCAGCAGAAAGTGTGCCGGACCCTAGTGGGAGTGTACAGGGTGCAGCAGAAAGTGTGCCGTACCAAAGTGGGAGTGCACAGGACGCCGCAGAAGGCCGCGGGCCCCCAGTGGGAAAGCGCAGGTTGCCGTAGAAAGTGTGCTGGACCCCAGTGGGAGTGCACAGGGCGCAGAAGAAAGTGTGCCCCCCCCCCCCCCAGTGGGAAAGCGCAGGTTGCCGTAGGAAGTGTGCGGGACCCCAGTGGGAGTGTACAGGGCGCAGCAGTAAGTGTGCGGGACCCCAGTGGAAGTGCTCACGCATGCCGTAGAAAGTGTGCAGGCCCCCAATGGGAGTGTGCAGGACGCCGTAGAAATAGTACGGGACCCTAGTGGGAGAGAGCAGGACGCCGCAGAAAGTGTGCCAGACCCTAGTGGGAGTGCGCAGGACGCAGCAGAAAGTGTGCCGAACCCTAGTGGGAGTGTACGGGACGCCGTAGAAAGTGCGCGGGCCCCCAATGGGAGTGCGCAGGACGCCGTAGAAATAGTACGGGACCCTAGTGGGAGTGCGCAGGACTCCGCAGAAAGTGTACATGACCAAAGTGATAGTGCACAGGACGCCGCAGTGAGTGTGCGAGACCCCAGTGGGAGTGCTGACGACGCCGTAGAAAGTGTCCCGGACCATAGTGGGAGTGCACAGGGCGCAGCAGAAAGTGTGCGCCCCCCCCCCAGTGGGAAAGCGCAGGTTGCCGTAGGAAGTGTGCGGGACCCCAGTGGGAGTGCACAGGGCGCAGCAGAAAGTGTGCGCCCCCCCAGTGGAAAAGCGCAGGTTGCCGTAGGAAGTGTGCGGGCCCCCAATGGGAGTGCACAGGACGCCGTAGAAATAGTACGGGACCCTAGTGGGAGTGCGCAGGACGCCGCAGAAAGTGTGCATGACCAAAGTGGGAGTGCGCAGGACGCAGCAGAAAGTGCGCCGGACCCTAGTGGGAGTGCCCAGGACGCCGCAGAAAGTGTGCATGACCAAAGTGGGAGTGCACAGGACGCCGCAGAAAGGCCGCGCCCCCCCCCAGTGGGAAAGCGCAGGTTGCCGTAGGAAGTGTGCGGGCCCCCAGTGGGAGTGCCCAGGGCGCAGCAGAAAGTGTGCGCCCCCCCCCCCCCCAGTGGAAAAGCGCAGGTTGCCGTAGGAAGTGTGCGGGACCCCAGTGGGACTGTACAGGGCGCAGCAGTAAATGTGCGGGACCCCAGTGGAAGTGCACACGCATGCCGTAGAAAGTTTGCAGGCCCCCAATGGGAGTGCGCAGGACGCCGTAGAAATAGTAGGGGACTCTAGTGGGAGGGCGCAGGACGGCGCAGGAAGTGTGCCAGACCCTAGTGGGAGTGCGCAGGACGCAGCAGAAAGTGTGCCGGACCCTAGTGGGAGTGTACAGGGTGCAGCAGAAAGTGTGCGGGCCCCCAATGGGAGTGTGCAGGACGCCGTAGAAATAGTACGGGACCCTAGTGGGAGTGCGCAGGACGCCGCAGAAAGTGTGCATGACCAAAGTGGGAGTGCACAGGACGCCGCAGTGAGTATGCGGGACCCCAGTGGGAGTGCTCACGACGCCGTAGAAAGTGTCCCGGACCATAGTGGGAGTGCACAAGGCGCAGCAGAAAGTGTGCGCCCCCCCCCCAGTGGGAAAGCGCAGGTTGCCGTAGGAAGTGTGCTGGACCCCAGTGGGAATGCACAGGGCGCAGCAGAAAGTGTGCGCCCCCCCCCCAGTGGGAAAGCGCAGGTTGCCGTAGGAAGTGTGCGGGCCCCCAATGGGAGTGCGCAGGACGCCGTAGAAATAGTAAGGGACCCTAGTGGGAGTGTACAGGGTGCAGCAGAAAGTGTGCCGTACCAAAGTGGGAGTGCACAGGACGCCGCAGAAGGCCGCGGGCCCCCAGTGGGAAAGCGCAGGTTGCCGTAGAAAGTGTGCTGGACCCCAGTGGGAGTGCACAGGGCGCAGCAGAAAGTGTGCGCCCCCCCCCAGTGGAAAAGCGCAGGTTGCCGTAGGAAGTGTGCGGGACCCCAGTGGGACTGTACAGGGCGCAGCAGTAAATGTGCGGGACCCCAGTGGAAGTGCTCACGCATGCCGTAGAAAGTTTGCGGGCCCCCAATGGGAGTGCGCAGGACGCCGTAGAAATAGTAGGGGACTCTAGTGGGAGTGCGCAGGACGCCGCAGAAAGTGTGCCAGACCCTAGTGGGAGTGCGCAGGACGCAGCAGAAAGTGTGCCGGACCCTAGTGGGAGTGTACAGGGTGCAGCAGAAAGTGTGCGGGCCCCCAATGGGAGTGCGCAGGACGCCGTAGAAATAGTAAGGGACCCTCGTGGGAGTGCGCAGGACGCCGCAGAAAGTGTGCATGACCAAAGTGGGAGTGCACAGGACGCCGCAGTGAGTATGCGGGACCCCAGTGGGAGTGCTCACGACGCCGTAGAAAGTGTCCCGGACCATAGTGGGAGTGCACAAGGCGCAGCAGAAAGTGTGCGCCCCCCCCAGTGGGAAAGCGCAGGTTGCCGTAGGAAGTGTGCTGGACCCCAGTGGGAATGCACAGGGCGCAGCAGAAAGTGTGCGCCCCCCCCCCAGTGGGAAAGCGCAGGTTGCCGTAGGAAGTGTGCGGGCCCCCAATGGGAGTGCGCAGGACGCCGTAGAAATAGTACGGGACCCTAGTGGGAGTGCGCAGGACGCCGCAGAAAGTGTGCATGACCAAAGTGGGAGTGCACAGGACGCCGCAGCAAGTGTGCGGGACCCCAGTGGGAGTGCTCACGACGCCGTAGAAAGTGTCCCGGACCATAGTGGGGGTGCACAAGGCGCAGCAGAAAGTGTGCCTCCCCCCAGTGGGAAAGCGCAGGTTGCCGTAGGAAGTGTGCATGCCCCCAATGGGAGTGCACAGGACGCCGTAGAAATAGTACGGGACCCTAGTGGGAGTGCGCAGGACGCCGCAGAAAGTATGCATGACCAAAGTGGGAGTGCACAGGACGCCGCAGTAAGTGTGCGGGACCCCAGTGGGAGTGCTCACGACGCCGTAGAAAGTGTCCCGGACCATAGTGGGAGTGCACAAGGCGCAGCAAAAAGTGTGCGCCCCCCCCCAGTGGGAGAGCGCAGATTGCCGTAGGAAGTGTGCTGGACCCCAGTGGGAGTGCACAGAGCGCAGCAGAAGGTGTGCTCCCCCCCCAGTGGGAAAGCGCAGGTTGCCGTAGGAAGTGTGCGGGCCCCCAATGGGAGTGCACAGGACGCCGTAGAAATAGTACGGGACCCCAGTGGGAGTGCTCACGACGCCGTAGAAAGTGTCCCGGACCATAGTGGGAGTGCACAAGGCGCAGCAGAAAGTGTGCGCCCCCCCAGTGGGAAAGCGCAGGTTGCCGTAGGAAGTGTGCGGGACCCCAGTGGGAGTGTACAGGGCGCAGCAGAAAGTGTGCGGGCCCCCAGTGGGAAAGCGCAGGTTGCCGTAGAAAGTGTGCGGTACCCTAGTGGGAGTGCACAGGACGCCCTAGAAAGTGTGCGGGCCGCCAATGGGAGTGCGCAGGACGCCGTAGAAATAGTAGGGGACTCTACTGGGAGTGCGCAGGACGCCGCATAAAGTGTGCCAGACCCTAGTGGGAGTGCGCAGGACGCCGCAGAAAGTGTGCATGACCAAAGTGGGAGTGCACAGGACGCCGCAGAAAGGCCGCGGGCCCCCAGTGGAAAAGCGCAGGTTGCAGTAGGAAGTGTGCTGGACCCCAGTGGGAGTGCACAGGACGCCGTAGAAAGTGTGCGGGCCCCCAATGGAAGTGCGCAGGACACCGTAGAAAGTAGGGGACTCTAGTGGGAGTGCGCAGGACGCCGCATAAAGTTTGCCAGACCCTAGTGGGAGTGCGCAGGACGCAGCAGAAAGTGTGCCGGACCCTAGTGGGAGTGTACAGGGTGCAGCAGAAAGTGTGCCGGACCCTAGTGGGAGTGCGCAGGACGCCGCAGAAAGTGTGCATGACCAAAGTTGCACAGGACGCCGCAGAAAGGTCGCGGGCCCCCAGTGGGAAAGCGCAGGTTGCCGTAGGAAGTGTGCTGGACCCCAGTGGGAGTGCACAGGGCGCTGCAGAAAGTGTGCGGGCCCACAGTGGGAAAGCGCAGGTTGCCGCAGAAAGTGTGCGGTACCCCAGTGGGAGTGCACAGGACGCCGTAGAAAGTGTGCGGGCCCCCAATGGGAGTGCGCAGGACGCCGTAGAAATAGTAGGGGACTCTAGTGGGAGTGCGCAGGACGCCGCATAAAGTGTGCCAGACCCTAGTGGGAGTGCGCAGGACGCAGCAGAAAGTGTGCCGGACCCTAGTGGGAGTGTACAGGGTGCAGCAGAAAGTGTGCCGGACCCTAGTGGGAGTGCGCAGGACGCCGCAGAGAGTGCGCATGACCAAAGTGGGAGTGCACAGGACGCCGCAGAAAGGCCGCGGGCCCCCAGTGGAAAAGCGCAGGTTGCCGTAGGAAGTGTGCTGGACCCCAGTGGGAGTGCACAGGGCGCAGCAGAAAGTGTGCGCCCCCCCCCCCCCAGTGGGAAAGCGCAGGTTGCCGTAGGAAGTGTGCGGGACCCCAGTGGGAGTGCACAGGACGCCGTAGAAAGTGTGCGGGCCCCCCATGGGAGTGCGCAGGACGCCGCATAAAGTGTGCCAGACCCTAGTGGGAGTGCGCAGAACGCAGCAGAAAGTGTGCCGGACCCTAGTGGGAGTGCTCACGACGCCGTAGAAAGTGTCCCGGACCATAGTGGGAGTGCACAAGGCGCAGCAGAAAGTGTGCGCCCCCCCCCCAGTGGGAAAGCGCAGGTTGCCGTAGGAAGTGTGCTGGACCCCAGTGGGAATGCACAGGGCGCAGCAGAAAGTGTGCGCCCCCCCCCAGTGGGAAAGCGCAGGTTGCCGTAGGAAGTGTGCGGGCCCCCAATGGGAGTGCGCAGGACGCCGTAGAAATAGTACGGGACCCTAGAGGGAGTGCGCAGGACGCCGCAGAAAGTGTGCATGACCAAAGTGGGAGTGCACAGGAAGCCGCAGCAAGTGTGCTGGACCCCAGTGGGAGTGCTCACGACGCCGTAGAAAGTGTCCCGGACCATAGTGGGAGTGCACAAGGCGCAGCAGAAAGTGTGCGGGCCCCCCCAGTGGGAAAGCGCAGGTTGCCGTAGGAAGTGTGCATGCCCCCAGTGGGAGTGCACAGGACGCCGTAGAAAGTGTTCGGCACCCTAGTGGGAGTGCGCAGGACGCCGCAGAATGTGTGCATGACCAAAGTGGAGTGCACAGGACGCCGCAGAAAGTGTGCGGACCCCAGTGGGAGTGCTCACGACGCCGTAGAAAGTGTCCCGGACCATAGTGGGAGTGCACAGGGCGCAGCAGAAAGTGTGCGCCCCCCCCCCCCCAGTGGGGAAGCGCAGGTTGCCGTAGGAAGTGTGCTGGACCCCAGTGGGAGTGCACAGGGCGCAGCAGAAAGTGTGCCCCCCCCCAGTGGGAAAGCGCAGGTTGCCGTAGAAAGTGTGCGGGCCCCCAATGGGAGTGCGCAGGACGCCGTAGAAATAGTAGGGGACTCTAGTGGGGGGGGGCAGGGCGCCGCAGAAAGTGTGCATGACCAAAGTGGAGTGCACAGGACGCCGCAGAAAGTGTGCGGGACCCCAGTGGGAGTGCGCAGGACGCCGCAGAAAGTGTGCATGGACCCCAGTGGGAGTGCACAGGGCGCAGCAGAAAGTGTGCGCCTCCCCAGTGGGAAAGCGCAGGTTGCCGTAGGAAGTGTGCGGGACCCCAGTGGGAGTGTACAGGGCGCAGCAGTAAGTGTGCGGGACCCCAGTGGAAGTGCTCACGCATGCCGTAGAAAGTGTCCCGGACCATAGTGGGAGTGCGCAGGACGCCGTAGAAATAGTAGGGGACTCTAGTGGGAGTGCGCAGGACGCCGCATAAAGTGTGCCAGACCCTAGTGGGAGTGCGCAGGACGCAGCAGAAAGTGTGCCGGACCCTAGTGGGAGTGTACAGGGTGCAGCAGAAAGTGTGCGGGCCCCCAGTGGGAAAGCGCAGGTTGCCGTAGAAAGTGTGCGGTACCGCAGTGGGAGTGCGCAGGACGCAGCAGAAAGTGTGCCGAACCCTAGTGGGAGTGTACAGGACGCCGTAGAAAGTGTGCAGGCCCCCAATGGGAGTGCGCAGGACGCCGTAGAAAGTGTCCCGGACTATAGTGGGAGTGCACAGGGCGCAGCAGAAAGTGTGCGCCCCCCCCCCAGTGGGAAAGCGCAGGTTGCCGTAGGAAGTGTGCGGGACCCCAGTGGGAGTGTACAGGGCGCAGCAGAAAGTGTGCGCCCCCCCCAGTGGAAAGCGCAGGTTGCCGTAGAAAGTGTGCGGGCCCCCAATGGGACAGTGCGCAGGACGCCGTAGAAAGGACCCCAGTGGGAGTGCGCAGGACGCCGCAGAAAGTGTCCCGACCTAAGTGAGCGGGCAGGACGCCGCAGAAAGTGTGCCGGACCTAGTGGGAGTGCTGCACGACGCCGTAGAAAGTGTCCTGACCATAGTGGGAGTGCACAGGCGCAGCAGAGTGTGCGCCCCCCCCAGTGGGAAAGCGCAGGTTGCCGTAGGAAGTGTGCTGGACCCCAGTGGGAGTGCACAGGGCGCAGCAGAAAGTGTGCGCCCCCCCAGTGGGAAAGCGCAGGTTGCCGTAGGAAGTGTGCGGGCCCCCAATGGGAGTGCACAGGACGCCGTAGAAATAGTACGGGACCCTAGTGGGAGTGCGCAGGACGCCGCAGAAAGTGTGCATGACCAAAGTGGGAGTGCACAGGACGCCGCAGTAAGTGTGCGGGACCCCAGTGGGAGTGCTCACGACGCCGTAGAAAGTGTCCCGGACCATAGTGGGAGTGCACAAGGCGCAGCAGAAAGTGTGCGCCCCCCCCCACCCAGTGGGAAAGCGCAGGTTGCCGTAGAAAGTGTGCGGTACCCCAGTGCGAGTGCACAGGACGCCGTAGAAATAGTACGGGACCCTAGTGGGAGTGCGCAGGACGCCGCAGAAAGTATGCATGACCAAAGTGGGAGTGCACAGGACGCCGCAGTAAGTGTGCGGGACCCCAGTGGGAGTGCTCACGACGCCGTAGAAAGTGTCCCGGACCATAGTGGGAGTGCACAAGGCGCAGCAGAAAGTGTGCGCCCCCCCCCCCGTGGGAGAGCGCAGATTGCCGGAGAAAGTGTGCGGTACCCCAGTGGGAGTGCCCAGAGCGCAGCAGAAGGTGTGCGCCCCCCCCCCCCAGTGGGAAAGCGCAGGTTGCCGTAGGAAGTGTGCGGGCCCCCAATGGGAGTGCACAGGACGCCGTAGAAATAGTACGGGACCCCAGTGGGAGTGCTCACGACGCCGTAGAAAGTGTCCCGGACCATAGTGGGAGTGCACAAGGCGCAGCAGAAAGTGTGCGCCCCCCCCAGTGGGAAAGCGCAGGTTGCCGTAGGAAGTGTGCGGGACCCCAGTGGGAGTGTACAGGGCGCAGCAGAAAGTGTGCGGGCCCCCAGTGGGAAAGCGCAGGTTGCCGTAGAAAGTGTGCGGTACCCCAGTGCGAGTGCACAGGACGCCGTAGAAAGTGTGAGGGCCGCCAATGGGAGTGCGCAGGACGCCGTAGAAATAGTAGGGGACTCTAGTGGGAGTGCGCAGGACGCCGCATAAAGTGTGCCAGACCCTAGTGGGAGTGCGCAGAACGCCGCAGAAAGCGTGCATGACCAAAGTGGGAGTGCACAGGACGCCGCAGAAAGGCCGCGGGCCCCCAGTGGGAAAGCGCAGGTTGCCGTAGGAAGTGTGCTGGACCCCAGTGGGAGTGCACAGGACGCCGTAGAAAGTGTGCGGGCCCCCAATGGAAGTGCGCAGGACGCCGTAGAAATAGTAGGGGACTCTAGTGGGAGTGCGCAGGACGCCGCATAAAGTGTGCCAGACCCTAGTGGGAGTGCGCAGGACGCCGCAGAAAGTGTGCATGACCAAAGTGGGAGTGTACAGGGTGCAGCAGAAAGTGTGCCGGACCCTAGTGGGAGTGCGCAGGACGCCGCAGAAAGTGTGCATGACCAAAAATGCACAGGACGCCGCAGAAAGGCCGCGGGCCCCCAGTGGAAAAGCGCAGGTTGCAGTAGGAAGTGTGCTGGACCCCAGTGGGAGTGCACAGGGCGCTGCAGAAAGTGTGCGGCCCACAGTGGGAAAGCGCAGGTTGCCGCAGTAAGTTTGCAGTACCCCAGTGGAAGTGCACAGGACGCCGTAGAAAGTGTGCGGGCCCCAATGGGAGTGCGCAGGACGCCGTAGAAAAAGTAGGGGACTCTAGTGGGAGTGCGCAGGACGCCGCATAAAGTGTACCAGACCCTAGTGGGAGTGCGCAGGACGCAGCAGAAAGTGTGCCGGACCCTAGTGGGAGTGTACAGGGTGCAGCAGAAAGTGTGCCGGACCCTAGTGGGAGTGCGCAGGACGCCGCAGAGAGTGCGCATGACCAAAGTGGGAGTGCACAGGACGCCGCAGAAAGGCCGCGGGCCCCCAGTGGAAAAGCGCAGGGTGCCGGAGGGAGCGGGCTGGACCCCAGTGAGAGTGCACAGGGCGCAGCAGAAAGTGTGCGCCCCCCCCAGTGGGAAAGCGCAGGTTGCCGTAGGAAGTGTGCGGGACCCCAGTGGGAGTGTACAGGGCGCAGCAGTGAATGTGCGGGACCCCAGTGGAAGTGCTCACGCATGCCCTAGAAAGTGTGCGGGCCCCCAATGGGAGTGCGCAGGACGCCGTAGAAATAGTAGGGGACTCTAGTGGGAGTGCGCAGGACGACGCATAAAGTGGGCCAGGCCCTAGTGGGGGTGCGGAGGACGCAGCAGAAAAGGTGCCGGACCCTAGTGAGAGTGTACAGGGCGCAGCAGAAAGTGTGCGCCTCCAGTGGGAAAGCGCAGGTTGCCGTAGAAAGTGTACATGACCAAAGTGATAGTGCACAGGGCGCCGCAGTGAGTGTGCGCCCCCCCCCCCCAGTGGGAAAGCGCAGGTTGCCGTAGGAAGTGCACGGCCCCAATGGGAGTGTGCAGGACGCCGTAGAAATAGTACGGGACCCTAGTGGGAGAGCGCAGGACGCCGCAGAAAGTGTACATGACCAAAGTGATAGTGCACAGGACGCCGCAGTGAGTGTGCGCCCCCCCAGTGGGAAAGCGCAGGTTGCCGTAGGAAGTGTGCGGGACCCCAGTGGGAGTGTACAGGGCGCAGCAGAAAGTGTGCGGGCCCCCAGTGGGAAAGCGCAGGTTGCCGTAGAAAGTGTGCGGTACCCCAGTGGGAGTGCACAGGACGCAGCAGAAAGTGTGCGGGCCCCCAATGGGAGTGCGCAGGACGCCGTAGAAATAGTAGGGGACTCTAGTGGGAGTGCGCAGGACGCCGCATAAAGTGTGCCAGACCCTAGTGGAAGTGCTCACGACGCCGTAGAAAGTGCACGGCCCCCAATGGGAGTGCGCAGGACGCAGCAGAAAGTGTGCGCCCCCCCAGTGGGAAAGCGCAGGTTGCCGTAGGAAGTGTGCGGGACCCCAGTGGGAGTGCACAGGACGCCGTAGAAAGTGTGCGGGCCCCCCATGGGAGTGCGCAGGACGCCGTAGAAATAGTAGGGGACTCTAGTGGGAGTGCGCAGGACGCCGCATAAAGTGTGCCAGACCCTAGTGGGAGTGCGCAGGACGCAGCAGAAAGTGTGCCGGACCCTAGTGGGAGTGTACAGGGTGCAGCAGAAAGTGTGCGGGCCCCCAGTGGGAAAGCGCAGGTTGCCGTAGGAAGTGTGCGGGACCCCAGTGGGAGTGTACAGGGCGCAGCAGAAAGTGTGCGGGCCCCCAGTGGGAAGGCGCAGGTTGCCGTAGAAAGTGTGCGGGCCCCCAATGGGAGTGCGCAGGACGCCGTAGAAATAGTAGGGGACTCTAGTGGGAGTGCGCAGGACGCCGCATAAAGTGTGCCAGACCCTAGTGGGAGTGCGCAGGACGCAGCAGAAAGTGTGCCGGACCCTAGTGGGAAAGCGCAGGTTGCCGTAGAAAGTGTGCGGACCCCAGTGGAAGTGCACAGGTTGCCGTAGGAAGTGTGCGGGACCCCAGTGGGAGTGCACAGGGCGCAGCAGAAAGTGTGCGCCCCCCCAGTGGGAAAGCGCAGGTTGCCGTAGAAAGTGTGCGGGACCCCAGTGGGAGTGCTCACGACGCCGTAGAAAGTGTCCCGGACCATAGTGAAAGTGCTCACGACGCCGTAGAAAGTGCACGGCCCCCAATGGGAGTGCGCAGGACGCCGTAGAAATAGTACGGGACCCTAGTGGGAGTGCGCAGGACGCCGCAGAAAGTGTGCCAGACCCTAGTGGGAGTGCGCAGGACGCAGCAGAAAGTGTGCAGTGGAGTGCAGTGGCAGAAAGTGTGCAGGACGCCGCCGCAGTGGGAAAGTGTGCGGACGCCGCAGAAAGTGTGCGGGCCCCAGTGGGAAAGCGCAGGTTGCCGTAGGAAAGTGTGCGGACCCCAGTGTACCCCAGTGGGAGTGCACAGGGCGCAGCAGAAAGTGTGCGGGCCCCCAGTGGGCACAAGCGCAGAAAGTGTGCCGGTAGTGCACAGTGCGGACCCCCAGTGGGAGTGCACAGGACGCCGTAGAAAGTGTGCGGGCCCCCAATGGGAGTGCGCAGGACGCCGTAGAAATAGTACGGGACCCCAGTGGGAGTGCACAGGGCCCAGCAGAAAGTGTGCATGACCAAAGTGTGAGTGCACAGGACGCAGCAGTAAGTGTGCGGGACCCCAGTGGGAGTGCTCACGACGCCGTAGAAAGTGTCCCGGACCATAGTGGGAGTGCACAGGACGCCGCCGAAAGGCCGCGGGCCCCCAGTGGGAAAGCGCAGGTTGCGGTAGGAAGTGTGCTGAACCCCAGTGGGAAAGCGCAGGTTGCCGTAGGAAGTGTGCGGACCCCAGTGGGGAGTGCACAGGACGCAGCAGAAAGTGTGCGGGCCCCCAATGGGAGTGCGCAGGACGCCGTAGAAATAGTGCGGGACCCCAGTGGGAGTGCGCAGGACGCCGCATAAAGTGTCCCAGACCCTAGTGGCAGTGCGCAGGACGCCGCAGAAAGTGTGCATGACCAAAGTGGGGTGCACAGGACGCCGCAGTAAGTGTGCGGGACCCCAGTGGGAGTGCTCACGACGCCGTAGAAAGTGTGCCGGACCATAGTGGGAGTGCGCAGGGCGCAGAAGAAAGTGTGCGGGACCCTAGTGGGAGTGCGCAGGACGCCGCAGAAAGTGTGCGGGCCCCCAGTGGGAAAGCGCAGGTTGCCGTAGGAAGTGTGCGGGACCCCAGTGGGAGTGTACAGGGGGGAGCAGAAAGTGTGCGGAACCCCAGGGGGAAAGCACAGGGGGCCGTAGGAAGTGTGCGGGACCCCAGTGGAGTGCACAGGGCGCAGCAGTGCGCCCCAGTGGAAGTGCTCACGACGCCGTAGAAAGTGCACGGCCCCCAATGGGAGTGCGCAGGACGCCGTAGATATAGTGCGGGACCCCAGTGGGAGTGCTCACGACGCCGTAGAAAGTGTACATGACCAAAGTGGGGGTGCACAGGACGCCGCAGTAAGTGTGCGGGACCCCAGTGGGAGTGCTCACGACGCCGTAGAAAGTGTCCCGGACCATAGCGGGAGTGCACAGGGCGCAGCAGAAAGTGAGCGCCCCCCAGTGGGAAAGCGCAGGTTGCCGTAGGAAGTGTGCGGGACCCCAGTGGGAGTGCTCACGACGCCGTAGAAAGTGTCCCGGACCATAGCGGGAGTGCACAGGGCGCAGCAGAAAGTGAGCGCCCCCCAGTGGGAAAGCGCAGGTTGCCGTAGAAAGTGTGCGGTACCGCAGTGGGAGTGCACAGGACTCCGCACTAAGCGTGCGGGACCCCAGTGGGAGGGCTCACGACGCCGTAGGAAGTGTGCGGGACCCCAATGGGAGTGCGCAGGACGCCGTAGAAATAGTAGGGGACTCTAGTGGGAGTGCGCAGGACGCCGCATAAAGTGTGCCAGACCCTAGTGGAAGTGCGCAGGACGCAGCAGAAAGTGTGCATGACCAAAGTGGGGGTGCACCGGACGGCGCAGGAAGGGGGCGGGCGCCCAGTGGGAAAGCGCAGGTTGCCGTAGGAAGTGTGCGGGACCCCAGTGGGAGTGTATAGGGTGCAGCAGAAAGTGTGCGGACCCCCAGTGGGAAAGCACAGGTTGCCGTAGAAAGTATGCGGTACCGCAGTGGAAGTGCTCACGACGCCGTAGAAAGTGCACGGCCCCCAATGGGAGTGCGCAGGACGCAGTAGAAATAGTACGGGACCCTAGTGGGAGTGCGCAGGACGCCGCAGAAAGTGTGCATGACCAAAGTGGGGGTGCACAGGACGCCGCAGTAAGTGTGCGAGACCCCAGTGGGAGTGCTGACGACGCCGTAGAAAGTGTCCCGGACTATAATGGGAGTGCACAGGGCGCAGCAGAAAGTGTGCGCCCCCCCCCCAGTGGGAAAGTGCAGGTTGCCGTAGGAAGTGTGCGGGACCCCAGTGGGAGTGTACAAGGCGCAGCAGGAAGGATGCGGGCCTCCAGTGGGAAAGCGCAGGTTGCCGTAGGAAGTGTGCGGGACCCCAGTGGGAGTGCACAGGACGCAGTAGAAAGTGTGCCAGACCCTAGTGGGAGTGCGCAGGACGCCGTAGAAATAGTACGGGACCCTAGTGGGAGTGCGCAGGACGCCGCATAAAAGTCCACCCACAGTGGGAAAGCGCAGGTTGCCGTAGAAAGTGTGCGGTACCCCAGTGGGAGTGCACAGGACGCCGTAGAAAGTGTGCGGGCCCCCAATGGGAGTGCGCAGGACGCCGTAGAAATAGTAGGGGACTCTAGTGGGAGTGCGCATGACGCCGCATAAAGTGTGCCAGACCCTAGTGGGAGTGCGCAGGAAGCAGCAGAAAGTGTGCCGGACATTAGTGGGAGTGTACAGGGTGCAGCAGAAAGTGTGCATGACCAAAGTGGGGGTGCACAGGACGCCGCAGTAAGTGTGCGGGCCCCCAGTGGGAAAGCGCAGGTTGCCGTAGGAAGTGTGCGGGACCCCAGTGGGAGTGTACAGGGTGCAGCAGAAAGTGTGCGGGCCCCCAGTGGGAAAGCACATGTTGCCGTAGAAAGTGTGCGGTACCGCAGTGGGAGTGCACAGGACTCCGCACTAAGCGTGCGGGACCCCAGTGGAAGTGCTCACGACGCCGTAGAAAGTGTGCGGGCCCCCAATGGGAGTGCGCAGGACGCCGTAGAAATAGTACGGGACCCTAGTGGGAGTGCGCAGGACGCCGCAGAAAGTGTGCATGACCAAAGTGGGGGTGCACAGGACGCCGCAGTAAGTGTGCGGGACCCCAGTGGGAGTGCTCACGACGCCGTAGAAAGTGTCCCGGACCATAGCGGGAGTGCACAGGGCGCAACAGAAAGTGAGCGCCCCCCAGTGGGAAAGCGCAGGTTGCCGTAGGAAGTGTGCGGGACCCCAGTGGGAGTGTACAGGGCGCAGCAGAAAGTGTGCGGGACCCCAGTGGGAAAGCGCAGGTTGCCGTAGGAAGTGTGCGGGACCCCAGTGGGAGTGCACAGGACGCCGTAGAAAGTGTGCCAGACCCTAGTGGGAGTGCGCAGGACGCAGCAGAAATAGTACGGGACCCTAGTGGGAGTGCGCAGGACGCCGCAGAAAGTGTGCATGACCAAAGTGATAGTGCACAGGACGCCGCAGTGAGTGTGCGGGACCCCAGTGGGAGTGCTCACGACGCCGTAGAAAGTGTCCCGGACCATAGTGGGAGTGCACAGGGCGCAGCAGAAAGTGTGCGGGCCCCCAGTGGGAAAGCGCAGGTTGCCGTAGAAAGTGTGCGGTACCGCAGTGGGAGTGCACAGGACTCCGCACTAAGCGTGCGGGACCCCAGTGGGAGTGCTCACGACGCCGTAGGAAGTGTGCGGGCCCCCAATGGGAGTGCGCAGGACGCCGTAGAAATAGTAGGGGACTCTAGTGGGAGTGCGCAGGACGCCGCATAAAGTGTGCCAGACCCTAGTGGCAGTGCGCAGGACGCAGCAGAAAGTGTGCATGACCAAAGTGGGGGTGCACAGGACGCCGCAGTAAGTGTGCGGGACCCCAGTGGGAGTGCTCACGACGCCGTAGAAAGTGTCCCGGACCATAGCGGGAGTGCGCAGGACGCAGCAGAAAGTGTGCCGGACCCTAGTGGGAGTGCGCAGGACGCCGCAGAAAGTGTGCGGGCCCCCAGTGGGAAAGCGCAGGTTGCCGTAGGAAGTGTGCGGGACCCCAGTGGGAGTGTACAGGGTGCAGCAGAAAGTGTGCGGAACCCCAGTGGGAAAGCACAGGTTGCCGTAGAAAGTGTGCGGTACCGCAGTGGAAGTGCTCACGACGCCGTAGAAAGTGTGCGGGCCCCCAATGGGAGTGCGCAGGACGCCGTAGAAATAGTACGGGACCCTAGTGGGAGTGCGCAGGACGCCGCAGAAAGTGTGCATGACCAAAGTGGGGGTGCACAGGACGCCGCAGTAAGTGTGCGGGACCCCAGTGGGAGTGCTCACGACGCCGTAGAAAGTGTCCCGGACCATAGCGGGAGTGCACAGGGCGCAGCAGAAAGTGAGCGCCCCCCAGTGGGAAAGCGCAGGTTGCCGTAGGAAGTGTGCGGGACCCCAGTGGGAGTGTACAGGGCGCAGCAGAAAGTGTGCGGGACCCCAGTGGGAAAGCGCAGGTTGCCGTAGAAAGTGTGCGGTACCCCAGTGGGAGTGCACAGGACGCCGTAGAAAGTGTGCGGGCCCCCAATGGGAGTGCGCAGGACGCCGTATAAAGTCTGCCCACAGTGGGAAAGCGCAGGTTGCCGTAGAAAGTGTGCGGTACCGCAGTGGGAGTGCACAGGACTCCGCACTAAGCGTGCGGGACCCCGGTGGGAGTGCTCACGACGCCGTAGGAAGTGTGCGGGCCCCCAATGGGAGTGCGCAGGACGCCGTAGAAATAGTAGGGGACTCTAGTGGGAGTGCGCAGGACGCCGCGTAAAGTCTGCCCACAGTGGGAAAGCGCAGGTTGCCGTAGAAAGTGTGCGGTACCGCAGTGGGAGTGCACAGGACTCCGCACTAAGCGTGCGGGACCCCAGTGGGAGTGCTCACGACGCCGTAGGAAGTGTGCGGGCCCCCAATGGGAGTGCGCAGGACGCCGTAGAAATAGTAGGGGACTCTAGTGGGAGTGCGCAGGACGCCGCATAAAGTGTGCCAGACCCTAGTGGGAGTGCACAGGACGCCGTAGAAAGTGTGCGGGCCCCCAATGGGAGTGCGCAGGACGCCGTATAAATAGTAGGGGACTCTAGTGGGAGTGCGCAGGACGCCGCATAAAGTCTGCCCACAGTGGGAAAGCGCAGGTTGCCGTAGAAAGTGTGCGGTACCCCAGTGGGAGTGCACAGGACGCCGTAGAAAGTGTGCGGGCCCCCAATGGGAGTGCTCACGACGCCGTAGAAAGTGTGCGGGCCCCCAATGGGAGTGCGCAGGACGCCGTAGAAATAGTACGGGACCCTAGTGGGAGTGCGCAGGAAGCCGCAGAAAGTGTGCATGACCAAAGTGGGGGTGCACAGGACGCCGCAGTAAGTGTGCGGGACCCCAGTGGGAGTGCTCACGACGCCGTAGAAAGTGTCCCGGACCATATCGGGAGTGCACAGGGCGCAGCAGAAAGTGTGCGGGCCCCCAGTGGGAAAGCGCAGGTTGCCGTAGAAAGTGTGCGGTACCGCAGTGGGAGTGCACAGGACGCCGCACTAAGTGTGCGGGACCCCAGTGGGAGTGCTCACGACGCCGTAGAAAGTGTGCGGGCCCCCAATGGGAGTGCGCAGGACGCCGTAGAAATAGTACGGGACCCTAGTGGGAGTGCGCAGGAAGCCGCAGAAAGTGTGCATGACCAAAGTGGGGGTGCACAGGACGCCGCAGTAAGTGTGCGGGACCCCAGTGGGAGTGCTCACGACGCCGTAGAAAGTGTCCCGGACCATATCGGGAGTGCACAGGGCGCAGCAGAAAGTGTGCGGGCCCCCAGTGGGAAAGCGCAGGTTGCCGTAGAAAGTGTGCGGTACCGCAGTGGGAGTGCACAGGACTCCGCACTAAGCGTGCGGGACCCCAGTGGGAGTGCTCACGACGCCGTAGGAAGTGTGCGGGCCCCCAATGGGAGTGCGCAGGACGCCGTAGAAATAGTAGGGGACTCTAGTGGGAGTGCGCAGGACGCCGCATAAAGTGTGCCAGACCCTAGTGGGAGTGCGCAGGACGCAGCAGAAAGTGTGCATGACCAAAGTGGGGGTGCACAGGACGCCGCAGTAAGTGTGCGGGCCCCCAGTGGGAAAGCGCAGGTTGCCGTAGGAAGTGTGCGGGACTCCAGTGGGAGTGTACAGGGTGCAGCAGAAAGTGTGCGAACCCCCAGTGGGAAAGCGCAGGTTGCCGTAGAAAGTGTGCGGTACCGCAGTGGGAGTGCACAGGACGCCGTAGAAAGTGTGCGGGCCCCCAATGGGAGTGCGCAGGACGCCGTAGAAATAGTAGGGGACTCTAGTGGGAGTGCGCATGACGCCGCATAAAGTGTGCCAGACCCTAGTGGGAGTGCGCAGGAAGCAGCAGAAAGTGTGCCGGACCCTAGTGGGAGTGTACAGGGTGCAGCAGAAAGTGTGCGGGCCCCCAGTGGGAAAGCGCAGGTTGCCGTAGAAAGTGTGCGGTACCGCAGTGGGAGTGCGCAGGACGCCGTAGAAAGTGTGCGGGCCCCCAATGGGGGTGCGCAGGACGGCGTAGAAATAGTAGGGGACTCTGGTGGGAGTGCGCAGGACGCCGCATAAAGTGTGCCAGACCCTAGTGGGAGTGCGCAGGACGCAGCAGAAAGTGTGCCGGACCCTAGTGGGAGTGTACAGGGTGCAGCAGAAAGTGTGCGGGCCCCCAGTGGGAAAGCGCAGGTTGCCGTAGAAAGTGTGCGGTACCGCAGTGGGAGTGCACAGGACGCCGCACTAAGTGTGCGGGACCCTAGTGGGAGTGCGCAGGAAGCAGCAGAAAGTGTGCCGGACCCTAGTGGGAGTGTACAGGGTGCAGCAGAAAGTGTGCGGGCCCCCAATGGGAGTGCGCAGGACGCCGTAGAAATAGTACGGGACCCTAGTGGGAGTGCGCAGGACGCCGCAGAAAGTGTGCATGACCAAAGTGGGGGTGCACAGGACGCCGCAGTAAGTGTGCGGGACCCCAGTGGGAGTGCTCACGACGCCGTAGAAAGTGTCCCGGACCATAGCGGGAGTGCACAGGGCGCAGCAGAAAGTGAGCGCCCCCCAGTGGGAAAGCGCAGGTTGCCGTAGGAAGTGTGCGGGACCCCAGTGGGAGTGTACAGGGCGCAGCAGAAAGTGTGCGGGACCCCACTGGGAAAGCGCAGTTTGCCGTAGAAAGTGTGCGGTACCCCAGTGGGAGTGCACAGGACGCCGTAGAAAGTGTGCGGGCCCCCAATGGGAGTGCGCAGGACGCCGTATAAATAGTAGGGGACTCTAGTGGGAGTGCGCAGGGCGCCGCATAAAGTCTGCCCACAGTGGGAAAGCGCAGGTTGCCGTAGAAAGTGTGCGGTACCCCAGTGGGAGTGCACAGGACGCCGTAGAAAGTGTGCGGGCCCCCAATGGGAGTGCGCAGGACGCCGTAGAAATAGTAGGGGACTCTAGTGGGAGTGCGCATGACGCCGCATAAAGTGTGCCAGACCCTAGTGGGAGTGCGCAGGAAGCAGCAGAAAGTGTGCCGGACCCTAGTGGGAGTGTACAGGGTGCAGCAGAAAGTGTGCATGACCAAAGTGGGGGTGGACAGGACGCCGCAGTAAGTGTGCGGGCCCCCAGTGGGAAAGCGCAGGTTGCCGTAGGAAGTGTGCGGGACCCCAGTGGGAGTGTACAGGGTGCAGCAGAAAGTGTGCGGACCCCCAGTGGGAAAGCACAGGTTGCCGTAGAAAGTGTGCGGTACCGCAGTGGAAGTGCTCACGACGCCGTAGAAAGTGTGCGGGCCCCCAATGGGAGTGCGCAGGACGCCGTAGAAATAGTACGGGACCCTAGTGGGAGTGCGCAGGACGCCGCAGAAAGTGTGCATGACCAAAGTGGGGGTGCACAGGACGCCGCAGTAAGTGTGCGGGACCCCAGTGGGAGTGCTCACGACGCCGTAGAAAGTGTCCCGGACCATAGCGGGAGTGCACAGGGCGCAGCAGAAAGTGAGCGCCCCCCAGTGGGAAAGCGCAGGTTGCCGTAGGAAGTGTGCGGGACCCCAGTGGGAGTGTACAGGGCGCAGCAGAAAGTGTGCGGGACCCCAGTGGGAAAGCGCAGGTTGCCGTAGAAAGTGTGCGGTACCCCAGTGGGAGTGCACATGACGCCGTAGAAAGTGTGCGGGCCCCCAATGGGAGTGCGCAGGACGCCGTAGAAATAGTACGGGACCCTAGTGGGAGTGCGCAGGACGCCGCATAAAGTCTGCCCACAGTGGGAAAGCGCAGGTTGCCGTAGAAAGTGTGCGGTACCCCAGTGGGAGTGCACAGGACGCCGTAGAAAGTGTGCGGGCCCCCAATGGGAGTGCGCAGGACGCCGTAGAAATAGTAGGGGACTCTAGTGGGAGTGCGCATGACGCCGCATAAAGTGTGCCAGACCCTAGTGGGAGTGCGCAGGACGCAGCAGAAAGTGTGCCGGACCCTAGTGGGAGTGTACAGGGTGCAGCAGAAAGTGTGCGGGCCCCCAGTGGGAAAGCGCAGGTTGCCGTAGAAAGTGTGCGGTACCGCAGTGGGAGTGCACAGGACGCCGCACTAAGTGTGCAAGACCCCAGTGGGAGTGCTCACGACGCCGTAGAAAGTGTGCGGGCCCCCAATGGGAGTGCGCAAGACGCCGTAGAAATAGTACGGGACCCTAGTGGGAGGGCGCAGGACGCCGCATAAAGTGTGCCAGACCCTAGTGGGAGTGCGCAGGACGCAGCAGAAAGTGTGCATGACCAAAGTGGGGGTGCACAGGACGCCGCAGTAAGTGTGCGGGCCCCCAGTGGGAAAGCGCAGGTTGCCGTAGGAAGTGTGCGGGACCCCAGTGGGAGTGTACAGGGTGCAGCAGAAAGTGTGCGGACCCCCAGTGGGAAAGCACAGGTTGCCGTAGAAAGTGTGCGGTACCGCAGTGGAAGTGCTCACGACGCCGTAGAAAGTGTGCGGGCCCCCAATGGGAGTGCGCAGGACGCCGTAGAAATAGTACGGGACCCTAGTGGGAGTGCGCAGGACGCCGCAGAAAGTGTGCATGACCAAAGTGGGGGTGCACAGGACGCCGCAGCAAGTGTGCGGGACCCCAGTGGGAGTGCTCACGACGCCGTAGAAAGTGTCCCGGACCATAGCGGGAGTGCACAGGGCGCAGCAGAAAGTGAGCGCCCCCCAGTGGGAAAGCGCAGGTTGCCGTAGGAAGTGTGCGGGACCCCAGTGGGAGTGTACAGGGCGCAGCAGAAACTGTGCGGGACCCCAGTGGGAAAGCGCAGGTTGCCGTAGAGAGTGTGCGGTACCCCAGTGGGAGTGCACAGGACGCCGTAGAAAGTGTGCGGGCCCCCAATGGGAGTGCGCAGGACGCCGTATAAATAGTAGGGGACTCTAGTGGGAGTGCGCAGGACGCCGCGTAAAGTCTGCCCACAGTGGGAAAGCGCAGGTTGCCGTAGAAAGTGTGCGGTACCCCAGTGGGAGTGCACAGGACGCCGTAGAAAGTGTGCGGGCCCCCAATGGGAGTGCGCAGGACGCCGTAGAAATAGTAGGGGACTCTAGTGGGAGTGCGCATGACGCCGCATAAAGTGTGCCAGACCCTAGTGGGAGTGCGCAGGAAGCAGCAGAAAGTGTGCCGGACCCTAGTGGGAGTGTACAGGGTGCAGCAGAAAATGTGCGGGCCCCCAGTGGGAAAGCGCAGGTTGCCGTAGGAAGTGTGCGGGACCCCAGTGGGAGTGTACAGGGTGCAGCAGAAAGTGTGCGGGCCCCCAGTGGGAAAGCACAGGTTGCCGTAGAAAGTGTGCGGTACCGCAGTGGAAGTGCTCACGACGCCGTAGGAAGTGAGCGGGCCCCCAATGGGAGTGCGCAGGACGCCGTCGAAATAGTACGGGACCCTAGTGGGAGTGCGCAGGACGCCGCAGAAAGTGTGCATGGCCAAAGTGGGGGTGCACAGGACGCCGCAGTAAGTGTGCGGGACCCCGGTGGGAGTGAACAGGACGCCGTAGAAAGTGTGCTGGACCCCAGTGGGAGTGCGCAGGGCGCAGCAAAAAGTGTGCCGGACCCTAGTGGGAGTGCGCAGGTTGCCGTAGAAAGTGTGCGGTAGTGAAATGATTAAAATCGGATTTGGCGGTCAGTCATAGGCCAACTTTTTATAAGTAGTGAGAGACGAGGGATAGGATTTTACAAGCTTCTAGGTTAAACTTATCAAAGCTAAATCAAGCGCGCAACGGAAACCGTAAAACATTTCATTGAAGCTGTAATACGGAAATCAAGGTGGGTCAAGCTATGTGAGCGTAACGCTCAAATCCGATGCGAGCTTGATTTAGCTTTGATAAGTTTAACGGAAAAGCTTGTAGAGTCCTATCCCTCGTCTCTCACTACTGATAAAAAGTTGGCCTATGACTGACCGCCAAATCCGATTTTAATCATTTCACTACATTTCCCAGTTTTTTTCATTACTTCTAGTTATTTTGCGCCAAATAATTTTTAAAGATATTTCAAGACGTTTTTTTTACTTTTTCCAACTGGTTTATCTCTTGAAATTATAACATTGCCAAATCATTACTTTTGCCAAGAAGCTAAATTTCTAGAAATCCTACAGTTGAGTACAAACACAATTTTTATTGAAAGAACCCTCATTAGTAATGCCAAAAGGAGTATTAAATAAATAAAGCGGAAGAATACCGCTGCAGTCAGCTGTTTTTGCCATATAAAAATTATGAAACTGGAAAAAAAGCGCACAGTCTCATTAAAATCAATCTCACAAACTGAAATCAAAAATAAACTATTAAAAAAATTTCCGAGAAAGAGTAATATGGAAGAACAGAGATTCGAAATCAACAGCAAAAATGTTCAACTGGCATCAAAATGTTCGCATGTAAAACGACTGTATTATTTAATACCTTAATAAGTTGCTAAATAAGAACATTTACTCACAAAAATATAGAAAAGAAAATAAAAATAAAAATGCATCTCACCTCACATTCTTCAGCGGAAAACAGCGGGATGCCATGTGTTTTCCGGGCTGGTAGTAAACCCCCACTGTGGTGACGAAAATTTTCATGACATGTCACTACATGTCGCGACGAAAAGGCGCGAGCTATAGGCTCGTCTCGTATCCTACAACACATGGCTCGTGACTGTCACAAGCTTGTTGTCACGACAGTTATTGCCACGAGCTGTCACAAGTGTCGCGTGGTCATCACAACACGACAACAGACAGCGTGACACAGATAGTGCGGGGTTGACGGAGTGCGCAGATTGCTACGAGTGTCGTGCACTCGTGTACAAACATTTTATGACAATATTTCGGCGTAGAATATAGAGCAGGGTGTGAGGCGCCTGAAGTTACATTGCAAATTACGCACCTTTGGCTAAGTTTTTTGCCCTGTATGTGACAGCGCATGGCATCCCTCAGCCTTCCGCTGACAAATGTGAGGTGAATTCCTTTTTTGTTTTGGTTTTCTTCTCTATATTACTGCAGGTAAATGTTTTAAGGTGGAGATTTGTGTAGGTTTTAATCATCCCAATTATTTTACGTGCGTTCAAGGCATTTTGATGTCAAATGAACATTTTTGTTGTTGATTCTGAAATTCTGTTCTGCTATATTATTTTTCTTTGAATAATTTCATTTTTTAGTTCGTTTATGAATTTAATTTGTAAGGCTGATTTTTTGTGAGACTTTGTGCGCGTTTTTTTCTAGTTTCATGATTTTAGATGGCGGAAAACACCTGACTGCTGCTATATTCCTATGCTGTACTCATCTATTAGTACAAAATGGCATAACTAATGAGTTTTCTTTTCAATGAAAAAGAAATGGTTTCGATGCTCATTTGTAAATTTGTTAAACGTGTGTAAGGTTTAATACATTCTAAAAGTGGCACCTTTTGCTGATTCGCTTGTTTCGTTTCCAAGTTTTTTGCTATTATAAGACAAACACCTCGTAAATTTACCCTTCCGGCAGTTAACAAACCAAGAAACTTTGAAACAATAAAGAAAGAGAAATAAAGCTCTTCCAAAACGGGTTCAACCATATCCATGGCCACCAACTCTCCCAAATAATTGATAAAAACATTTTTTCATGAATAGAGAAATACTTTCCCATCAAAGAAGGGAATACTATAGAGGAATGTAGCGAAAAAATACGGCTACAGTCTGCGGTTTTCGTCAATTGAAACTATTAAAACTGAAAGGCGCATTCAAAGTTCTGTGAAGAAATCAATCTTAGATAATAAATTCAACATCAAACTGAAAAAAGGAAATGAAAAAGTTCATATTGAAAATACAGTTTCAAAACTAGAAGTCAATTTTTCAGGCGACATCAAAATGTTACTAGCCCACATGAGTTTACTGAAATGATTAAAACCACAAAAAGTGATAGCATTAGAATATTTACCAATGTGAATATAGAGAAGACAATCAAAATAAACAAGCCACTCGGAAAAGCAGAAGAGCGATTCGATAGAATTAATAAGGCTGCAGAAAAGCGCTCATGCTACTCTGAGAGTTTAAGCCTAGAAATAGCCGCGAAATGGCCGAGAAGTAGCCTACCAGGGGCCGTTGCGGATCCTGGTATACTATTTCGCGGCCATTTCGCGGCCCAAACCCTCAGAGTAAAGTACAAAACCAACGAAATTACGGGTGGTACAACAACATTAAAAACTCTTTGAACGGTGCATCAAAAAGTTAATACTGGGTAGTGCTTCAAATGTTGCCCGGTGCTCTACAAAAAGCAATGTTTTTGCACTGGGGTCAACATACGAGTGTCTGCGTTTTCGAAATTCTCGGTGGTCGACATCAACATTTTCGAAATCCTCAGCGGTCGACATTCACATCTTCGAGATTTTCGGCGGTAGACATCCACATCTTCGAGATCCTCTGCGGTCGACATCCCTATTTCCAAAATCCTCCGCGGTCGACACCCACAGCAGATTCAGTGGGCGAGAATTGTTGTGGGCGGCAGTTCACTGAATAGTCTTGAAAAACAGCTTGTGCTCCACCCTAATAGTCAGGCACTCGTGGGGTCAACCCCAGTGCAAAAACACTGCTTTTTGTGGACCGCGGATGAAAAACTCTTCTTTAGGTGGAGCGCAGACCATTTTTCATGACTATTTCTCACTCACTCACTCATCAAGCTGGCGAGAGCGTGCGATTACGCAAAATCTATGGTCATCGTGGGCACACGATTCCCTAGCCGCGGAGCAGGATGACCTCTCAACCAGTACACTGCTGTAGGTGCCATAGGAGATCTTGTGGCCTGAACGATACGCTTCCATTCAGTACGGTTCGCAGCATTCAATCTAGCTTTAAGGACCCAGCACCGTTGGAACTTCAGATCAGCCTCGACTTGCTTCAAAAACGTCTTTTTCGGGGCTGCTCTCTCAACCTTCCACAGTGCAGGGCGCTCCCTCCACAACAATCTGTGCGAAAGTCGGTTTGTTTCCATTCTGCATACGGCCCGTAGTAAACCCACCACTAAGTCAGGATCATCTGAATGAGTGATAAGACGAGCCCGAAACGATTCAGACAGGGCCCAACTCCATGCTCCGTTTCTCAATAAATGAAATGCTGTTTGTTTCGTGAAGCTGATATTGATATTGATAAGCCGAAATCTCAGCTGAGTTATTTAAGTTACTCCTTTGCTCCTTAAAACAGTCTCGAGCGCACTCCTGACCTGACACGCTGTTTCTCTCCTCTCTAGCCAAGAGGTCAGTCAGATCTGACTGAGTGATTCAGCTTAACTTGTTTGTTGCTGACTTTCTCTGTTTAGCCTAGGTCGCTATCCTACAACACGTACGTCTGAAATGTGTGCGGCTCATCTGAATTCTTTTCAGAACATGGATACAGATAGGCTGAACTGGAATTTTCGCCGGCTTTACTACGGGCCTACGTGTCCGAACCAGCGCAGCCTTCTCGTTCGAATTTGTTTTTCGATCGTGGGCTGATGGTGGCAAGTGTCTCGGATAACGTCGTTCCGTTTTCGATCTCCTAAAGTTATCCCGAGGATTTGCTGCAAACACCGCGTTTGGAAGACCTCCAGCCTGCTGTGATCCGACTTCAGCAACGTCCACGACTCTGACCCGTACAGTAGGATTGGCACTATGAGCGCGCGAAACATCCGGATCTTTGTCTTGATTGACACATTACCCTTCTTCCATAGACACCAGCCCAGCGAAGCGAAAGCAGCCGACGCCTGCCCGATCCTGCACAGTATCTCCGATGTAGCCACTACCTTTTGCTCTTGCACCACCGATCCGAGGTACTTGAACTCCTTGACTTGCTGAAGCTCAGCTTCCTCGAAGAACACAGAAGCACGTGAACCGTCCGACGTCATGACTTTAGTCTTCTTCTTATTAATCCGCAGCCCATGCGATTCAGCGATTTGTGCCATATCATTCAACAAAAGCGTGGCTTCCATGTCAGTATTGGTGAACACTGCGCTGTCGTCCGCAAAGATCAAATACGTGACAAAATCTTTATCGCCAAATTGGACCCCTCTTCTATTTTTGAAGGTTTTTCTCATAATAGCATCGACCACGGTATTAAAAAGGAGCGGCGAAATCACATCTCCCTGCCGGACGCCTGCATCGACTCTGATTTCTTCGGATAGTTTGTTTCCGATGCGGACACAGCTAGTTGAGCCGCTATAAATTTCCTGCAGAAGCTTCACTATTTTCCTTGCATGTGTACGCATTCCATCGATCTCCATAAGGCGAGCCAGTGCACGCAATCGAATGCCGACTTGAAGTCTCGGATCCTTTCCTCCATAACTTGACGAAGTGCAAAAATTTGATCGCTGCATCCTCGACCAGGACGAAAACCTGCTTGTTCTTCGCGACAGGTACTCTCCCGATGGCGTTGAAGTCTGGACTTGATAGTTCTCTTGAAGACTTTACCAACAATCGACAACAGGCTGAGCCCGCGATAGTTTTCTCTGGCATCGCCCTTCTTATGTATAGGCACGACAATAGCCTTTTTTTCAGATAGATGTCACGCTCTCTGTACGCCATATGCGCGTGATTAACTAATGAAACTGACGCAGTAGAACATCTCCTCCTGCCTTGATGATCTCAGCAGTGACATTGTAAACACCGGACGCCTTTCCATTGTTTAGCTACTTGATTGCCGCCTTCACTTCTTCCGCAGTGGGTTCCGAGTCGAGCGCTGTCTCCTTTGGTACCTCAACTAGTATCGGTTCGACAAGTGGACTTTGTGGCGCATCGTGAGTATAGAGTTCACTGAAGAACTGCCTCCATCGCAACAGACGCTCATCTGCTGATCGCACAAAAGACCCATCCGTATTCCTGATTGAATCGCTCATGGGTTCGGTCTTCTTTCTGAGACGGTTGAGTGTGCTGTACGATGTGCGATAGTCGTTTCTTCCAACTGCCTCCTCCACTCCGTCTGCTACCTTATTCCAGCACGACTCCCGCTCTTCTTTCAACTTTCGACGAAGCTCCTGACACAATTGCCGATACCGTCCAGAATCCGTTAGTTTCACTCGCTTCCGTTCGTCCACGAGACGGAGAGAATCGTCCGATATCAAAGGCTGCGTTCGCCGGCGAATAACAGGGCAGTGAGGCTCTGCGCAATCAAGAGCGACTTCAACTGTCTGTTTCTCGTGCTCGTCTACAGACAAAGCATCTTCCAAAACTGCGAACCGATTCGACAGCGCGAGTTGAAATGTTTCTTTTGTTTCTGGCGCCATCAAGTGTGACCAGTCAAGTTTCTTTCTAGGGGGCTTCTCGCGCCTGGGTAGTCGTAAACGAAGCTGAATTACTGCACGCAAGAGGTAATGGTCGGATCCACAATCAGGCCCTTTCATGACTCGCACATCTTCCATTGATGATCTAAAACGTGAGTTTATCAGCACGTAGTCCAAGGTGGCCACATCTCGTCCAGTTAGATTTCTCCATGTTAACTGATGCTTCCTGGGGCGCCGGAATTGACTGTTACCGATGGAAGGTTCGTTGAACGCAGCGAACGAAAGTAGGCGTAGTCCATTATCGTTTATTTCGCCCACGCTGAACCTGCTCAAAACTCTTTCTGTCACTACCGACTCTTGCGTTGAAATCACCAGCTACAATTGTGACATCGGTTTTCGAGATAGTATTCAGCACGTCCTGGAGTTGGGTGTAGAACTCGTCCTTGTCAACGTCAGAACTTGGCTCCGTTGGTGCATAGATCGACACGACATGGGTCTTGATTGTTCTGCTCAAAACAAGAACAGCAATCCTGCCAGAAATCGGCTCGAATAAAACAACGCCTCCAGCAGCGCGACTGCCTAGCATAAATCCAACACTATTGCGATGTCCGTCTTCACCGGAATAGTACAGCACCATCTTTTCGCTACTCTCCGGAACCTGCATGGTGACCGTTCCACATCCACTCATCCTCATCTCGGAAAGTGCAGCAATCGATATGTTGGACCTTGACAACTCTCTTGCTATTATCTGTTTTTGACCGACGCAGTGTCCCGTTCGCACATTCTATGCTCCAATCCTCAGCTCCTTGTTAGGTGTCACCAGTCGTCCTCCATTTTGGCCAGTAGTAATCTTCTCACCGACACCCTCGTCCCCTAGTCTTGGCGCATCGGCTGCCCCGGATGCGGTAGCTTCTTCGTTGTTTCCTAAGAGACTCTCCATGGTTACCACCTAAGTTTTCCAGACCGTCGGTAGTACGGGGGGCCAACCCTCCTCCTTTCTCATCATGACTATTTACTGAACCACCGCTCAAAACAATTTTCTCGCCCACTAAATCTGCTGTGGATGTCGACCGCCAAGTATTTCGAAGACGCGGATGTCGGCCGACGAAGATTTTGAAGATGCGGATGTCGACCACCGAGGATTTCGAAAGTGTGGATACCGACCGCCGAGGATTCCGAAGATGTGGGTGTCGACCGGAGGACTAAAAGTTTGTTTTTTTCTTGAAGGGTGTCAACATGTTTAGACGAAAGTATAGCAATGATGTTGCTATAAAAGGCTCTTGATCTCACAGTGTGCCTCAGGCCCCGGTCATAGTTGGATGAGCCGACGTATCCAGCCCGGTCGATACACACAGAAAGCAATGGAAATGGGTTACAAAAATCACCCGGTGTTTCCCGCCGACTCCCCCCAACACCAACCAATACCTACCCGGCCGATACGTATGATTAAAATGAAGGGGTGAGGTTGAGAAAATCACCGGACCGATGATAAAACATTGCGTATCGTTAGAAAGCTATCGACACTGCTACCTCCGTTTCTTCAGTGTACTCTCCTTCACTCTTTCTCTGAACAGGTGAAATCCTGTTGGCCACGTAATCATTGTCATCACTTCTGGTGGGCTCTAGTCGGATTCACCGGGTTATTCTCTCAACATCACTCCATCATTTTAATCATACGTATCGACCGGGTGGGTGTTGGGGGGTGTTGAGGGGTGTCGGTGGGTTACAGATGCAAATAGCACCAACTCTGGCCGGGGCCTCAGTCGGCTCTTTGGAGCCGGGCCCCGAATATGGTCTCGAGTCGCTTATCAGAAGATCCACCAGATGATGGAGGATAATTTGGTTGCCGAGGGGGGGGGGAGATCTCCCCATGGCTCGTGGGGGGGTGGTTCCCAACAGATCACCCCTTTTGTGGGAACCTTTAATAGGGGTCGACCGCGAGCAGAATGCTTGTTGACCGCAAGTGTCGTCGGGCGTCACAACCACGTAGCCCGCGGTCGACATCTGATCAGGTCGACCGCCAGCGAATAGCGCGCCGAGCGCTGGCCGTGCGGTTGTGACGCCCGAGGAAAATTGCGGTCGACCGGCATGTGGCTCGGGGTCGACCCCCACGAGTGCCTGGGAATACTTTAACATGACAGTCACTTTGAAGATATTGTGAAAAATGAACTCATTTTGAAAAATAGGATTGGTTGGCAAATATTTCGATATAAAGATGACTATCAATGAAATGTTCTATCATGGTACGTCAGAAAACATTTTTTTCTTGGAAATTTTCGCCAGAGGGCGTTATACCAACTTCTATCCGACCGGATATCCGACTCGGATATTTGGATTCCGACTCACAGTAAAAAGGTTCAAAATCCAATCCGAATGATCCAAAATCCGAACCACCGAAAAAGGGACAAAATCCGAATGATCCAAATTCCGAATCACCGAAAAAACGTAATTTTCGGATTGATCCGAGATCCGACTATCCGTTTAGCCTCTTTATCCGAATGACTCGGATTATCCGATGTTGTTATTTTGAATCAATCCGTTTGAGTCGGATATCGAAGACCTCTGATTTTTGAGTTCTCCGGAATCCGAATATCCGAAATGTTTTGATTCGGATCCAATGTACTATTAAATGCACCCTGGCCTCTCGGAACGTCCTGTTGTGATGACGAAAACGCGTTACCATGGGCCTACTGTCATGAGCGCTGGCGTTACTCTGCTGGACTTCTTCACCGATGGCGGTCCCGAAAATGGAGCAAAAAACATCCAAGCAGAAAAACGAGAGTTTTAGCTTGCCAGCGCCACATAACACTCCTTATATACACCATTAGTCGCTACCGAATTCGCGCCGGCTGAATTGCACGATATCCCTCCTTGAAAGTATCCTGCGCGAAATGTCATGCACGAAATCGACAGCGCAGCGTTCCAACTGTATGGTAGCAAGAAGCGGTTCCAGGAAATTCACATAAATTTAAATTTACCTGTTCGCTTCATTGCACACACCAAAGCACTTGGTTTCGATAAGAGCACGAAAGTCATCGTGTAACACATGATCATGGAAATGAGAAGAATATAGCTCATTTCTCTTCCAGACGCTTTCACTATTGGGGTTTCATTGTAGCTGAAAATGGCATAACTAAGGAATTACTGAAACATTCTACTACAACGTAGCCGCAATTGACCAGCTATGGCTCTTAAAAATGTCTGAATAAATTTTGAGGGCGAAAACTTGGTGGACAAGTTGCTCCAGGTCTGTATTTCTTTCAGTAACACTCTTTGAATGGGAGCGATCCAGGATGAAAAGACAGAATGGCGAGGAACAGTTGAAATTCAATCATCCATCTGGCAGCTGTTGAGTTTCGAAATCAAGAAAAGGGGCGTGGGCCGTTATGGTGACTGAAGGGGGACGGGCCCGTGGTGGTCGCTTATATCTCGCTCATTTGGGGGAATTGAGATCTCGCGTTTATCACGTGTGATACAGGATACGTATACTATGTATATATTTACATGTAAATCTAAAAATTCATATCTGAGGGTGCACTGTGTTGGTTTACTACGGGTCCTGCGGTAACCCAGCGTTTCCTAGACAGTTGACAGGAGCATCGTTGCGCGACGAATACTGGGCTTTACTACGGCACAGCCCATGCTGCGCGTTTGTTTCAACATCGTCGATCTTGCCAGTAAGATGATCGTTACTTTTCCATTCGTGTAAAATGAGCTACAGCAGCCACCTGGCCACTCAGATTGGGACGTGTTAACAACCTATCTGATGGAGAAAGGAACTCGCGCTACTGCTCCTTTGAAAGTGGTGTGCAACATACAATACCCGCGCTAAGTTTCGTAAAAACGGAGAGCATCTGACAAACTTGGCAAAAAAGCGTCCTATGCATGTAACTTTTTTGAAGGAACACTTTTTCGAACTCTGAAAACGCTATCATATTCACAGATCAAATTGCTACCTAATTACGTGACCTAAGGGCCAAATTTCCCTAAAATCGCTTTGTTTTTGAAGGAAATAGTTTTTGCAATCGGTTTTCAAAAACATCGCGCGTGGCGAAGTACGGCGAAACTTTGAGCAGTAATTGTACAAGTAATGGACGAGCAATCTGCATGCTTTCTTCATAAATTAGGTGCAGGTGAGAGAATCTCAAGGAGTGTGTTTGTTGAATTCTCGAAATCCTTGATTAAACACGCCTGAGAGCTACATGAAAAGCCGGAGTTTTGTTGAGAAAGCCCCGGATTCTAAAATGAAGGATTTCAAAAATTCAACCTACGCAAACCTCGAGATGCTCTCACCTACAACTAATTTATGAAGAAAGCATCTAGTTTCCTCCTCCATTACTTGTACAAATTCTGCTCAAAGTTTCGCCGCACTTCACCGCGCGCGGCGTTTTTGAAAACCGATTGCAAAAACTATTTCCTCCAAAAACAAAGCAATTTTGGGGAACTTCGGCCCACAAGTCACGTAATTAGGTAGCAATTTGATCTGTGACTATGATAGCGCTTTCAGAATTTGAAAAAGTCTTCATTCAAAAAGGTTACATGCATCGGACGCTTTTTTGCCAAGTTTGCCAGATGCTCCCCGTTTTTACAGAAATTAACGCGGGTATTGTACGTTTATGTGCATAGTTGAAAGGACAACTCACATGAGGAACACAGCAATAACGAAGATAGTGGCAATTATTCCGAAGGCTGCAAATATGGCAGGGACTATAGAGTACATTGAATTCCATCTCATGTATTTCAAGTGTTTTCTTGAAATGTCGTAGCACGCTTTCCGGTCATCCGTTGGCCACCTAGTAAATAATAGGAACACATTAACAAAATTTGTGACAATGATTGAAGCCATCGTTAACGCTGGGAACCACTCATTTTTCAGGATCAGTCTCACTAAACAGCCCGCTAGACCACACCGGTAAACTTAGCGCATCAAAAACGTAGGGTTATGAGGTTGGAGTGAGGATCCACCACCAGTTCTCACCAGTCATCTAGCAAGTTTTCATAGAATGTTGATGCGACCGTCAAACATCATAAAAAAGAGTTACGGCACAAACTCCATATGCAGAAAAACTCTGAAAATGACAGTGACGAGGCCTCTAAATGCAGAAAAATTTCAAAAACGATTTTGGCGCGAAATTCAAATTCATATTTACAATGTGTTCCGATTTCTTTATAAATAAAGTTTTCCATGGACACCAACGACATTTTCGTTCACTATGTAGAGGCCAAGCTACGCAAAAACATGAAAAATAATATACGGTTTTCTGCGAGGACGATGCCTTTAAAGGCAGTGTCCACGATAAAAACCATGTCTGTTTTTTTGGTGGAGATCGGCAGCTGCGGGGCCTAGCTCAACCCTAACGTTGAAAAAACTAAGAAAAAAAGAGCTCGGAACGGTCCCCTACGGGCCCAAAGTTGGACACTCGTCAGCTCGTCACCCCCAGATGCACTTTCCTCGCCCACTGACGTGAATAAATGAGTGCTCGAGAATGTGAGATGAGCGATAGTTTCCGAACAACAGCCCTGTTCTTCCCTTTATTCCCAACTTCTCTCTTTACTCAGGTCAGCTCGCATACATCGGCTGCAAGAAACGGAAGTTACAAGCCTCGGACAATTCGTCCACCATGCTTCTCTAGCTCAATTTTTGAGGGCCATGACTCCGTTCCTAGAAGGTCTTGTACGATTCCAAAAACACCATTGGAATCAGCATAGGACCGTCTTCAAGGTAGGTGAAAAAGCAGAAAAACGATTCTTATCGTGAACACTGCCTCGGAGTAAGACACAAGACTCACTGCTGCAACTTCTCTGATACTACTAGCCGTTAATCTCTCAAGAGCCTGTGAATTGTAGCCTATTAATCTACGACTCACAGGGCCAAAGCTCTGTAGGCTACGACTCGGTTTACGGCTGCATACTGTCGTTCTCGGGCCCAAATTTCGGTCCGCATTTGCGGACCACGGCTGTTTCATCGTGCGACACGTGATAATCGTGCTTGGACCACTTGCTCCCGGCAGGATTTACCTTTATCCCAGCACGATTATCACGTGTCGAATGATGCAACAGCCGCAGTCCGCAATTGTGTACCGATATTGGGCTCCGAGAACGGTACTACACAAATCTGCCGCGAAGCTTGTTATCGGAGTCGCGAGTCTAATACTGAACGGCTCATGACAGGAATACAGCGGGTTTGCGCTGCCGAGAACTCGCTAAAGATGTTCCCAAAACTATAACCTTCTTTCTCCGAACCTCTCCTTTGGCCCTAATTAATTTTCCCTCTACCCACTCTTCGAGAGAGAGAAAGAAGAAAGAGAAAGAGAAAGAGAAAGAAAGAGAAAGAAGAAGAGAAAGAGAAAGAGAAAGAGAAAGAGAAAGAGAAAGAGAAAGAAAGAAAGAAAGAGAAAGAGAAAAAGAAAGAAAGAGAAAACAAGAAGAGAGCGAAAGAGAGAGAAAGAGAAAGAAAGAAAGAGAAAGAGAAAGAGAAAGAGAAAGAGAAAGAGAAAGAGAAGAAGAGAAGAGAAAGAAGAGAAAGAAGAAGAGAAAGAGAAGAGAGAAGAGAAAGAGAAAGAGAAACACAGAGAGAGAGAGAGAGAGAGAGAAATAGAGAGAGGGCTCCGTCGCTGGGCTAGAGTACTCCCGGAGTGAAGAGCTCCAGCGCTTGTGATACTGAAGGAGCGATAGGCGAGATTTCTGAATCGTATACGGTGAGGAACCTTTGAGGTGTTCAACACGCTAGACAGATTAGCGGTATTGTCTGAGCGCCGCGAACCTCGAAACTATAGAACGCGTATCCGAGGTATTCGAGGTTGGTCCGAGGTCCAAGGATTGTATACGCAGTACTCATCGAAGGAGGAGACGGAGAGAAATTGACGCAGAGACGCGACACGCGCGGGGTTTTTCCGCCTCGTCCGCGCCGTCTTCAGAGCTTGTTAACCTTTAGATTTTAGGTTTTGAAGTTTCCTTTCCTCATTCATTTTGTGTTGCCTAAGCTTGATGTTCCCATCTTCTTCTAATCACTGAGAGCGAACTTCGACAGCACACAAGAAATAAAGAGAGAAAATTCTAATGCTTGAAAACCCTTGAATTTCTCCGGAACTTATGGTAAGCGCACTTTAGCGGCGACGTAAACAGGGCGGATTTCAGCCTCGCGCGTCTCGTGTACGCGTCCCACTCGCCCCGGTTCCTCCTTCGATAGGTACCTCGCTTTTAGCCCAGGTTAACGAGGTTTGCGGTATATTCGGGCCTGATTTGCGGCAAATTTCATCTAAGTTAATCAAGCACGCGGATGACGGCAATGTGAGCGCAAGAGCGATTCGCACTTTTATTATACGTTATATTGTACTTACTCTGACAAATGAGATTTTTGAATACACTTTGAGCATTGGTGTATATGTTTGTGATTTAGAGGATGGGATATTACAAAACATCATCTATTTTCAAACAGCCTAATTTTTGGGTAATTCGGGACGGGTGCCGCTCCAGTCTGTTTTGTCCGAAGCTAGCAACGAGCTACCAGCGGCACGTTGCTGTTGAATCTCAGCTGGGTGCACGTCAGGGGTGTGCGTAAATGAAATTGAAAATTTCGTAAATCGCTAAACGTAATTACGATGAAACCACCGTAAATCTTAAATCAAAAACCGTAAATCGTAAGCACCAAATAATAACATTAGCCACTGAAAAATTATCATTGCTTCGGTGAAACAAGAACTTTTAAAGTTCTTAAACAAACTTTCTTTCACTACAATACCGCTCGTAGGTTTTGGTCAGAAAGCGAGCGAGGTCGGGTTTTCGCGTCTTTTTCGTCTTTTTTGTATAACTCGCTTCACAGTCAACTTGGAGCGAAACTAGGGAGATATTCGTGATCCTCGCGTTGAGGGCAACACAATGGTTCAGCCTTTGTGGTGATTACAGTGAGAACTACAGAAATTCCGTAATCACCCAGGTTTGTGATTACGGTACCGTGATGGATGGTGCGCTACCGTCTCCGCCTGCGTTTCCCTGTGTCTACCGTATATAGAGAGCTGGTTGATTGCGAAATTTCCATGGTTCTCAACGAAATCCTTACAATAGCTACACCATTGGATAGCCCTCCACGCCTGGATTATGCATATATCTCCCTAGTTTCGCTCAAACTTGACTTTGAAGCGAGTTATACAAAAAAGACGAAAAAGACGCGAAAACCCGACCTCGCTCGATTTCTGACCAAATCCTATGGGCGGTATTGTACTAAGTGATGGAGAGTTGTTTCAGGGGTTGTTTTGATTCGCAGATTTAGCCTAGAAGTTGAAAGATGAAGGATTTAGCTCTCAGGGTTGTTCAATCTCCCTAAAAATGCGCAACACACTCGAATTCCGTTTAGAATCTTAGGCTTTTGAATGTGTAGTGGGCCTGCCCAGGCATTGACTCGCAGGGACGAGCCGATGTTCACTTCGGTGTTCTTATCCTCCCACGCAGGTTTGGTACGAACTCACTGACCCCGGAGGAATGGCAGTCTGGGTTGGCCTTGGGTGAGGATCGATTTATCCACCGTGTGCATGACATTGGCCCCTTTTGGCACTGCCCTACACCTGCCCCTAGCTAGGAGTATAGAAGGGGAAAACATTTTCGCCGATTTCTGTGTCCAGCGCAGACTCATTATACGCTCATACAGTACCATGTCCACAAAAAGCATCATAGTACAAGGGAAGGCCTGTTCTTAGGCGATATCAGTCATTCACATGCAGGTCGATGAGATTCTATTCCAAGAACCGCTTGACCCTGACAACCAAGGTTAGGCATTTTAGTCACGGTGAACCACCCCGGAAAATGTATCTGCTTTTTGTGCCTTTGGGCAGCTTGGTACCCATAGGTGAGGAGAAGGTTTGAAAAAAAGCGAATCATACGTTTAAATTCCCTTTTCTGAGTGTCGGTTTGTTGAGGACGAAGACCATTTAGCAGAGAAAATGCATCCGCACTTGAAACTTTGAAGGTGTGTAACAATTTTCATAAACCTAAATGCAAAAACGACGTCTCTGTCGCTTGTTCACGCCAAGAGAGGAAAACCAACGCCGAAAAATCACTGAAACTGGTGACTCCGGGGTTTTAAATTCTATCACGGGTGAGAGTGAGAGTACGAGCCTCCTTGATTGTTGCAGGCTGATACGAGTTAGCGCAATGGATAGTTCTTCGTCACTGCATCATAGTTGAATTCCTAAACTATGCTCAGCTGCTCTTTCCTTTCAGTGACATGATGGATACCTTTCTTCATCTGTTTATCCCTTATTTTAGTCTTACAAGGTAAGTATAAGAAGCGTAGGTCTGAACGGTAGAAATCTAATGTCATGTGGGAATGTTCACGCATTACATGGTGAAATAGTGTTGGGTACCCGCCGCGAAAGATAGATCTGAAGGAGTTATGAGCTCCGAAGGTTTGCCGACCATCCACCTCCTCCTTGTCTATGAATTGTTAAGCGGCGCAGCCAACAGCATCGACGGCGCAAAGGGAGGAAGGGGCAGTGGTGGGTATGTGACCTGGGTTCGAATCTCTCGCAGAGCTGTTTTTTTGCAAGTTCACGGAACTTTCATATTTTGATCAAAAATTATATCACAAATGTCATCTTAACCTTTTGCTGCGCGATATAGCCATATCGACATTGAAATAGACTCGGGTACAAGGGATTCAAGGTTTTGTTTCTCATCAAGGCTTTCTCATTGTTTTGGGGAACTTATATGATTGGGAAGTATTACCCCACATATTTTGAAAAAGTTACGAGAACAAATAAGTAATAGAAGACGGTGCGTTTGGTGCAGTCGGCTTCTGCGACCACCCGTAGTCTGACCGCCATGCCCCTCCTTTTCCCATCAGTCAAGGTCGGAGAAATTCTTTGTCCAATAACCAGACCCGGGTGGTCACTTCCCATTGAAGGGTGTATTCAAGAAGAAGAAACTTTAAATCGTCAGCGGAACATCCCATATCATGACGACGTCAACAACACTTGCATTTTTCGAGAATGTTTTCATCCAGCAAATGCCGGAGAATTGTGTTCTCTTTCTCGACTCAAGGAGTGATTTTTCCAATCGAAGAGCGATACAGGCTCTTGTGCCCGAGGAGAAAAACTTGCAAATTTTGACGAAACCGCCTGGCGTAACAAGCTTGGTTCAGCTGGCAGACATCGGGTTTTTCAGCTATTTGAAAGCACTGCTCGAGCAATTTCACTCTACTATTGCTCTTCAAAATTTTGAATTTTTAGGTCGTTTGAAATAATATATGATTTTCGGCGTGAACGATGCTTTTAAGGCCGGCTACGTTCTTATCCGTCCGGGTCCTTTCGAAACTCCAACAGATCTCGAATTCCCAGTGGCGCTCGGCCCCTGTGAAAAGATAAGTTGCCAGGGGCCTCTCGCGTTCATTCGCTGTCCCTATTGCGGAATTTGCTTATGTTTGATGCATTATGTGCCTATTTACCATTGGTGAAAGAAATGGTTATGTATTTTGCGTCCCATAAAGTGATAAGGTTGTTGAAAATATGTGATGATAATACTTCCAAATCATATAAGCTCTCCTAAACAATGGAAATCCTTGATGGGGAACAAAACCTTAAATCCTTTGTACCCGAGTCTATTTCACTGTCGATATGACTATATCAGGCAGCAAAAAGATAAGATGACATTTGTGATATAATTTTTGATCAAAATATGCAAGTTCCGTGAATTTGCAAAAAAGCAGCTCTGGGGGAGATTCGAACCCTGGTCACATGCCCACCACTGCCCCTTCCTCTCTTTGCGCAGTCGATGCTCTTGGCATGTCTGCTTAAAGGCACAGGACACCCAAAAAATTAATTTTTAGATTTCATGCTTATCTTGGAGAGAGTCACACGCTGATCACAGTGGTATCTCAGAAATCGTCCAAGACCCCCTTTGAACAGAGATATGACTCTTCAAAGAAGCTTAGATTTAGAAGGTAAAAAATTGGTGGACGAGTTGTCTCAGGCCTGTATTTCTCTTCATTCGCAATCGTTGCGTGAGAAAAAGTCAGGATAAGGAGACAGTCCGGTAATGGACTGAAGAACGACGACTTGCTGAAATTCATCCATCCATCGAGCCGCTATCGAGTTCGAAAATCTGCTAGGGGGTCGGGCCTGTGGTGGTGAGCGAAGGGGGTTGGGCCTGTGGTTGTCGCTTATATCTCGCCTATTTGTAGGAAATGAGATCTGGCATTCGGCACGTGTTATACAGGAGGGGTCTTCTACACAATTACATGAAAATCTCAAAATTCATATCTAAGGGTGTACTGTGCCTTTAACAATTCATAGACTAGGAGGAGGTCGATGGCTGGCAAACCTTCGGAGCTTATAACTCCCTCAGATCTATCTTTCGCGGCGGGTACCCAACACTATTTCACCATGTAATGCCCGAACATTCCCACATGACATTAGATTTCTACAGTTCAGACCTACGCTTCTTATACTTCCCTTGTTAGTTCAGTGTTTGTATGCACCTCTTCTTGATCCTTATGACCTCTGAGTAGACGTAACCTTCGCAAACGGCGGGCCAGGAACACCCTTTGAAGCCACTTATGACTCAATAAGAGCGCTCTGCACGATATTTTTGACGCTAATCTAGTTCTGGGAATCAAGACAGTTGCTCTTGATGGAAAACTCGCTAACGGAGTTCCTCGTAAAGAGCGCTTTCAGACTGCATTAAAGGCAGGGTTCGCGATAAAAACAACTTCTGAGCACTCTTCATGAGAATGTAGATTTTGTCATCACAAAAGTAAAAATAAGTGAAAAAACCCGGAAATTTGAGGGAAACACGCTCAAAAACAAAGTATAACGGCTAATTACCGGTGTCGGCCGGCCCCCCAATTAACGTGATTTTCATTAATGCCTGTTTATCCTCCCATTATTTTGCTGCAAAAGTAGTCAGTAGTGTCCAAAAATGCTCAGAAATTACATTAGAAGCAAAATAAAAGTTGAGAAAACAGGCTTTTACACAAATCTCGATAAATGGGGGCGGAAGGACACCAAGCATAACTTGTTCCTGAGCGTTTTTTCTCCAATTTTTTACTTATTTTCACTTTTGTGATGGTCTGAGCTACCATTCCATGGGGATAGGGCAACAACCGATTTTATCGAGAACCCTGCCTTTAAGTCGTAGACGGCAGCTAGTGAGATGAGCGCGGGACTCAACCCGGACCAGGTATCCAGTGCCTCAAACTCCGACCGTGTGTCGCGCGTTATAATAATAGAATCATGTCTAAGGTTGGTAGTTGCGTCGTGCCGTAGTCAGACATCGGCGTGGTCCCATCTGAACAAAAACATTAGTATGCGCAAAGTGTGAATATGTAGAGCAGGTCAATAGAGGATGCTTTGTATTTTACTTCCATTGCGTATATTTTTGTTTACGGAAAATTACAATTTGCGGTCCAAAATGTCGTCAATCGTAAACCGTAATTACGAGATCAACAATACCGTAAATAGTAAAATCGTAAAACGTGAACCGCAATTACGCACACCCCTGGTGCACGTGCCCAGACCGGTGTGGAGTTATTCATTAATTATTGATCAGCCGCAGCACCGACGATGGGTTGCAGCGGACGCTAAGTACAGCTGCATGCCGCGGTTGCGGTACCATTGACAACCAAGCATGCCGCGCCCACTTTATCTCGCGCTTGCTGCGCTCTCCACTCCACTTCTTGCGCTGGAGACACAAAGAAAAAGAGACTACTATTGTGCCATCGACTGGCATCTCTCGGGTGATTGAGGTTTCGATGCATATTTTGGCAAAGATCAGCCACGACCGCTCCGTATATGTGGATTCTGGAGCTGTAATCACAATTACACCTGTAAATGTATTCCCTGTAGAAAAATGTCTTAGAATTCCCACATTATTTTTATTTCTGACTGATCGGGAACAAATCTGACGCTCGTTCTCTCATAGCACCATGCGAATTCTTCAACAAAGTTAGTGAACAACTGAATTCTTTGCTAACGCTGCTGATTACACATGTGATAAAAAAGAAAAAGCCAAGAAAATCTATCAAAAAGGTGATCTACCAAGCAAATGTGGTCTGGTGCTGAACGAAACGTTCCAAGAGAAAAAAAGAGTAATAGAGAAGCGGAGTGGACGAGTATACAAAACAAGTATAAATATTTCTCAAGAACCGATTGCCGTGGCTGAAACTTTCTACTCGTGAAAACAGCCCGTTTTGCTATGCTTCACAGAAGTACTCTCTGGTTTTGAGAATGACTTCTTTTTCTTCGGTTCCATTAGAAAATTCGTGCACTCAATACTTATTATTGAAAAAAAAATATGATGTTAGCCAATTCACTCAAACGATTTCATTTTCCTGTTCAGAAAGGTAAACTAGTGAAAGGGCAGTAGCAAATTCAATTACTCACACATGAACCTTTTCAACCAAGTAAAAGTCCTTCTTCGAAAACCCTAGAGCACTTTGATGTGAAATACCACAGCGGTTTCTTCCATGGAATTAAAAATTTTAACCACAGAAATCGGTTCTCCAGAAATAATGTTAATTCTCTGTAGACTCGCCCAGTCCACTTTCCTAATGTTTCTTTTGGTTGGATCGTTTCTACTAGTGCCAAAGCGCTTGTGCTCGGAAAAACTCATTTTGCTAGAATTGTACACTTTTCTTGGTAATACGTAGTAATACCCACGAGAAATCTCCACGGTTAGCCGATCGGTATCGTTTAATTTATAAACAGTAAGTGACCAGCTTCTTAACCAGTTCCCCTATCCCACCCCATCAAAAAAGCACGGCTGGCAATGTGTTTTCGCGTTTTGATTTAGAAATCTAACCACCATTTCGCTGTTATTTGCAGTTTCCTGTAACACTATAATAGTAGTGTGATTTTGAGAACGATTTCTACATTTTCATAGTCAAATTCTTTGAAAAACAACCGCTCCGCATCGACGACTGCGAGTAGCGAGGAAAGAAAGGGTATATCAAAGATTCATTCGATAATTAGTAAGTAACCAACTTGTTTACCGGGTCCCCTATCCCACCCCATCAAAAAAGCACAGCCTACAATGTCTTTCAGCGGATTGATTTAAGAATCGAATGTTCCAGAGATCCAGCCCTGTGTGCAAACTTTGTTGGCGGGAGCACTCAAGATTTAATCATGAAATAGAAAGTTTGTTCCAAATCACATATCTTACAGTCATTGCTTCCCTAGAGACTCCATCGAAATCCTTCGATTTCTGAGAGCTGTATATTTCACTTCTTTCTGGAATTCTGAGTGCTTCTCCCCTTCAAAACTTGGATAGCTCCATCCCTGTACTGCACAGTAAAAGCTGTAAATGACCCTCTCCGCGGATACGCAGAGATAGCCAGTTTGCACTTTGGCCGGCCGAGAGAGTGCCAGGCCAGCTGGCAGCGCCTTTCTTTTCGTCCTCCGCGCTCATCATACTGACTAGAACACCCCGCATGCCGAGTTGTCAATGCTCCGGAGACCGCATGCCGCTGATGCTGGTGTCCCCTGCAGCTCTGGAACGGAATCAATAACCAATGTTGGAGACAGGATCCCTCTGCGTCCGCTGAAGCCCACCGCTAGCTGTGGACGGAGCCTTACTCTGAAGTTTTCGATAATGTTACGAGCAGGTTAAAATGCTAAAATCACGTTTCGATGGGCCTTATGAGCTCACAGAAACTTGCAGTTTAGTTATCGTTAGTTACAAATAGCGCTATTCGGCAGGCAACCTAGTAGACGTCGGAAGCGTGACAAATATTTGCGGGAACAACTAACTGAAAGGCTTTTGCAACCTCTTCCTTTATTGATCAGTTTCATCGTTTTGCACCCTTCACTTTGCTCGTGCGTTACACATCCTTTCTCAATTTTTTCCTTCACTGCTTATCAAATTTCTTGTTAGAAACCTGTTATTGTTTGCGTTAATTTCGAGACGAGGTAGCAAGCAGGAGTAAAAAAGAATAAAACAGCGTGTTCCGAAGTCAGATTTTGCCGGCTCTCTGGCATTTGATTGAAGGCAGTGTTCACGATAGGAATCGTTTTTCTGTTTATCCGCCTTTTTTGAAGATAGTCTCATGCTGATTCTAATGATGTTTTTGGAATCGTACAAGACCTTCTAGGAACGGAGTTATGTTTCCTTCTTTTGCAGCCGATGTATGCGAGCTGACCTGAGTGAAGAGAGAAGTTGAGAATGAAGGGAAGAACGGGGCTATTGATCGGAAACCATGGCTCATCTCACAATCTCGAGCATTCATTTGTTCACGTCGGTGAGCGTGGAAAGTGCATCTGGGGTATGACGAGCTGACAGTTTTCCAACTTTGGGGCCGTAGGGGACCGTTCCGAGCTCATTTTTCTCAGTTTTTTCAACGTTAGGGTGGCGCTAGGCCCCGCAGCTGCCGATCTCCACCAAAAAGTCAGACATGGTTTTTATCGTGGACACTGCCTTTAACATAAATCTCAAATATACAAAACTATTAGCAATACAGTCATATTGGACTGCCTCGTTGGACTTGTATCCCGTTTATGCTGGCCACATTATATATGCAACATCCCGTTTATGCTTCTTTCGTTTAGGTGAACGTGAAAAATGATAGAAACCCAGGGCAAAAATATGGCAAAATAAGAATCCCCTCTGGAACCCGTGCTAAGTACCTAATACATCGTGCGCTCTCAAAGTGATTCAATTTCTAGGCGCAATCTCTAGATTGAGGCTAGCTGAGTTCATCAATGAGACTCTAAAAATGCGCTCCCAGAGTGCTATGGCCACCCAAAAATGATTTTGGGATTGATAATCTACCACATCTGGGTCGATGATCCGTGCGAATGTCTAACAACTTTGAAAAGAATAACAGCAAGAGCTCTACTGGAAAATTATGTGGTGGTTTTCTAACTGATTATATGATATTATACTTATGGTATAGTTATTAACTGATGATATTGTTTATATTAGATAGAGAATCTGAATATCCTTATCAAAAAGAATTCGGATTAGAGTTCCTACAATACATTTCTTGTACCTTATGGCTATTTCGATTTTACGAAGAAGTTTTCGGGCGATATTTTAAGCTTTCATGCTTTGCAGAAAGGTTGGAGTAGTTTTCTACGACCTTCTCTTCTTGGCGAACCAACGATATTTCCAAGTGATAAAATAACGGAATCAGTAAAATATCGAAGTTGTTTATTCACTGCCACAAAATCCCTCTTTGGAAGAAGATGATGGAGCAGTCGTAGAATATACGAGGAACAGAGAGCCGTGCTCACAGCTACAGCCAAGGTTTATTGCCAAAGTAGCCGGGGTACACGTCAGCGGATGGGGAAGATGTGAATTGCATGTTCTACAAAATACTGCGTAATACCGTAGAAATCACACTTCTAAGCACACTTCTGCACTGAGGTTTCTTGAAAAAGAATTCTCCTATCTATTTAGTTATTTTGACAAGGCGTGATATGGAACTCGATTTCTCCCTTTAAACAAAGCTCCTTTTTTGCCCGTAAAACTTGTTCTTTTTAGAAATTTGCATTCGAATAAAGAGTGTGGTAGCAGTAGAGAATGATTACACTACTATGTAACACGATTTTTGTTCCTGGCTTCTAAGTGTTATATTTCAAATGCTTTTGTCCAAAGTATGTAAAAAATGACTTCATTGAGAACAAACATCGCTTACACTACAACAGCACGAAGAAAACACGTTTTTTTTGTGAAAATAGAAAGATTTCTATTCTTTTTCGGCATTATGAACGGGTAGAAACAAAAAATGCACAATTCGTCTTCACAATTATTTATTACTTTATCAAACAACCGATTCTAAGTTTTTTTTTCAGATTTTGAAAACAAAATCAATACTTTGCGAAGTAAATATTGCTGATTACTGGTTTGTTTTAACTTTTCAACTAGCAAAATTGGCGTCTCAAATTTATCGCACAAAGAAAAAATTTTAAGAATCAAAGTTTGTGAAAAAAATTGCTATAATTGCTCTATTGAAGGAATCCCGTGAGTCCTTGTGGGTGTCATCATCTAGTGCTAATAGAAGCCGAATGTTCTTTCATTACAGGTAGATTAGGCGACTCTAAAAGAGACGAGTATCGACAGATATGTCTAATTATTCACTACTGCTACATATTGCACTATTTATTCAAATGCTAACTTCTAAGAATAAAAAGTTTACGGGAAGCATTAAAGAATCTGGGTTAGTAGGAGAAACCGAATATTATAATACGCCTTGCCAAAACAGCCTGAACAGAGAAGAAAAAACTTGTTTCAAAAACCGCAGTTAAATCTGCATTAGGTGCTCACTGTGCTCACCTTGGGTGGTTGATTCAGTCAGGTTACAACACTTTTATGATCCTATGATCGGTTTCAACCGGATGGCGGTCGAATGGCGCGACCCTTCGTGTGACAGCCGGAGAGCGCAGCGCTATAGCCACCCGATGGCTACAGTAACACGCCGCGCCGCCGCAGCGCGGTACTCAGGTGGACGAGTTGTCCGCAGACGTCCAAGTTGGCGGGCGGACTAGGGGACGCCATACAACGTCTCTCCCCTCCAAATATTCTGCTATCTCTCGTATTCTCTAATCCCTCCGTATATTCAGCTGTATATCGCCTTTCCAACGTCATATTCTGAAATTCGACCGTTTCGCTCCTAAAACCGTCTTTTCCCTCCATATTTTGCCGCTTATTCGTCGTCAGATATTCTCAGTCAGGGCTGTTCTACACCTGTTTTGCCCATTTCCTGCGGGTTTCGCCTCCACTCGATTGAAATTTGACCATCTCTTCCGCATTTTCTATTTTCCCTCTATTACTGCGCTATTCGCTCCGCTAAACTACTACTACATAATAAGGAACACAGGTAAGTTGGATTCATAGAGGTTTTGTGGGTTTTAGGATTGTTTTTCTTATTCTGCCTTCTCTATCCTTCCTTATCGCTACTCCTCCCACCCAGATCAGTAGCCATCAGCGTGCTGAGAGAAGGCTTATCATGATCTCTAGGAATCATGATTAATTATTCTCTGCAGTTCGTTTTCGGCTTTGCTTCCCTTCTGCCATTCTTTTCAAAATCTGGCCCTCCCCAGATCCATTTCAGAACCCGAACGAGAAGAGACATCTCCTTGTGCGCAATCGTCAAAGAAGAATATAGATGTATTGTATATAACCTTCATTTCCCCGCTACTCGCAGTCCTATTATCACAATCGTAGATGCGAAGCGGTTGTTTTTCGGAGATTTCAACTCAGAAAATGAAGAAATCATCCTCAAAACCACACCGCTTCTATGATAGTGATACAGAAAAGTGCGAGTAGCGGGGAAACTGGAACTACTATTTGATTGCACTTTCGTGATGCTCAGTAACTGATGATTGTATTAGTGATGCTAAGACTAATAATAATAACAATAATAATAATTGTTTGTACATAGTTGCATTGGAATATTTTGTTTGAAAATACATAATATGTATTTAGTGTTTGTGTACATATATCTAGTTGTTCATACAGTAGGGGTCATAAATCTATTGACATGGCCTTTTCGCTAATAATGTTTTTATACATATCTTGGCTTGGTCCAACTTTAGTATGCTAAGAGGCATCACAACTCTTGCTTCACACATACACAAGATGAACTTTTGATGGTGCAGTTTTCGCATATGGAATTTATTTATCATTATCGATAACGTCAACGGGGGTGTGTATACAAGTCTGTTGGTACCTGCTCGTTGGTGCCCCTGCTTCTACTGAACCCAGCAGACGTTTGAGTGTACACAGGGAACGTTCGAGCGATATAGCGTGCACAACTATATCGCGAAAGTATCCCGCACATTGCATAAAGGTGTCGCCGTCCGGCACACTAAGGCCTCTGGTCCATAACACCTTAGGATCCGTACCTAGGGAGTCATGGAGTCTTTGGCCACAAGCCACAATTTCGCCACCCTGAACTGTCGATCGCAGTCGAGTGATATCCAAAAAACTGCGCTATCCAGACTTCTGAGCTATTTCCATGCACCGTTTGCTGCTTTGCAGGAAACCCGCCTCAAGGATAGACATCAGCGTCGGAGAGTACACCATATACTGCGGTAACGCTGACGATAGGAGAGTGGGAGGCTGTGCAATAGCTGTAAGGAAGGATTTCAATGGTATGGTCAAGGAGTTCGGCTCAACGTCGTGTCGGAATGCATTCGTACGACTGCGGGATCACAGAGGATTCAATCTGTGGATAGTGAGTGCTCATGCGCCCACTGAAACCGCCGAAGACAATTCGAAGGATGCGTTTTATGAGGAACTCAATACGTTGCTGGCCAGGATACCTTGTCAACATGCTGTTGTCGTGGGGATTGACGCAAATGCGACGATGGGACTTGATCAGGAATCCGAAGTACTCGGTAAATGGTTCTACCCAGTGGAGCAAACATCGGACAATGGCTACCGCCTTGTCGACTTTTGTGAACGCAGTGGTCTGATTATTGCATCGACATTCAAGAGGAATCATCGCCGCCATCAGCTTACGTGGCAGGGACCAACCCGGCTATCTCCAGAAGAGCAGCGGAAGCGGAAGATGACAACTTTGAAACTACAGCTTGACTATGTCCTGACGAGGAATATTCCAGTATCGGACCTTCGAAGATCTAGAGCTGTGTGGGATGTCGCATTCGATTCGGATCACCGTCCTGTTCTGTTGAACTTCACTGCGAGGATTCATAAGAGGAAGCGAGGGGCTCAGCCTCTCCAGAGGATTGACATGACAAGTCTCAGAGATGAAGAGTGCAGAAGGAATTTCCGACAACGCGTTTCTATTCACATCGGAGTACGGACTAAGAAGAAACTTTGCGACGCGGATTCTTTTGTCAAATGCATCCAGGACGCTTCGAAAGAGGCACTCCCGGTTGTACAGCCTAAGAAGAAGTTCGCCTACGTCTCAGAAGAAACAACATCTACCTACAACAGAGTATGTGCTCTCCGAACTGCAGGAAACTCCGTGGAGGAGAAGCGTCTGAGGAGGAAGTTGCGTCGGCAGCTTCAAAGTGACCGCGAACGAGAGTGGACGTGTAGAGCTAAGGAGTTCGAGAAGGCTTGGGAGGAGAAGAATCCGAGGAAAGCCTACACGTTGCTGCGACAGTATAGCGGGAAGATGAAGAGATGTTCTCCTGTCTTGAACACTACCAATGGAGTTGCAGTTGGTGATGCGACGCTGCCAATATGGAAGAATTACTTCAGTTCACTACTTAATCGTCCAGCGCCATCAGTACCTGAGCTCCCGCATGTTCAGAGAGCACATTACGATGTCAGTGAGGAACCGCCGACTGAGTCTGAAGTTTTGGATTGTGTCCGGAAAATGAAGAATGGAAAGGCAGGTGGAGATGACAACATCACTGCTGAAATGCTGAAAGCTCTTCCTCCGTCTGGGATTCGTGAAATGACCAACACCATCTGCGCCATATGGATGAGCGAAAGGATACCCGATTCGTGGAGACATGCGATCATCGTACCTCTTCACAAGAAGCTATCCGTCACGGATCCTAAGAACTACAGAGGAATCTCTCTACTTCGTGTCATGTATAAGGTTTTAGAACGTATCATTCTCGAGCGACTTATCAAACATCGTGAAGGAACGACCAGAGATGAGCAAGCCGGTTTTCGACCTGGAAGATCGACCATCGACCAAGTGTTCGTCGTGAGAAGAGTAATTGAATCGTGGCAGCGGTTTTCGAAGCCATTACAGCTTGCTTTTTTGGACTTTAAAGCCGCGTTCGACTCTCCTCATCGTGATCGATTGCTCAATGCTCTGCGAGCAGATGGAGTCCCGGAAAAGTATGTTCGGTTAATCGAGGACATGAACAAAGGAACAACAGCAGCAGTTCGTACACCTGTCGGATTTACGTCAGCTTTCGAGGTGAAAACAGGAGTAAGGCAAGGAGCCGTTGCAGGACCTTTTCTTTTCAACTTCGCCGTTGATGACATCATGCGTAGAGTTGCAGAACAGTTTCCTGCGGATGTGATCCTAACACCATCAGGACGCTCCCTTGTCGACCTGGAGTACGCCGACGACATTGTGTTATTCGCTGAAAACAACGCAAAACTGCAAAGGATTGTGAACCTCGTTGCGAAGTATGCCGCAGCCTATGGACTTCGTCTTCGTCCCGACAAATGCAAGCAGATGTGGGTCTCTCAGAGGCCTTCAACTGGAGTTTGTGTGGACGGACAACGTATCGAACTGGTGGACGATTTCTGTTATTTGGGCTGTTTGCTGAAGAACGATGGTAGTTATGCAGCGGATATTCGACAACGATGTGCGAAAGCTACGTCTGCATTCAATTCTCTAACCAAGTGTTTGTGGTCTACCACCATCGCGAAGGAAGTCAAGTTGCGCGTCTATCTATCCGCTATTCGCCCTATCATGATGTACGGATCGGAGACGTGGGCAGCACCGAAAACGCAGATGGAAAGGTTGGATTGCACGGAGAGGAAGCTTTTTAGGCGTTTGCTTGGAGATTTCTGGCCGCGTGTATGCCATAACGAAGACCTTTACAAGGAAATCGACGCAGTACATCAACGCTTGACACGAGGGAGGTGCCAGCATCTCCTAACGCCATCTCAAGCAGCAATGGAAAGTCGACTTCGACTGCTCGGGCATATACTAAGAAGAACGCCGGATCGTCTCGTACAACACGCTTTAAAAATGCTTCCAAATCCTGTCTGGAAACGGCCACCTGGGCGTAGGCGAAAGTTCTGGACGGATGTGGTTAAAGAGGATTTAAAGTCACTCGGCATCGAAAGACAGTTCAGGCGCGATGTTTCGTTTCGCAGGAAATGGAATAGTGACAGCTGGATGGAATGTGTTCAAATTGTGGCTGAAGACCGTGAAAAATGGACACGGCTGACTACTAGGACGGCACACCTCGGTGAAGATGCGGAATGACCGCGTCAGGCGAAAGCCAACCGATTAAGTAAGTAAGTAAGTCAAGATAACGTCAACGAAGGATATTTAATAGGTGCAATATCGCATAAATTCATTTTAAAATTATTTCTAAAAAAAATTGATAGAAATTAATCTTTTACAAGGTTTTACAACGGATGTAGAGGGTCTTCAAATGGTGAATAACTGTAACGTGTTTGGAATCGAAATAGCCATGTTTTGTGGGAATAGTGCTAACTTGAAATCATACCAAAAAATGATCACTAAATTCTTAATTTAAAAATTGCACCCTCAAACTTAATCCCGTGTAGGTATGTGTAAATCAAGAGTTGTGATGCCTCATAGCATATTAAGGTTTCAGTTTCAGCAAGTTTCGACAAGGCCAGCCCGAAATATGTATAAAAACATTATTGGCGAAAAAGCCATGTCAATAGATTTATAACCGCTACTGTATTGGAGGATAAATTTGTATATAACAGTATAATATTATTATATGGAAGGATAATATAGTGTAGATTAGTATACTACGATAAAGGATAGGATAGCGTGAAATAGCAATATACAGTTTTTAGGTAGTATAGAACACTATAGAAATTATTTTTTGAAGTATTCCTGCACTTCATAACAATAATGTAATGCAGTGCTCACATAATAACACTAATTGACTATAATCCTCATACTTAAAGCAGTTATGTCCCGATGTGTGTGTGTGTGTGTGTGTGTGTGTGTGTGTGTGTGTGTGTGTGTGTGTGTGTGTGTGTGTGTGTGTGAGTGTGTGTGTGTGTGTGTGTGTGTGTGTGTGTGTGTGTGTGTGTGTGTGTGTGTATGTGTGTGCATGTGTCCCGGATATCTTAGGAATGGCCGATCAAAACTTGTATGAAATGGTACCAACATTTAGGTGGGTGCGACATTTATCGATTACCAAAAAATCAGCCCGAGTCACCTCTTACGTGCCTCGGGGCAACCGAGTTTGTCCGTGGAGCGCACTTTTGGCCGTGGGTCATGATAACTTCTGCGAGTCGTCTAGCGATGCAAAAAATGCAGGGCGTCATAAAAGGTGCGCAGGACCCCAGTGAGGGTGTGCAAGACGTCATAGTAAGTGTGCAGGACCCTAATCGGAGTGTGCAGTACCCTAATCGGAGTGTGCAGGACGTCATAGAAAGTGCGCAGGACCCCAGCGGAAGTGTGCAGGATGACATAGAAAGTGTGTAGGACCTCAGGGGGAGTGTGCAGGGCGTCATAGAAAGTGTGCAGGACGTCATAGAAAGTGTGCAGGACCCTAATCGGAGTGTGCAGGACGTCATAGAAAGTGTGCAGGACCCTAATCGGAGTGTGCAGGACGTCATAGAAAGTGCGCAGGTCCTAAGTAGGAATGTACAGGACCCCAGTGGGATTGTGCAAGGCGTCATAGAAAGTGTGCAGGACCCTAATCGGAATGTGCAGGACGTCATAGAAAGTGTGCAGGACCCTGATCGGAGTGTGCAGGACGTCATAGAAAGTGCGCAGGTCCTAAGTAGGAATGTGCAGGACCCCAGCGGAAGTGTGCAGGACGTCATAGAAAGTGCGCAGGACCCCAGTGGGATTGTGCAAGGCGTCATAGAAAGTGTGCAGGACCCTAATCGGAGTGTGCAGGACGTCATAGAAAGTGTGCAGGACCCTAATCGGAGTGTGCAGGACGTCATAGAAAGTGCGCAGGTCCTAAGTAGGAATGTACAGGACCCCAGTGGGATTGTGCAAGGCGTCATAGAAAGTGTGCAGGACCCTTTTCGTAGTGTGCAAGACGTCATAGAAAGTGTGCAGGACCCTAATCGGAGTGTGCAGGACGTCATAGAAAGTGCGCAGGTCCTAAGTAGGAATGTACAGGACCCCAGTGGGATTGTGCAAGGCGTCATAGAAAGTGTGCAGGACCCTAATCGGAATGTGCAGGACGTCATAGAAAGTGTGCAGGACCCTGATCGGAGTGTGCAGGACGTCATAGAAAGTGCGCAGGTCCTAAGTAGGAATGTGCAGGACCCCAGCGGAAGTGTGCAGGACGTCATAGAAAGTGCGCAGGACCCCAGTGGGATTGTGCAAGGCGTCATAGAAAGTGTGCAGGACCCTAATCGGAGTGTGCAGGACGTCATAGAAAGTGTGCAGGACCCTAATCGGAGTGTGCAGGACGCCATAGAAAGTGCGCAGTTCCTAAGTAGGAATGTGCAGGACCCCAGCGGAAGTGTGCAGGACGTCATAGAAAGTGTGCAGGACCTCAGTGGGAGTGTGTAGGTCGTCATAGAAAGTGTGCAGGACCCTAATCGGAGTGTGCAGGACGTCATAGAAAGTGCGCAGGTCCTAAGTAGGAATGTACAGGACCCCAGTGGGAGTGTGCAGGGCGTCATAGAAAGTGTGCAGGACCGTATTCGTAGTGTGCAGGACGTCATAGAAAGTGTGCAGGACCCTATTCGGAGTGTGCAGGACGTCATAGAAAGTGTGCAGGACCCTAATCGGAGTGTGCAGGACGTCATAGAAAGTGCGCAGGTCCTAAGTAGGAATGTGCAGGACCCCAACGGGGTCCTGCACATTCCTACTTAGGACGCAGTTCCCAAGGAGTTGGAGTGTGCAGGGCGTCATAGAAAATGCACAGGTCCCGAGTGGGAGTGTGCAGGTCATCAAAAGTTAGCAGGACCGCCACGGGAGTGTGCAGGACGTCACCAAGAGTGTAGAATTTGGAAAAAGGTTTTTCAATTTTTAATGATAAATCTTAACTTTTGTGGAGAAGAAATAGATAGGAAAAGATGAATCTTGAGGAGCGTGCGACGCGTTTTGAGATTGACTCCTGCGACATTTTTTGCCAGTTCCAGGATACAAGCAGCAACTCCACTTCCGCACCTTCTCTGTTCGCCACTCATTGCAACCGCTCAGTCATTTCGAATCCCTAATTTCCAAAAACCAGTTTTATATATGTTGCAAGTCTGAGCTTATCAAAATCTGCACCACAAATACATAAACAACCACCTACTAATTTCATTCATTGAGAACAAGGGCATGATGTTGGTCAACTAGGGAAACATCATATAATATGGGAATGCGTTTTTCCTTATAATGATAGAGACTGTAAAGCGAGAATAATCGCTTGTGAACTTTACAAATTGGAAGAAAGGGCAGTGGGTAGCGACGTAAGGGAAGGAAGTACAGAAGGGGTTGTGAATTTTGTGCCGGTAGCAACCGACGATTTACCACTGGCTTCTTATGTTTTGCTTTATGATCCCACATTTTGATACCCCCACGGCCTGCTGTAAATGTACGGCGCCCTGCTCTGCTCAGGAGAGTCCATACGTACAGCAACTTTCGTGTAGACGGAAGTCAGTCACCACCGTTCTAACAAACTAATCCGTCTCAGGTAGTTGGCTCACGCAAATGTTTCTGTGAGCGAAAACTTCGCTAGGCCTCGCTAGTATTTGTACTAATACTAATAACTAATAAGTCAACAATGATAGTAAAGATAATGAAGATTTGAACTTTCCCTCTATTCGAATAACAGAGAATGAAAAACGAAATTATTACAGTACCACATGAAAAACCAAGACAAACTTTCTCAATTCAATTTACTGTATATAGAGAAGTTTTGGGTGCAATCCGACTCAGTTAAATCAACTCTAAACCAAAAAATATCCCAGAAACACGTTTCGCGTTCTTTTCTGACGCGAAGCTCAGGAGATGGCACCTTGCCAACTAGAGAGTGTCCGTACTGGAAGATGATTAGAGAGATTGATTATCGTGCATCCTTCATTATTGATGGGTCAGCCTTTCCACAACAGAACTCGCTCCAATGTCACTTGATGGACCACTCCGCACGGTTTCGCGTGACCGGTCGCAGCGCGATGGCGCGGCGAGCATACGGTAGCGTCCGGGTGGTAATAGCGCGCCGCGTTCGGCTGCCATATGTCCTACACCCGTTTCAACCGCTACCAATACATAGGTGCACATGCAAGTAACTAACACGCGGGTGTAGCCCCGCGCCCCGATCGCCCGTCGTCGCAACGCGAAGCCCGCGGCGCCGCGACCTAATGTCCGCGGCAGAGGGTTCGCGCCGCGATCAGTCGATAGTTGGAATCAACATTTTAAAAAGTTACAGAACAGTTCCGAAAATGTTGCGAACACATTAGGGCATGAGGCTGCGCAACTTACGATCACGATTTCAACAACTTACGGAAGACTTCGGTAAGTTGTTGAAATTAGTGTTCGCAACATTTCTGAAATCTTCAGAGTAGACATCTGTCTGGACCGTAGCTCAGCGGCTGTAAAGGCGTCCAGCTGGCCCATGGACACTTTCACTCCAAAGTCGTCCACTTGGAAAGGTGTTCACGACTCATCTCGATTATTCTGACCACTCTTTACTTTTTCCACATTTGGCACCAGACCAATAAGGTGTTTTCCTTGTTATGGCGTTGCTTAATTAAGAATAGCCCGCAAATGGATGCACACCATACTACAAGCCATTTGAAAGCTTACCATCCTGAATCACAAGCTGCACAATGGGTTTCATTGACCAAGAACTCATAGTCCTCGCATTTGATACATGCCCAGCAGCACTGCTCGTCCTTAAACAATCTCAAGTGAGTACCTAGGACATGAATTACGGATCGCATAAAAGGCTCATTCATAGCTGGTCTCTTCGACTTGAAGTCGAAGCGACCAACAATACTGCCGCGATCTGAAATCGCTGGACGAAGCGATTTGAAATCGTTGAGGGACGCACTTTCGCGTGAAACATGACGGAGATTTGCGGACAACGTCGCGAGATTGAATACGGAGCCTGCAAGTTGGCGGAGAATATCCCACGTCTCGACGAAAGATTACGGTCTAGTCGCTTCGACTAGACGAATCGCTTCCATCATGGATGCGATGCCACAAGTCGAAGCGATCTAACAAAATCAAGTAGGTCGCTTCGACCAGCTATGAAATACCCCAGTCGCTCGGTGATCCCGGCTGGAATTGCAGACTGTTCCAACCCTTCGCGACTCAGTGCAAAATCTGTTGACGCGACGGGTTTTGAACTATTGCCAGTGCCGCGACTAGTCAAAGCGACCAGAAATGAATGGGGCTTGAGCCCTCGAAAATGAAAGCCACAACTATATGTAATGCACGTGAACGTTTTCAGCTTCGGTTTAGAGGCAGTGTTCACGATAAAAGTCGTTTTTCGGTTTTTACGCCTATCTTGAAGACGGTCACATGCTGATTTCAATGATGTCCCTGGAATCGTACAAGACCCCCTGGAAACGGAGTTATGGCCCCTCAAATTTCAGCTAGAGAAGCATTGTGGACGAGTTGTCCTGAGCGCGTAACTCCCGTTTTTGCAGCCGGTGTGTGCGAGCTGGCCTGAGTAAAGAGAGACGTTGAGAATGAAGCTAAGAACGGGGCTTTTGATCGGAAACTATCGCTCATCTAACCACGAATTCAAGGCAACCGTTATGGGACGTGGGTGGAGTGGTCCAATGGGCTGGCTGGCCCACGAGAATTTCACCCACTAACCGGCCGTTTTTCGTCGCACTTCCGTTCTTAAAGGCATCGTACGCGCTGAAAACCATGTTTCGTTTTTAAGCGTTTTTGAGTTGTTCGCCCCCTATAGTGACTAAAGGTAGCGAAAAGCCCGCTCAAAAACGTTAACTTTTCAAGAAATAACGTTTTAAAAAAACTTCTGAAAATCATTTGAAATTCGCGCCGGCATCGACTCGGGATAGTTACGCGGAGTGCGCAAGGAACAGTTCTACAATTCGTCCTTTGGCGCAGCGTTGGAAGCAATCGCTCGTTGTGTGACGAGGAATTTCCAGTCGATAATGCCACTTTCGTCCGACGGTGCGTCAGCGTACAGTGGCATGCCCTGTACTTAGCGACACGACGTTCTGCTCAAATATTGCGAAAGTGCCAAATGACTGACGGTAGGGCCGGCCTCTTTTGACGGAATTCCTTACTTTCCACTTCCTCTATGCTCACAACGGTACGTTTTTGAGCAGCCAAGCTCGTTGTACGTTCTCACAAAGGCCCGAGGAAGGGATTGAGCATAAAAAATGGAAAGTGGATTTCAGCGCGTACGATGCCTTTAATCTTTTTAGAGGGACCCGAAGCCTACGTTTTAGCCAAAAAAACGTGCAACTTTCTCTTCTTGAACACTGCCTTTAACGAGATCAATGTGTTCTTTGATATGATATGAGCATTTGAAATAGACTATTATGGTTTTTGATATCACAAGCTAGGTAATTTTCACTTCGAACGCTGGATTATTGTGCGCTAGGATTTTACGGCATGGCGACTTCACTGGTAATCATACTTTCCGCAACAAATTCTATCCAAACCAAGGGTGCTAAACACGAGATTGGGGTCTAATAATCGATTTTGGAAATACGAAGGTTGTTTTGGCATTCTACATAAATGGGATTATATCAACTGAAACCTACAGTAACCCTCACAATCTCGAGAGGCAGATCACAAATTCGTTTTGTTTTCGAAAGAAAAACATTTCTTTCTCACTACCACAGAGATTGTGAGAATGTTTGGCTGTAAAAGAGCCGAAAAATATCTTTAAGACGTTTAGTGATTGTGATCAGCATTTCGAGAACGAATAATACAGGCCACTTGGCTGCTCTTTCTTCAGTTCTCTGCAGGGGTTTCTTAAAACGATTGACGTATTCAGTATTAAAGGCACTGTTCTCGATAAATTTCATCCTCGAATTTTCCATGACAAACTCTTCTCGTGGCTCTCAGAAGCAGAACAGGTTCAAAGAAACGGGACGAAAAGCTACCCAGGAGCGGGAAAACGGCTTAAGAGTCTTTCACAGTCTGCCGGACGACGCGGTCCGGCACGTTATTAGATAGGACTGCGGCGTCGTGGAGTGCCGCAGTGCAACGCCGGATGACTGACGCCGCAACGCGGCGCTCGGCGTCGGTGCGAAACTTCTCCGTTGATGGTGGGATGGTCGATATTATCGGTTGCTCTACCACCGTCCTAGTGGGCGCCGCGCGCGACGTCGGACAGCATTGCTGGACGTCTGACGGCAAAATAACTGTGAAAGGGGATTTAGAAAAGTGGGCAAACCCCGCCGCTTTGGGCAAGTCCAGCCCCTTTCCGCCCCTCGACGTGAACAATGGAACACTCGAGATCGTGAGATGAGCGATGGTTTCCGATCACGAGCCCTGTTCTTCCCTTCATTCTCAACTTCTCTCTTTACTCAGGTCAGCTCGCACACGGCTGCAAAAGGCTGAAGTTACAAGCCTCGGACCACTCGTCCACCATGCTTCCCTAGCTCAATTTTTGAGGGACCATAACTCCGTTCCCAGAAGGTCTTGTACGATTCCAGAGACATCATTGGAATAAGAATGGGACCGTTTTCAAGATAGGCAACAAAACAGAGGAGGGGTTTTTATCCTGAACACTGCCTTTAAGTATTCCGGACGCCGAATCACCTACCCACAGGAAAATAGTTATCAGCTAAACTTTTAAAAAATCCTGATTACCCTGAAAAAAGGCCTATGAAACGTAACGAAATGCCTCTCGCTTCCGGTTACTCACACCCTCTATTTCGGGACAAAATTTTGTGTATGGCTTTGCGGACACGCCCTAGGAGCACGCGGCGCATCGCGTTCGTACAAACTTACTTGGCCCGCCTCCGGTCAGATCATCATACAATTTTTCATTCAACTGCTTCGAGTTTTCTCGATTATTAGGCCTTTTCCAGCTGAAGTGTCAACTTCAGGAATAGCGGGAGACATCGGCAACTTATGGGATTCCTGAAATTTTGTTTTTTTTTTTTGATTCGCGGTATTACCCGACTAAAACCCATGTTGTCTTGTTTGTCATCGACTCTTGACTCCTGTAGCAACCTTTTCATTGATCACAGGCCTTCCACGAACTCTTTTACTGTTCAGGCTGGGTGGCTGGCTGCTGGAGATCGGGCCGGTGTGGAAATCAAAACTCGAGTATGTCCCGTTCTTACAGATTAGCTCATAAGGACGGAAGGCAGAAAAAACCACGTGAGAAGCATCATGAAAATAGTTTAAAAGACAAGCAATTAATTATAGGCAGAATGGAATCACTTATATCTAGGGGGGTTTTTGGTGAATCGTGGCAGCCTAAACACTAAAAAAATTGGGATAAGGTCCATGATCAGTGAAAAAGTTGCCCAGTAAATTAGGAGCCAATAAAATACCAACAAAGTAGGTTTAAGTTGGATGACAGCAATAAGTAAAGAAACATATCAAATCTAAAAACTATTCCTATATGAGAAATGAGAACAACTGAAAAACCCTTCAAACGAGGAGCTGATCAGGCAGGGAAGCTCGCACGAACCCGATGCTTCGCATGTTCCGAGCGCGTGTCCACAATGGCACACACTAAATTTGGCTCCGAAATAGATTGTAACTCGCGATTTCGTCTTTCATGAATACGGCCGCAGGTAGGCCTCCTTGGCCTCTCAAAAATCACTAGGCTGATAATACGCGAAACCAGAAATCTGATGAACAAAAGCTGTAAAACTTTTTGGATACAGCATATGCTTAGCGAACCTTGATGAGCTGCTTTCTATATCCAACCGAGCATTCCAGCGAGCACAATGATATCGGTATTTGTCGATCACCTGACCACCAGAGTTCTTCTTCGTTGATGGTTAGCTAAAATTTTCAGTTGGGATCGCTTTCTGAAATATCGTTCGAGTAAATGCTTTTAACAAAAAAGGTTCGGTGAACAGTCTTTAATTGCAATTTGCTGTGGAGGAGGGGGTGGGCTATTTTGACACATATTGTGAAAGAATTAACGCTTCTTGGAGCAACACGTTCCCATGATTCTCATATTCGTGATGTTTCCAAGCAACAATTTTGAGAGCCTTATATGTATCACTCACGTTGTTTTCGGACCAGTGCCCAATTTCAATGTAGTCGTATCCTTCGTTGCTACTGTCGGGAGTGAGCCGTTTCTTCCCATCTTTCCCTCAAAAGCAATTCATTCTTTATAACGTCAACAGGTGCAAAGATTCGTTGATGATGCCAATATTTTTTCTATAAGTACAATCAGACGTTTCGTAGACGACTGCAGTCAATTGTGTAAAAGGCACACAGAACCCCCTCGTTTTTTTTGTGCTGTATACTGCCGCAATAACGTGCGACTTCTCCTCGGGTCCTTCTTATACCGAACCTCCTCAAATTCTTCAGCTTCACATGCGGGGTCATTCGGAAGATGTTGATGCATGCAAAGCGCGCCCGAATGCGAATGCCCGCTCACTCTGAGAGAATCTTTCGCGCTAGTACCGTGATGCTCCCGTGATCCGCGATAGTTCCGTGTTCGTCTCTCCCTAGTCCCGCGATCCGCGTTCGTTCCGCGATAGTTACCCAATTGACTCATCCGTTGGCATTCTCGTTCTCGTACCGTGATGGTACCGCGATCGTTAATAAGTTTACCGCGCTAGTACCGTGGTGCACTCACGATCCGCGACGGTACCGTGATCGTTTCCCCCCGGTTCCGCGTTCTCATGATGTGCGGAATTGTAAAGCAGCACGGAATACGGCAAGGGCGATACCTTATAGCTTCGTGCTGACCTGATAGGCAACACTCGCTCGGATGAAACATCGAGAGGGCATGAATGCGGTACGATCAGGGGTGGAGGGTGGCAGGATCTCGCGACCGTCCCGCGATAGTTCCGGGCTCGGTTCGTCGCGGTTCCGCGATGTAACAACCCGAATACATCAATTTATAGACACGATTTGCCTTCAGGTTGAAGCTGGTAGAATCTCGCGATTGTTCCGTGATAGGCCCAGGCACGATTCCTCGCGGTTCCGCTATAGAGCATCGGTGAACAATCGCGGTACGCTCTCGGTTTGAGACTGGCAGATTCTCGCGATCGCTCCGCGATAGTCCCATGCTAGTATCCTCTCGTCCCCTACCAGAAACCGAGGGGATCCTATCCGTGAACGATCGCGGGGGATTCTCTCAGAGCATGCCATCGGCATGCTTGTGGGGCGGCTTTCGCTTCTTGAGTTTCTGAACGAGTTTCACCCGGCGGAGGAGAGACTCTATTCTCTTGTACAGGATTTAGGCGAGTTCTATTTACGGACGTTTAGAACATTGAATTCTAAGATTTTGGTAGTCATGCGAGGGGTTGAGCCGCGCATGATGTTTTTCAGTTTGTTCCCTGCGTTTTTCAGCACAAACAGTATGAATTGATCCCTTCAGTGAGCTTTTCGCATCAAAAACCCTCTTGCTTCTGAAAAACCCGAAATGAGTCGAGGGGGTTATTTTAGATGGTAATTATTGTGAAACCTGTTAGGGATTGCAGGCACAGTGCTGTCATCCTCAGAAAATCGCCACATTCAATGCGTGTCGAATGTGCATTCCACTCGAGTGACCACACCCATCGAAAGACTATAGCAGGGGCTCGTGAATCTTACAGCAGCACGTGCTGCAAAATTTTATCGCAGAAGCATCTGCTACAAAATATAATCGCAGGAGCACGTGCTGCAAGGTAGTCCAGCGCTATCGTAGCAGAACACCAACATGCGACGCGGACCGCGCACTGGCATGCGACTCGGCCAGCTCGCCGAGCACCATCTGGAGCCGTCAGAGGCTGAGGTTTTTTTTTCACGTTCTGTAATTTGAAGCGCCGTAGGAGCACGTGCTCCCCGAATAGCACGTTACCTGACTGTGTTCGAAACCGCCTTGTCTTTAAAGGCACAGTACACCCTCAGATATGATTTTTGAGATTTTCATGTAATCGTGTAGAAGACCCCTCCTGTATAACACGTGCCAAATGCGAGATCTCAATTCCTCCAAATAGGCGAGATATAAGCTGCCACCACAGGCCTGACACCCTTCGCTCACCACCACAGGCCCGACCCCCTAACAGATTTTCGGATTCGATAGCGGCTCGATGGATGGATGAATTCCAATTATTCGTCGTTCTTCAGTCCATTCCTGGACTATCTCCTTATCCTGGCTCGCTCTCGCGCAACGATTGCGAATGAAGAGAAATACAGGTCTGAGACAACTCGTCCACCAATTTTTCACCCTCGAAGTCTAGGCATCTTTGAAGAGCTATAACTCTGCTCAAAGGGGGTCCTGGACGATTTTAGAGATACCACTGTGATCAGCGTGCGACCCTCTCCAAGATAAGCATAAATACTGAAAATAATTTTTTGGGTGTCCTGTGCCTTTAAAGGCTGCGTTCGCGATGGGAAACACTATCGATTTCTCTATAGAGAACTAATGGTGTGGCTGCTAGTGGGCCATTTGCGAAGAAAAAACGCGAAAAAACCCCTCCAGAAATGCTCTAAATGAGGACCTCCAAAGTCCGGAGACTCCGCCTTGGTGGGCGAGTTACTCAAGTACGCGTGGACGAGTTTGTGCCGCGTCGTGGTTGGCATTGCAGCACGTTTTTGTGCCAATCAATTTGTCTCTTTCCCAGTCCTTTTTTGTATTCAGTTTGCTTTTTCTTTTCAAACAAATTATATTTTCAGACACTAAAATGAAGTCGTTCGCTGAGGCCGTTGTAGACGTTTGAGGTGAGATTTTCAGAGTTACGTAATTCGATTCCGTGATTCCCTTTCACCATCATGAAATTTCGTCATAACTGGGCGTTCCCTTTGTCTATCGAGACGGCTGAATTATTCAAAGCGGGGTGAGAATGAACGCCTTGCGTATTATGTAATTCCTTCCTTATGGAAAACTATGTTTTTCACTCGTCAGAACTCTTCCAAGAAACTTCTAGGCCAATTTAGCAGGTTTCGCAGCAGCCCCTGCTTGCCCTCATCTTTTGCAAATAGTCATGTTGAAATTCCGCCGTACAGGGTGAAGAATATGATATAGTGTTTATCTGGGCCAAATTCCGGTCCGCAATCGCGTCTTGACACGCTTTGCGGCAGCACGCCCTCGAGTCAGTCGGGTTTCCAGCGCCAAAGCCGACTCGATGTGGCTTTTTTATACCATTTTCTCCAATTTTTCTTAGTTTCCAGTTTCTAAAACCCACCTAGAGTCAGCAGATCGGCGGCTGCGGCGCTGGAAGCTTTTTTGACTCGGGGGCGTGCGGCCGCAAAGCGTGTCGAGACGCAATTGCGGACCGGAATTTGGCCCGGATAAGCACAATATGGCATTATTTGTTTGGTATTGTTCAGAATTTGTCAAAACATAAACATTCTATAAACCTCTGGGGTGGTAGTAATTGGGTGTGTTAAACGCGAGTTAACAGGAGATAAATTCGCGTTAAACGCGAGTTTAACCACACCAGATTGTAATGATAACTCTTGATAGTTAAGAGAGAACTCGCTCTAGTTTCACCCTAACATCCCCCAGTGGTAGGCCTCTTATACACTTTCAATGAAAACGCCTCGAAAAAGCGACAATTGTAACCTTTGTAACGAAAAATAGCCTTTTCAAAATGTTTTCAGGTCTGTTTTTTCTCTAAAATTCCGCCATGTGGCATCCTCGCGGTAAGTTCGCGTTTAACATACTCTCGCAGACAGCACGGAAATAGTGCTGAAATGCGAGAGGAACTGGCGGTTAACGAAAAACTCCTCCCGAGGAGTTTTTGGATGCGGTTAGCAAGATACAGTAGGAACAGGTTTGACCATCTATACTGAGGGCAAGTACGAGTTTAATTAATGCAGAGGGTTAAGGAAGTTTGATAGCACTGTTAGCGATTTTGATCCAGGACGTCACCCTATCTTTAAAACTGAAAGGTGTTCCAAGGGAGAGTCTTTGAACGGCTTCCGCCAGGGAAACGGGCGATGAGGGATCAAAAACAAAGCAAGGATCATTGCTGAAACACGTTGGCCGTCTTCTTTGGTGGCACTAATCAATCCCTCCCAATCAGCTGTTAATTTTTTTTCGAGCGCCGACACTTCTCCCGCTTTTGTTTATTTTCTTCCGGAATTTATTCGCTTTGCTATTATCAGGTTAGTTTCATTTTCATAATTCATTGCATAGCACAGTCTATGAGGAGTATGTAGTAAATTACAATACCGCCCGTATCTTTTGGTCATTGGGCGCGCTAGAGCGTTGAGCCGTTGCTTGGCGTCGTTTTTTGAATAACTCGCTTCGAAGTGGTTCCAATCGGAAAATGGAAGCCAAATTCGGAATCCAGCATCAAAAATGCGATCTACTGAATGTGTATAAGATTTCAAAATGGAACTCAGTGGAAGATTTTGGAGTTACATTAACTATCCAATGTCCCTCGTGTCCAAATGGGGCTGGTGTTTAAGTGTTGCTTATAAGAGGATTTCTTGACGTTTTCTCGTATTTAGAACATTTATAGCAATTTGTGATCCTCTGTGTTTCTTCTGAGACATTTTGGACAGCGAAAAAAATTAATAAAAAATAATAAAAAAATCATTTTTTCCTAACAATTTTTGGATTCTTAATGTGGAAAAACCACGAAGCTCTTTCCATATTAGTGACTTATTTTTGAGATGAATTGTACAAACTTTGAGTAGAGACTCCAGGTATTAAAAGCTAAGCAAATCACTTGCCTTTGAAATTTGGTTAATTATTTGATTTCACATTCAAAAAGGTAGAGTATCAGAGCGCATTTCAACAACCATATGAAATTCGCTTTGCAATCCTTTTTTGTTTTTTCTCCTCACACGAAGAAATCATGTCTAGAATCAACCAGTGTACGGAAATGCACCACAAATTAACAGTTCAAAAAAATTATTCAAAAATTAAAATTTTTATAAAGTGACCAATTTCAATTTTCATGCTGAAATACTCCTCTTAGTTCTATGTTCCTTCTACTTATTGTATAGCGCATAAATTTGTTCAGAAATTGTTTCAAGAAATATAGAATTCCTCACCCTTTCCAATTATTTAAAAAAATTATCGAAAGTAGAAAATTTTCACTTTGAGACCACAAATTACCCAATTTCTTTCTCAGATTTCTCATTGAATCCCATGTATGAATTCCTTTGAATTCCTTCATTATATGAATTTATTTCAAGAAAATGTGGGGAATCGTGAAAATTCTTAATCTTTGTTCTCTGAAAAAAAAAAACAATAAAATTTAGAAATTTGGATTTTCTCTTAATTTCTATTTTCAGTGTGAAAGGTTCTGGGGAATGTTTCACTTTGTTCTTGTAGCGTGCATATAAATTAATCAGCATTCTATTTTAAAAATGCTGAATTCAAAAAAAATATTCTTTTCCGCAAAAAAAAATTAAAATTTCAAAGTTGAATTTTCATTATTAGAACAATTTTTAGTTTTTGATACCAGAACCTTTCTTTGAATCCCATGAATCTCGTCAAGAGTATTGTTTCAGAACTTAACTGAGAAATCTAGGAAACTTTTCATTTTTTCTCCCAAAAAAAAAAGAAATGTAAAAACTGGAATTTTTCTAATACAATTACCAGTTTTGGAATTTCTGTTCTTAGAATACCTTCTAGATTTTTCTTACTATGAGGGCTCCAGTCGCGAGAAAAGATTTTAGCTTTGCATGCAGAATCCAGTCCACATTGTGGTAATTTTAAAGACTTTAAATTCTTCTCCTTACAAAAAAATGAAAATTTAAAATTGAATTTCTGGTGAAAAGACCAGAAACTTCAGAACTCATTCCAGAACCCTTCTCGAACTTCCATAAATATCGAGATTCACTAATTATATTGAATAAATACAATTTTAGGAATTAAGTGCGTATGACCACCCCTGTATTTGGCCCTCCACCCCCTCACATTTACCTACATGCCAGAGGCGCCCCTAGGCAATTGCTACGCTAGGGCGCTCTACCAACCAACAGCCCATCCAGGCCGACTATCGATCACATTTGTGAGGCTGGAACCCTAACCAGTATGAAACCCTCACTTAAAATTCTAGTATCATAATCAGTCAGTGCATCACTTTTCCGAAAACATCTGTAGAATTGTTTAGGAAACATGGAGTTCATAAGGAACCTTTGGGGTAAGTTTTCCGAAAAAATAAAAAATAAAGTCGAATTTTCATTAAGACCACTAATTCTAAATTTCTTTCCAGATTTCTATTCTGAATTTAATGTATTTTCTGTCTCACTCACATAGAACTGTACCAAAGATGTAAAATCGTATGAATTTCTAGTTTCCACTATAAAATGAAAATTTTAAAATTGAGATTTCTGGTGAAAAAAAAAAGAAAAAAAGGTCGAAATTTTCATTAAGACCACAAATGCTGAATTTCTTTCCAGATTTCAATTCGATTTTCCTTACATTTTGTGCTTTCTACTATAGACGTCTCCTAAAAAATAGAGAAATCGTAAGAATTTTTTAGTTTCCTCCACTCCAAAAAATGAAGTATCGCAAAATTGAATTTCTGGTGAAAAAGACCAGCTTCCAGAACTAATTCCAGAACCCTTTCTAGGGCTCCATATAATATCAAATTACCACTAATTATATTGAAATAAATACAATTTTTAGGAATTGGTGTATGAGCACCCCGTAAGTTCTGGCCCTCCACCACCTCGCATGCCAGGCAATTACCTACGCCGGAGGTCGCTCTACCAACCCACAGCCCGTCCAGGCCGATTATCGAGTCACATTTTTTCAGGGGCTGGAACCCTAAACTTTGTATGGAAACCACATAAAAATTTAGTATCATATTGATCAGAGCATTATTTACCGAAAACACAGCAATGAAACATGTCAATTTCTTCTGCATAATTGAGGTCCAGAACCAATTATAATGTAGATTTGGTCTGAGAAGTTGAGGACTACATCAAGCCAAAGGTGTACTAATACTGTAGATTAGGCTCTGCCATATCACTCTGCCTCTCACACTGGCCTGCTTGTCAAGAAAACAGCCTACAGGGTCATTTTGAGGTGCGAATGGGCCTCGGAGAGGCGTGTTTGGGGGCCTCCTGGGTCTTAATGACCTTATCAGAATTACAGAGATTCTTTATCTGCAACACATGTTCCCAACCATTTGTTTTTATCCAAGTGAGATGTGGTTTGAACTGTTCTCGCATTTCTCGCATAGTCATGTTAATTTTTCAAATTTTCGGAAGAAATGCATAAACCCCAAAAATTTGTATTTGTTCAATGTAAATTAGTGAATTTGAGATATTATGGAGATTCTCTGAAGGGTTCTGGAACAAAGTTCTGAAACGACCGATCCTCTAATCACGTATTCATTTTTGAGATTTCATTTTGTGGAGAAACCTAGAAATTCAAACGATTTCCACATTTTTGGTACAATTCCCGTGTAGTGGAGCAGAAAATACATTGGATTCGAATAGAAATCTACTAAAGAAATTTAGAATACGTGGTCTTAATGAAAAATTTGACTATTCATTTTTTCTTTTTCTTGGAAAACTTACCTAAAAAGTTCTCATGAATTCCATACTTCCGAAACAATTCTACATGATGTTTTCGAAAAGTGATGCACTGACTGAATATGATACTGAACTTTATGAGTCATACAGGCTAGGGGTTTTCAGTCACTGACAAATGTGATCAGATAATCGGCCTGGATGGGCTGTTGGTTGGTAGAAACGACCTGGCATGTAGGTAATTGCCTGATACAAGTGCGAGGGTTGAGGGCCGAACATGACGGGGTGCTCATACACCAATTCACAGAAATTGTATTTATTCAGTATACTTAGTGAATTCGAGATATTATGGAGTTCTGAGAAGGAGTTCCTGAATGAGTTCTGATGCAGGTCTTTTTCACCAGAAGATTCAATTTTAAAATTTCATTTTTTTGTAGGGAAAAATTCCAAAGTTTTCAAAATTACCAACAATGCGTGATTAGTTCCAGAGGCTAGAAAAACTTTTTCTCGCGACTGGAACTCCACTAGTAGGAAAATCCCAGAAGTGTTCTAGAAAAGAAATTCCAAAACTGGTAATTCTGTTGAAAATTCCAATTTTTACATTTCTTTTTTTTGGGAAAAAATGAAAAATTTCTGAATCAGTCTTGTTCTTGAAACAATCTCCTGTGACTAGATGGATAGGATTCAAAGAAGGTTCCCAGTATCAAAATTTAAAAATTGTTCTAATAATGAAAATTCAGCTTTGAAATTTTTTTTTTGCGGAAAGAATTTTTTTAATTGTATTAAAATCAATGCTGATAAAATTTATGCGCTCTTACATGAACAGTGACACATTCCTAGAATGTTTTCACTCTGAAAATGGAAAATTAAGAGAAAATTCAAATTCCAAATTTCTTATTTGTTTTTTTCATATGAAAAAATATTGAAGATTTTCACGATTCCCACATTTTCGAAAGGAATTCATATAATGAAGCTAGAAATACATGGAATACAAAGGTGAGAAATTCGGAAAGAAATTCAGGAATTTGTGGTCTCAGTAAAAAATTCACTTACGATAATTCGTTTATTTTTTGAAAAATAATTGGGAAAGGTAGAGGAATTCTATATTTTTTGAAAACAATTTCAGAACAAATTCATGCGCTATACACGAAGAATATAGAACTCGAGAAGTATTTCAGCATGAAAATCTGAAATTAGTCCCTTTATGTAAAAATTTTAATTTTTGAATAAAATTTGTTTGAACTGTTCATTTTTTGGTGCATTTCCGTACACCAGCTGATTCTGGACATGATTTCTCCGTGTGAGGAGAAAAAACAAAGATCGCAAAGCGAATTCCTTACATGGTTGTTGAAATGCGCTCTGATACCTACCTTTTTTGAATGTGAAATCAAATAATTAACCCAATTTGAAGGCGCGATTTCCGTTTAACTTTCAATACCTGAATTCTTCTCAAACTTTGCAATTTATCTCAAAATAAGTCACTAATATAGAAGAACTTCGTGATTCTGCCACATCCATATTCTGCCACATAAATTGTTAGGAAAAATGACTTTTTTTTATGAATTTTTATTATTTTTTTCGCTGTCAAAATGTTTCAGAAGAAACGCAGAGGATAATAAATGGCATATGAATGTGTTAAATACGAGAAAACGTCAAGAAATCCACTTATAACAACACTTAAACGCCAGCCCCATTTGGACATCGAGGATACTGAGCAGGCTACCGTAACCCAAAATCTTGCCCTGAGGTTCCATTTGGAATTTTATACATTCAGTAGGATCCCCGCATTTTCGATGCTGATTCCGAATATGTGCTTTCCATTTTCCGGTTGGATACCGTTTTGAAGCGAGATTGTTCAAAACGACGCCAAACGACGCTCCGGCGCTCTAGCGCGCCCAATGACCAAAAGATACGGGCAGTATTGTATTTGCTTGCTCGCGTTTTGAAGGGGTTTCCACAATCTTTTTTAGTGCAAAATGAAATTTTCCAAGCCACTGATTTTCAAGTGATTTGATGCTTTAGTAATAATTAATCAGCGTTAGTCGGGGCGTATCGGGCGAGTTTTGTGGGAAAAGAAATGCGAACTTGTTTCTGAACCAACTAAATTTGTTCTCCTTTTTCTGCAAGAATCCAATACTCCTCTTTCATTGCCAGATCAGTGCCATCGTGGCCTCTTATTTTTTTGAGGGTCCGCGACGCAGTTGCTTTGGTGCATTGGTAGAGCCACTCGAAGTGTTTCAAATTCTTACCTTGGAATATGTGTACAAAACCTTTTTCTTGCACGATGCGCATATGAGTGTGTAAAAGTGTTTTTATATATTTTCAGCACTAACTGCGGGCGGGGGATTAGTTTCATTTTGAGAAGACGGCAAACACTTCACAAATTCAACTGCATCAATGACCGAAACCACACCATTACCCCAACCTCGGACGCCAGACTTGAGTTGCACACTTCCAAAAAAAACAATAGAATTCTTTTTCAAGAACGAAAATAGACTATCTAGTTTATCATCATTCTTATAGGTTTTTAACTATTCATTTCAGTTGAATGCAGGACATTCTTTGAATTTATGCATTACTCGACGAGTTGCGGAATGTCATTTTCGCACCTAGCGTTACCTTTTCAAGAACACCTTGTAAATAATTCATCCAGAAATTCTCAAATTTTCGTTCACTCGAAATTTCCTTCCGATAAATTTTTTGTTTTTCAAAAAAACTTTTGTTTGAAAATATCAAAAAAAAGCATTAACAAAGTTACTACAAATGCAAACTTTTGTCAGATCACACGCAATGGATTGATTGAGGCTAATGATTAATCTAACATGTCTTTTCGAGAGTGGTCCTCAAAACTCACGGAGCTCACAAAAAATTAAGAGAATTAGGATTTACAAGGAAAATTTAAAAAATTGCATTTTGATCGTGTTTCGAACAAGCAAAATATTACGAAGTTCCTTTTGAAAGCTCTTCCTAATGAATAAAATAAATAGCATCACTTGTATAATCTTTCCGATCCCTCGTCTTTCCACCGTAAACGTCGTTCGTGTCCAAGTGTAGAAAATACTTATGCGGACGAAGGTCACGCATAATGTATGTGTAAGCAGAGGGCAGCTTTCGTTAAACCGGCAACAAACCGTGGCACCTATTTCGCGGTTCGTAGCCGGCCAGGAGGTGGCGGTTAATACGTGTTAATTTGGCGGCTCTACTGCATTTAATTCGCGGTATGTTGGCGGCTTGGAGGTGGCGGTTTATTCGCGGTTAACACACCATTTACTACCACTCCTGTTGTTCAAGTAGGAGCTAGAGAAAATTTGACCGATTCGTAACACATGCGGTTGGGGGGCGGGCTTAGCAGAGGAATAGCAGAGGAAACGTATCCTCTGTTTCGGAGCCAAATTTACTCTGTTCCTTCGCACATTTGTGCGGAGTGAGGATAGAGACAGCGAGAAAGTGGCGGGAGAAGGATACGCAAAATACGCGCGCAGGTGTGCGCAATGAATGGAAATAAATTTTTCTGCACTAGGCAGCAAAGTGAGCCTTTCATCGCGAAAACCCGATAACCGAAAACCATCGCGAACACTGCCTTTATGTTCAATGCATATTCGACACGCATTGAATGCGGCGATTGTCTGAGTCTGTAGAGCTTGCCTTGAAAGAGCAAGGGGGTATAATTACAAAAGAACTCAATGCTCCGATTATCATTGAATCCCTTTTCATTTTACAGATATATTTCCTGCCGCTGAAGCGCGATATTGTCGTTTGCTGCCGCGCTGTGCCAGCAACTCACCCCCGTCCGGGGTGCTTCCCGGCACGGTCGTCGAATCGTGCCTGAGACGGTCACCGCTTTCTACCCATGCCCGTACAGTACCCTTTTTTCGCTGGATGCTCTATGACCGCTACACCACGTCTCTAATTGCTTGGATCATAAGTTAAGCGCGAACGCGGATGAAACAGCTCGAATACTACTTTTTTATTGTTTCGTTACTATACGTATACAGTATTAGTAAAGTACCTCCATTCGTCAGTAATGGCATGAAATCGACAGCAACGCAATCTTACGGGAATTCATGAAACATGTCATTACATACATCATAGACAAATCGAAATTGAACATTTATGAGGAACACTACTCACCAGAAACGCTCAAAATAACACGGGAAGCGTTAACTTCGCACACAGCTAACACAAAAAAATATGATACCCCTTACAATAACATCCAGAAACTTCAGAACTACTTTTTCAGATGGAAAATTCGCAAAAAATAAAGCCATTCAAAATATTGAGTAAAATGTGTTGTATATAGAACAAACATTGAAAGTTAACGGCATTCAGAAAATCCTGCTAGTCATTTATGAGACCGTTCGCTTGAGAATCGAGACAGTTTGGAACGCAGAACTTTTCTGCGGCTTCTTTTTTCGTTATGGACCGACAGAGGGTGATAATCCAAGCACTTCCTTCTAGAATTTTTCAAAAAGCGTTTTTTCGAAAGTTCTGATCCTTCGAATGTCACCATAAGACAACAATTTTTTCAGTGTAGGCCTTCAAAGGCAGCTTACACGTCGCAAATGTGGTTGAGATAGTAACGTCGACTGGGACATAAGCAGGGCTGACCGAAAATCTTTTTCAAGTTTTTCGGAAACGGAAGAAAAATGACCAAAAACGCCGAAAACGGAAAATAGGAAACGGAGGTAGTCAAAAAAAATATGGGTTGCCTCAATGTCACTTTTCTTCGGTGCTCTTTGCATGTAGCTCTCATTCAATAACAAATGATTTCAAATAATAAACTACTAATTATTAAAAAATCAACAGGAAGCATCCCACGGCTTCGATTTCTCGCTCCTTAAAAATCTTAAAAAGCAATCTCAAAATGTGGCGGCTATATGAAGGCGTCCTTCAAAACAGTGTACATCCTGTCTCCCACAGAGTGGTCCAAGCGGTACCAGGTGTAAGTGAACGCGTGCGCCCGCGTCGCGACTTCAGGGTTGACAATGACTTACTTACTTGACTTAATCGGTTGGCTTTCGCCTGACGCGGTCATTCCGCATCTCCACCGAGGCGTGCCGTCCTAGTAGTCAGCCGTGTCCATTTTGCACGGTCTTCAGCCACAATTTGAACACATTCCATCCAGCTGTCACTATTCCATTTCCTGCGAAACGAAACATCGCGCCTGAACTGTCTTTCGATGCCGAGTGACTCCAAATCCTCTTTAACCACATCCGTCCAGAACTTTCGCCTACGCCCAGGTGGCCGTTTCCAGACAGGATTTTGAAGCATTCTTAGAGCGTGTTGTACAAGACGATCCGGCGTTCTTCTTAGTATATGCCCCAACAGTCGTAGTCGACTTTCCACTGCTGCTTGAGATAACGTTAGGAGATGCTGGCACCTCCCTCGTGTCAAGCGTTGATGTACTGCATCGAATTCCTTGTAAAGATCTTCGTTATGGCATACACGCGGCCAGAAATATCCAAGCAAACGCCTGAAAAGCTTCCTCTCTGTGCAATCCAACCTTTCCATCTGCGTCTTCGGTGCTGCCCACGTTTCCGATCCGTACATCATGATAGGGCGAATAGCGGATAGGTAGACGCGCAACTTGAATTCCTTCGCAATGGAGGTAGAACACAAACACTTAGTTAGAGAATTGAATGCAGACGTAGCTTTCGCACATCGTTGTCGAATATCCGCTGCATAACTACCATCGTTCTTCAGCAAACAGCCCAAATGACAGAAATCGTCCACCAGTTCGATACGTTGTCCGTCCACACAAACTCCCGTTGAAGGTCTCTGAGAGACCCGCATCCGCTTGCATTTTTCGGGACGAAGACGAAGTCCATAGGCTGCGGCATACTTCGAAACGATGTTCACAATCCTTTGCAGTTTTGCGTTGCTTTCAGCGAATAACACAATTTCGCCGGCGTACTCCAGGTCGACAAGGGAGCGTCCTGATGGTGTTAGGATCACATCCGCAGAAAACTGTTCTGCAACTCTACGCATGATGTCATCAACGGCGAAGTTGAAAAGAAAAGGTCCTGCAACGGCTCCTTGCCTTACTCCTGTTTTCACCTCGAAAGCTGACGTAAATCCGACAGGTGTACGAACTGCTGCTGTTGTTCCTCTGTTCATGTCCTCGATTAACCTAACATACTTTTCCGGGACTCCAAATGCTCGCAGAGCATTGAGCAATCGATCGCGATGAGGAGAGTCGAACGCGGCTTCAAAGTCCAAAAAAGCTAGCTGTAATGGCTTCGAATACCGCTGCCGCGATTCAATTACTCTTCTCACGACTTGGTCGATGGTCGATCTTCCAGGTCGAAAACCGGCTTGCACATCTCTGGTCGTTCCATCACGATGTTTGATAAGTCGCTCTAGAATGATACGTTCTAAAACCTTGTACATGACACGAAGTAGAGAGATTCCTCTGTAGTTCTTAATATCCGTGACGGATAGCTTCTTGTGAAGGGGTACGATGATCGCATGTCTCCACGAATCAGGTATCCTTTCGCTCATCCATATGGCACGGATGGTGTTGGTCATTTCACGAATCCCAGACGGAGGAAGAGCTTTCAGCATTTCAGCAGTGAGGTTGTCATCTCCGCCTGCCTTTCCATTCTTCATTTTCCGGACACAATCCAAAACTTCAGACTCAGTCGGCGTTTCCTCACTGTCATCGTAATGTGCTCTCTGAACATGCGGGAGCTCAGGTACTGATGGCGCTGGACGATTCAGTAGTGAACTGAAGTAATCCTTCCATATTGGCAGCGTCGCATCACCAACTGCAACTCCATTGGTTGTGTTCAAGACAGGAGAACATCCTTTCATCTTCCCGCTATACTGTCGCAGCAACGTGTAGGCTCTCCTCGGATTCTTCTCCTCCCAAGCCTTCTCGAACTCCTTAGCTCTACACGTCCACTCTCGTTCGCGGTCACTTTGAAGCTGCCGACGCAACTTCCTCCTCAGACGCTTCTCCTCCACGAAGTTTCCTGCAGTTTGGAGAGCACATACTCTGTTGTAGGTAGATGTTGTTTCCTCTGAGACGTAGGCGAGCTTCTTATTTGGCTGCCCCACCGGGAGTGCCTCTTTCGAAGTGTCCTGGATGCACTTGACAAAAGAATCCGCGTCGCAAAGTTTCTTCTTAGTCCGTACTCCGATGTGAATAGAAACGCGTTGTCGAAAATTCCTTCTGCATTCTTCATCTCTGAGACTTCTCATGTCAATCCTCTGGAGAGGCTGAGCCCCTCGCTTCCTCTTATGAATCCTCGCAGTGAAGTTCAACAGAACATCCAAATCGAATGCTACATCCCACACAGCTCTAAATCTTCGAATGTCCGATACTGGAATATTCCTCGTCAGAACATAGTCGAGCTGTAGTTTCAAAGTTGTCATCTTCCGCTTCCGCTGCTCTTCTGGAGATAGCTGGGTTGGTCCCTGCCACGTAAGCTGATTGCGGCGATGATTCCTCTTGAATGTCGATGCAATAATCAGACCACTTCGTTCACAAAAGTCGACAAGGTGGTAGCCATTGTCCGATGTTTGCTTCACTGGGTAGAACCATTTACCGAGTACTTCGGATTCCTAATCAAGTCCCATCTTCGCATTTGCGTCAATCCCGACAACAACAGCATGTTGACAAGGTATCCTGGCCAGCAACGTATTGAGTTCCTCATAAAACGCATCCTTCGCATTGTCCTCGGCGGTTTCAGTGGGCGCATGAGCACTCACTATCCACCGATTGAATCCTCTGTGATCCCACAGTCGTGAGAATGTATTCCGGCACCACGTTGAGCCAAACTCCTTGACCATACCATTGAAATCCTTCCGTACAGCTATTGCACAGCCTCCCACTCTCCTATCGTCAGCGCTACCGCTGTAGATGGTGTACTCTCCGACGTTGATGACGGGTCTATCCTTGAGGCGGGTTTCCTGCAAAGCAGCAAACGGTGCATGGAGATAGCTCAGAAGTCTGGATAGCGCAGTTTTTTTTTGGATATCACTCGACAGCGGTCGACAGTTCAGGGTGGTGAAATTGTGGCTTGTGGCCAAAGACTCCATGACTCCTTAGGTACGGATCCTAAGGTGTTATGGACCAGAGGCCTTAGTGTGCCGGACGGCGACACCTTTATGCAATGTATGGGATACTTTCGCGATATAGTTGTGCACGCTATATCGCTCGAACGTTCCCTTTGTACACTCAAACGTACGTTGGGTTCAGTAGAATCAGGGGCACCAGCGAGCAGGAACCAACAGACTTGTATACACACCCCCCAGGGTTGATAATAAGTCAATTTTCCAATTCTCAGCCACACCTTTTTTATATTTTCTTTCGAGCTTTAACTACCTATTGGGTTGAATACCAAACGATTGAATTTCAAAACAATAAAAGCAAAGTCCGTAGCGAGAATAGGAAAATTCCCTTGGGATCTGCATCGAACGCTCTGCGACGCTGACCGTAGCCAAGTCCGCCTGTCCCAGCCGAGACTCCTCTCTGAGAGGCAGGCTGTGTGTGCGAAAAACCGTGTATCCAATTTTATTGCAGCCAGGCTCGATTGAATACAAGAAGTTGAAGGTGATTTCCAGCCACGCGACGGCGCGAGATGTGATGCAACCCAACTCAACTCTCCCCCCCCAAGTAAGCGCTATGGCTAGCCCCACCCCCCCTGGGAAAAATGATGACGACGACCGAGGGGGGAGGTCCCCACTTCGTGATTTTTTAATGAACGAATTCTCAGATCAAGGAGACATTGATGCATCGATTGTATCGATTAATCTTATTAATGCAATAAAAAAATGTTTTCCACGAAAGCAGACAAAACAACTCTCCAGCGGCGATGAATTAAATGTTTGTTCAATTATTCAACATTCATTAGTGCCCTGAGGGCACATAAGTGCGGTTTTGGGCATGAAAACTACATTTAGTAATCGACTGTCCAGATGCGAAAACGCACTTGAAATTTCGTGGACGCAGCTTCAAGCCGAACAGCGCTACATCTGGTGGGCGGAGTATGTTTTCATGAACTGAGGGAAAATAGGTGCGGTTTCGGGCATGAAAACCACATTCAGTAATCGGCTGTTCAAATGGGAAAACGCACTCAAAATTTGATCGACGCAGCTTCAAGCCGGATAGCTCTTCATAGGGAGCGGTCTATGAAAAAGTGTCCGCGATTGTTGTGGAATATTTACAAGAATTCATCGAAATTTTAATTAGAGAGTTTCGCGTTGCTACGAAGTGCGGAAAAAATAGTCCAAGTAATTGAATTAGTTCTTGTAGCCGGTTCAAAACGGTCTTTGAAGACCCATTTTTGTGTGTGATACAATGGATTGCAAAAATTTTGACCTTCGACTGGACCGGACTTGTGAATCCTAAATTGCCTAAAAATGCATCTGAGATTACGAATTTCCAGAACATCTGTGTCATTTCGTTTACAGGGTAGTCCACTTGTAATGACCTCGATGACAGCGAATACTCAACATCATTGCTGCTGACATATCCAGGAGCGCTCTGGCGACACACTCTACCTGGCCACTATACATTCCATCCGGCGGAGTCGGTTTCGGATATCCGGGTCGGATAATCCGATCGGATAACTATCCGAAATCCGATCCGACGTCTAAATGATGATTTCGGATGGACCCGAAATCCGATCAGACAAAAAAAACACGATATCCAAAATATCCAATATCCGGAAAAGTGAAAATCGAAGTACGAAAATCGGATGATTTCGTATGAAAATCGGATAATTTCGGATGAAAATCGGAAAATTTCGGATAAAACAAAGAAGAATTGCGTTCATTTCACTCAATTCAACAATCGCGCCCTGAAAGTAAATCCTGACCCACTGCCCACTGTTTGTGCCTTGTTCGAAATTTGAAATCGATTTCCGTCGACATGCACGATGCAGATAACGATGATTTGCGTCTGTGATTTACGCGCGCACGTGTACATTGACGCATTGTTGGCGCCAAAATTGAAATTTCGAAATCCGAAAGGTTCTTTCATCTACTATTCTTCTTCTCAGCCATGAGAGAAAGCATCGCATCAGAGGCGTAGAAAGTTGGCATCCTCACACGGCTTGTACCATAAATCTTGAGCATACAGGGTTGTAGGTCCGACCGGTCATGAAAATTGATGCAATGAATCATGTCCAACGCGTTGACAATCAGGACATTTACCGGGGACTGGCTGGTCAATCCTGTGTGCGTAGGCCTTGACATAGGTAGAATGACCGCATCGTAGGCCTGCTAGGATGGTTCCAGTACGCCTGAGCAGGTCAGCTTCACTATCATCGTCTCGAGAAGGCATCCCGCCGTATTTGGGATTGAGCTGAGCAGCAGACAAGTATTCTGTCGCGAAACGTGTATGCTTAGCCATCTACAGTCCTCTACGCAAGAGCTCGTAGGTATCCCAACGTTGATGGTCAACAGCAGACATAGCAGCATTAAGCGGTGTGCGTATGTTGAGAGGTTGGGGGCCGGATGATAAGAGGGAACTGTTGGGATGGGTCGGTTTCTTGACGATTCCGATGAGGATCTGCTGAGACTGCAACAAGCAGTGCTGATTGACGGGGAGCAGGCCGGTTCCTTGGTGGATATGGTGGATAGGCGTCGATTTGTGGCATACTGAAACGGGCCTGAGCGCATTATTCTGCGCTCGCTGCAGGGTGCAAGAGGTTTCAGACAGATGTTTAGTCCAAATAGGGGCGCCATATTCCAGAACCGGCTGTACTATGGCTCTATACGTTGTACACAGAACTTCTTTTGTGCTGCTCCAGGCGGTGCCAGCAAGGGCACGCAGAATTTTGTTGCAGGAATTGGCTGCAGCAGCAAGTATACGTGTGTTCGCGCGGAAACGTAGAGAGGGATCCAGAAAGGATAAATTACACTTATACCTACATTTGTCAAAATCCTAGTCTTCCATTCAGTGACGGAGAACCGGAACGTGTCATCTTAAAGCCACAGTCCAAGCTCAGGGGTAATTCTTGATATTATACTCCGGTGGTCGTGAATAGCAACTCTGCCAAGCGCGAAATCTCAATTCGCTCAAATAAGCGAGAAAAGGCAAGGAAAAAGTCGACTCCGCCCCCATGGAAGAAAAAATGGGTAACGCCCACCGACGAGCTTCTGGTGTCGATAGGGAAGAGAAACGCGACCGGTTTTGAACAAAGTCTATGTTCTTCCACTTGTTTTCGGTGTGGCTTTATTTTGTGACCTGCTTCAAAACGATGGCTGCGAATAACGAGAAAAAACAGGCCCAAGACAACTCGTCCGCGAACTTCTCGCCGCTCAAATTCAGAATTTTTAAGGGGCCATAACTCCGTTCGTAGTGGTTTCTGCGCGATTCTGGAGACACATTTGTGATCAGCGTAAAATTTTCTCCAAGATAAGCAGGAAAACAAAAATTCGATTCTGAGGTTGGACTGTGGCTTTAAAGGCAGTGTTCACGATAAATTTCACTTCCGATATCTGCACGGCTTACGAAAGGTCTGGTGCCCTATATAGCAACACTGAGAAAATCTGCGGTGACGGCACCGCAGTGCGGCCGTGTAGGTGCCCTATAGGCACCTACACGGTCGCATTGCGGTGCCTTCATTACAAATCGCCCTGCCTGCACGCCGATAGCGAAGTAGGCTCCGCAATTGCACCTCGCTGAAGAGCCAATTGCCGCGTCGGCTGAGCGTTGACGCCGTGTAGGTGTTTTTCAAGACACCTACGCGACCTCGCTGCGAAGCCTCCGAAGTGAGTCTAATATAATCGCCCTCACCATAGTAAGGGATATCGCATAGTTGTTTGTTGTTTGTTAAGCAACACACCAATATAGCTGATGATACAGCTTTTCAGTTTTCGCGAGTCACCCATTTTACACATTTTCTTCGGGATCCTTTGCTTTGAAATGGTACTCGAACGATTTGTTTCTCTATGTATTTTAGCTTTCCAAGCCCATACGAATGCAGAATTCGCCAAAACGTAATTGTGGTGAGCGCGAAGCGCTCACCAGGATTTGGCTTTGGTCTCTTCCCGCGCGGATGCCCTACAATGAGATCACCTATTCATACCGTCAACAGAGGTATGAGCTGTACACTATTCGACGCGCTGCAAGAAATTACATATGTGTGCAACTTTTCATCCCAACTGGTCCCCGCTTTCTAAAGTTATGACCTCTCAAAGTACGCAAAAACGTTCTCCACCACCGCCTCCGCCTCCGCCTCCGCCTCCGCCTCCGCCTCCGCCTCCACCTCCGTCCGTCGAAAACCATTTTTTGGAAGGCGTGGACCAAATCGCTCGAAACTTTGTGACTAGAGGTAATCGGCCACGGGAATGACGAAAATAATTGTCAGAACTCACCATAATGACTTCTGGGCCCCTAACGGGCGTTTGAAACTCGGAAACCGGCCTCTCAAGAATAGTTTATGAAAATGGTGGGTTTTTCGTTATCAGTCATTGTTTTCTTAGACTCCATATAAACACCTTGCTCTCCAGGGTGGTGTACTTTGAACGTCCGGCTCGGAAGAGGACGCTGTGCGGGTTGATGTACTTGACCGCGGCGCGTATTCGTTCAAAGCGCACCATCGATAAGAAGGCGTCGCAGGATGTGCTGAAGTGTCGGTTGACTATGTGAGACCTCAGTAGGGGTGTGCAGGACGTCGTAGAATGTGGGCAGGGCCTCAGTAGGAGTATGCAGGACATCATCGAACGTGTGCAAGACCTCAGTGGGAGTGGGCAGGACATCATGGAACGTGTGCAAGACCTCAGTAGGAGTGTGCAGGACATCATGGAACGTGTGCAAGACCTTAGTAGGAGTGTGCAGGACATCATGGGACCTGTGCAAGACCTCAGTAGGAGTGTGCAGGACATCATTGTACCTGCGCAGGACCTCAGTAGGAGTGTGTAGGACATCATTGTACCTGCGCAGGACCTCAGTAGGAGTGTGCAGGACATCATGGAACGTGTGGAAGACCTCAGTAGGAGTGTGCAGGACATCATGGAACGTGTGCAGGATCGTAGTAGGAGTGGGCAGGACATCATGGGACGTGTGCAAGACCTTAGTAGGAGTGGGCAGGACATCATGGGACGTGTGCAGCACCCCAGTAGGGGTGTGCAGGACGTCGTAGAATGTGTGCAGGACCTTAGTAGGAGTGTGCAGGACATCATAGGACCTGTGCAGGACCCCAGTAGGGGTGTGCAGGACCTCAGTAGGAGTGTGCAGGACATCATGGGCCTGTGCAGGACTCCAGTAGGGGTGTGCAGGTCGTCGTAGAATGTGTGCAGGACCTCAGTAGGAGTGTGCAGGACCTTAGTAGGAGTGTGCAGGACATCATGGGCCCTGTGCAGGACCCCAGTAGGAGTGTGCAGGACATCATGGGACCTGTGCAGGACCCCAGTAGGGGTGTGCAGGACCTCAGTAGGAGTGTGCAGGACATTATGGGACCCGCGCAGGACCCCAGTAGGGGTGTGCAGGACGTCGTAGAATGTGTGCAGGACCTCAGTAGGAGTGTGCAGGACCTTAGTAGGAGTGTGCAAGACATCATGGGACCTGTGCAGGACCCCAGTAGGGGTGTGCAGGACCTCAGTAGGAGTCTGCAGGACATTATGGAACGTGTGCAAGACCTTAGTAGGAGTGTGCAGGACATCATGGGACCTGTGCAGGACCCCAGTAGGGTGTGCAGGACGTCGTAGAATGTGTGCAGAACCTCAGTGGGAGTGTGCAGGACCTTAGTAGGAGTATGCAGGACATCATGGGACATGTGCAGGACCCCAGTAGGGGTGTGCAGGACGTCGTAGAATGTGTGCAGGACCTCAGTAGGAGTGTGCAGGACCTTAGTAGGAGTGTGCAGGACATCATGGGACCTGTGCAGGACCCCAGAAGGGGTGTGCAGGACGTCGTAGAATGTGTGCAGAACCTCAGTAGGAGTGTGCAGGACATCATGGGACCTGTGCAGGACCCCAGAAGGGGTGTGCAGGACGTCGTAGAATGTGTGCAGAACCTCAGTAGGAGTGTGCAGGACATCATGGAACCTGTGCAGGACCCCAGTAGGAGTGTGCAGGCCGTCGTAGAATGTGTGCAGAACCTCAGTAGGAGTGTGCAGGACATCATGGGACCTGTGCAGGACCCCAGTAGGGGTGTGCAGGACGTCGTAGAATGTGTGCAGAACCTCAGTAGGAGTGTGCAGGACATCATGGGACCTGTGCAGGACCCCAGTAGGGGTGTGCAGGACGTCGTAGAATGTGTGCAGAACCTCAGTAGGAGTTTGCAGGACATCATGGGACCTGTGCAGGACCCCAGTAGGGGTGTGCAGGACGTCGTAGAATGTGTGCAGAACCTCAGTAGGAGTGTGCAGGGCATCATGGGACCTGTGCAGGACCCCAGTAGGGGTGTGCAGGACGTCGTAGAATGTGTGCAGAACCTCAGTAGGAGTGTGCAGGACATCATGGGACCTGTGCAGGACCCCAGTAGGGGTGTGCAGGACGTCGTAGAGTGTGTGCAGAACCTCAGTAGGAGTGTGCAGGATATTATGGGACCTGTGCAGGACCCCAGTAGGGGTGTGCAGGACGTCGTAGAATGTGTGCAGAACCTCAGTAGGAGTGTGCAGGACATCATGGGACCTGTGCAGGACCCCAGTAGGGGTGTGCAGGACGTCGTAGAATGTGTGCAGGACCTTAGTAGAAGTGTGCAGGACATCATGAAACGTGTGCAACACCCCTGTAAGGATGAGCAGGACTTCATGGAATGTGTGCAGGACATCAGTAGGAGTGTGCAGGACATCATGAAGCGTGTGCAGGACCCCAGTAGGGATTAGCAGGACGTCATGGAATGTGTGTAGGACCTTAGTAAAGTTGTGCAGGACATCATAGAACGTGTGCAGGACCCCAATAGGGGTGTGCAGGACATCAAGGAATGTGTGCAGGACCTTAGTAGGAGTGTGCAGGACATCATGAAACGTGTGCAAGACCCCTGTAAGGATGAGCAGAACTTCGTGGAATGTGTGCAGAACATCAGTAGGAGTGTGCAGGACATCATGAAACGTGTGCAAGACCCCTGTAAGGATGAGCAGGACTTCATGGAATGTGTGCTGGATCTCAGTAGGAGTGTGCAGGACCTCAGTTTAATGCTCAGGACACCGTATGCAAGCCAGGCATCCGAATCTACAAGAACGATAGTTAAGTCCGCCAGAACAGGGCTACCGTAATCTCACTCGAGTTAGCTCTAAAATTTTCTAAGTTCTGACTCCGAATTCGCTTCATCTTCCCTACAGGTGGTGATGTTTTCCTGCTTTGTAGTCCATGCAGATCCTCAACTGCTGACCTCTGGAGCAGGACGGTGTGTGAATCAAGACACACCGCTCTTTCACTTCTTTATACTTTACCCTTGGTCAATTTTGTACCATCCAATTTGTTTACGAGAGCCGAATAACATTATTCCTAAGATTACGGTAGCCCTCTTCTGGCGCACTTAAAGGCAGTGTTCACGACAAATCTTGTTCTCGAGGTCTCGGTGTGAAACTCTAAGTTGGCAGGTGCTGTAGAGGATAGGGTCTAAGAAGGCAACGAAAACTGGCCAGAAATGAATACAAATGGCTTTGAAAGCTCTCCCGATGCGCCTACCTATCCCGGTCCGCCCCCGATCGGACGAGCTTGTGGCGCCGCACGCGTTTCGATGGCAAATTGCCAAGCAACTCTGCCGCAATTAGCATTACCGATTCGCGCAGATTTCGCGATTAGCGCGCGCTTGACGAAATCAGCAGGGCCCATGATTCTCGTCCACGCCCTGAATTAAGAAGCCGTTATTTTGACTTATTCTGGACGTTTTTCTTCGCTGTTTCTTCACTATTAGTTACCTCACGACAAAACAATCCCATTTTTGGGTCGAACTCGAGTCCGATATTCATCGTGAACACTGCCTTTAACTATCGTTCCTTCTCCGAAACAGACATATGGGCCGGCGCAGACGAGCCACATCAGCATGAACCGGTGAAGTTTGGCTAGAGCGGCTGACCCTGGGTATATCCTAGACGTGGTGGGGCCACCCAAGATTTACTCATAGAAATGATGAAAAACTCTGATAAAAGAGGCTGATACTGCGCTATCAATCATTGTTTTTATTAGAGCTCTGCGGAAATACTTCGACTGGTAGCCTCACCAATTAGCCGTTCATTTCATTTCTGTCTTGAATGGTGCGTGCCCCCCCGTCTAGAATAGTGCCTAGAACCTGTACAATTGGGTCATTTTGAAGCTCATTTCTTCATTTTTCGACTTTTAAATTCAAAAAGTATATGCCTTGTATCTTATTTGTAGGAAGCCGCGTTGCAACAATTATCTTGCAGTCTTAGCAACGGAGCGGTTGTCTCCTCATTTCTACCACTATGTTTTCGAAAAAAAAACAACAACTTGACTTTTAGAGATTGACGATGTTGTAGAAGGGAAACCCTTGGAAAAAGTTGTGAAATTTCTGAAAGTTGGGCTCCGCAGAAAAGGTCAAGGATTTGGCATTGTTCTTAAATGTAGTGAAATTGTTCTATTAGATTTGGCTATCAAACTGATTTCCTAAATGTAGTGAAATAGTTGAATCGATTTGGCTGTTGTTGGTATATGAAGATAACATAATCATTATATGTAGTGAAATTGTTGCAAACGGATTTGGCAGGAGCTCTATCAATAATCACAGTCAAATCGCGCGTCAGAAGGGGTTTTCCTTGAAGCGCATATTGAATCAAATGAGAACAATAATAAGTCTAGCAGCAAAAACGTTTCCATACAATGCGAACCATGAAAGCGTTGAGGACACGAAGACATAGCGTCAGTAGCTAATAAATTGTGTTACATTTCGTTTTCGTGATTTTTATCTAATCAGTGAGGGAAGAAGGAAGCTCTAGTACCTTAAAGGGAGCTACACTGAATAGGCAGAATAGCATTCGGAAACCGTATTTCTAGCCCATAAGGCCACGTTTCGTTCAGCATTGTTGACTGAGGTTTATTATTTTTTCTTTTTGTCTTCATTCGCTCGCCAGAGGACCTTCTGACGCGTGATTTGACTGTGATAATTCATAGAGCTCCTGCCAAATCCGTTTGCAACAATTTCACTACATATAATGATTATGTTATCTTCATATACCAACAACAGCCAAATCGATTCAACTATTTCACTACATTTAGGGAATCAGTTTGATAGCCAAATCTAATAGAACAATTTCACTACATTTAAGAACAATGCCAAATCCTTGACCTTTTCTGCGGAGCCCAACTTTCAGAAATCCAAATGAAATTCCATACTAATCAAACACAAATTGCATACATCTAGCTCTGCTACTTGAATTTAGGAGTCTCGATGAAAACCTCACCCAGGTTAATCCGACAATAAATCAGTTTAAGTAGCCTTCATGACAGCTGCGTTGAAGAACAGACTCAGAATCTTACGAGAACCATGAACGCTGTGCATATGACCACAGATCTTGACAGTGGCGGTTTTCGGTGCTCTGTCCAAGTTCGAGTCCTTGAATCGGTTTGTTCCAAGACTAGTCAGCATTCAGATAAGTGTTCGCCATTTAGGGGCGCGATGCCAGGAAGAAGTGCAATACCTGTGATATTATTTGCATTTTGGGCACAAAAAGGAGTTTTATGCTTCTTTGTCAACACTGTTCAAAATAGACCATTCGTTGATCCAAAGAGACATCTGAAATCAGCATCGAGAGCCTTTGTTAGGAGACACATTGCTTACTCTGTAACAAGGTATTTGGGAAAAGTTGGCCTTAACACAACCAAGACGCGAATTGCGCTTTCAAACATGAAACAGTCTTGAGTGAATGTCTCCATCGTCACGCGAATAGGCCCTGTTTGACAGTAAGCCATGTGCCATTCCAGAAAAAAAGCACTCGATGTTAATTCCGAAAGTGTCTTTATATTCCCCACTGAAGACCGAGAAAGTAAGAAAATGTGGTTCCCAAAAACTTTAGATTCCCAAATGGGCCATTCTGAACAGAGTTATTATGACAAAAGAGCGAAAACAAAAACGCTTTTTTGCGTTTTTTTTACCAACAACGCAAAAATTATGTCCAGTACTGTACACTGCGTATTAGACTTGGGATCGGATCGAATAATCTATTGAACAATAATCACATTATTCGTTTTATACTCGAGTGCTGAAATATTTGATTCATCTTGGAACTAAAATTGTCGGATTTCTCGAGAATTCGATTACTTCATGAAATCCAAATTTCCGCTTTCTTAAAGGCAGCAGACACGCTCGAAAAAGTTGTTGAGATAACTACATTAGTGGGGTCGTGCAGGCCATAGAAGAGCCCTCACGAAGTTGCAAGCGTTAAAAACGAGTCCAAATGACCGTATTTGAGCCGTAGTCAGTCACGAAATAACCCTTGCTCCGCCCATCGATACGGGCTCCGCCCCTCCATACAGGTATTCAATGCTCGATTGCGGCCACTTTAGATTACTTTTTAGGCTTCTAACGGCGTAAGCGTTCCAGAAAGGGCCGTACGAGTTCATTAGCGTCGTTATTCCAACAAATTTGTTGCTAGCTCCGCTATTTCAGCCAGTGCCGTACAACTCGTCCATTTCTGGGCCAATATAGAACGTACCGTTATATCTTAGATTCCGTCGATTTGTTTTCGTCTTTTTCGTCATTTCTGAATACTAACAGCTTCAGGCCTTCAGTTTAATCCATAAGATTGATATCATTTTTGAGCGTGTCTGCTGCCTTTAAGGATTCATTTAGAAACATTTAAAGGTTTGGTTTCCCGACTATTTCGATAATTGAAAAAAAAACTTTGAAAAACCTCGAGTATTCGCTCATTTCGGGTCACAGGCTTCAAATATTCTGTCATCGAAAGAAATGCGCATAAATATGTATGAAATATTTGAAGAGTCAAATCAAATAGGCCGAGTACTATTCCTAGTATTAATACCAAACGGATAGAGTAAGGTTTTTAGACTAGCTCACTAATTCAAGAATTTCGAAAAAATTTTATTTGAAATTCAATCGAGCAGAAAGAGATAATTGAATTACACTCCCTCTTTCATAAAATTTAAAGAAGCAATATTTTGAAAATTCGTTCATTTGAAACTTTCTGACAGTTGCCATTTGAATCATAAATTTTTCGAGAACAATATGCATTTGTTTTTTGAAAATGCAATGTTCTATCGTTTATTTGAAAATTAGAGTCGAATGAACATGTCTACTCGGCCCTCTACCTAAGGGATGTATTCCGAAATTTAGGTAGACTCCAAAAAACGCGAAGTTTGGAGAGATGTAACTAAGGGCATTGTTTCTCAGATCGTAGTTTTTTTCTACAGTTTTGTAATCGAAATCTTGAAGATTACAAGAAGCGTAATACGCGGAGACGTAAGAGCACAAACAAGCGATCAAGATTAGGTATATTAGTTAATGTCAAAATATAAAAAAGATATATTAGTTCATGTCCCAATACGAAAAAAGGCTTATTGCGTGTGATGGAAACTCAATATAAAGGCAATATTACTACATCTTCTTCTTCTTTGCAGCCGCAGAAGGGTTTTTGTCATAGGTTCAAGAAACGGGCGACCGAAGTTGGATTCAACCACAAATCTATTGCCGTCAGTGAGGTGGGCCTCTTCGGACAATCGAACAGATGAGCTGTAGTGTGGCCAGGGTTACCACAATCCGGACACTCGTCAGGCTTACTGCTGTCGATCCTATGCAAGTATGACATCAGCATAGGTGAATGCCCGCAGCGCAACGAGGCGAGGGAACATCTAGCTCGCCTACCGAGTTCCATCTCGGTGTTGCTGACTTCAGGTGGTGCGATCCCCAATATGTGGTTGACAGCCACCCTACTCAAGTGATCCCTGACGAAACGGGTGTGCTCCGCACGTAAAAGACGAAGACGATCTAATTGGGAGTCCGTCCATCTTTGTATATTGACTTTCTCGGGAGCATCCGCAAAAGGCCTTCTGATAACTCTCTCTCTCACAGGATTCGTAATTCTTCTTAATGGGTGATCAGGCTGCTTGACGATATTAATAACCAGTTGCTGCGCTTGGAGTTGACAGTGCTCCTTAACAGGCAGAATATGGGCTTCAGCATGAAGATGCTCCACTGGAGTGCTCTTTGCACACCCAGTGGCAATCCGAAGAGCAGCATTTTGAACTCGCTGCATCTTTGTCCACGATGAATCCGATACTATGTGCTGCCATACCGGTGCTGCATACTCCAACGCCGGCTGCAAGACTGCCTTGTACGTGGTCAGGATCGTCTCCTTATTACTTCCCCACGACGTTCCTCCCAGAGCTCGTAAAACGTTGAGCTTAGCTCTCACTGTAGCCTGTTTCTGCTCAGTGTTTTTATGGAACCTCAGCGAAGGATCCAATACTAGACCAAGCAGCTTCGGGAAACGTGCGGCAGGCAGACGAGCGTCTTCCCAGTTCACAACGGGGTGAGCATAGTGTTCCTTAGGGTCAGTGGAGAAAACAGACACAGATGATTTAGCGGCAGAGACAGTGAGAATCATATCATCGAGAAAGCTCTTCAAGACGACGAGGTAGCTATTGATCTTGCGTGCAGCTACATTAATGTCTCTGTCCCGGCACAAGATGGTGATGTCATCCGCGTACGCAACGACTTTAATGTCACTTGGGGGGACGGGCAAATCTTCAAGGTAAAGACTGAACAGAGCAGGCGATATGACTCCTCCTTGAGGGACACCGGCAGCGATCGGGACGCTATTAGAGACATGTCCCTGGAACAGCACTTTTGCTCGGCGCCCTTTGATGAGTGCGGTTATCCATCGTTTCTGCCAAGGCGGGATGGAGGACCTCAAAAGCTTCTCAGACAGTATGCCCAAGTTGACAGAATCAAAAGCTTTCGTGAGGTCCAGGGCTACACCAACAGTGCGTTGAGGTTTATAGGCGTTGAAGCCATCCAAGACATAGCTCACAATCTCCAGCAGCGCCGTGGTGGTAGAATGTAATTTGCGGAATCCATGTTGGTGCTGCTGTTTGTTATTATGCTCGGCCAGCTCCTTGACGACCAGTTTCTCAGCGACCTTGACAATTGGTGATTAAAGACTTATTGGCCTGTATCCTTTCGCTGTGGATGGCGATTTACCAGGCTTCGGCATCGGAATGACGCTTGCCATTTTCCAGTCTTGGGGTAGGATGCACGTGCGAAATGAAGTGTTAATGACGTCAGCCAGGATTTCCATAATCTCACTCGGCAGTTTCTTCAATACCGCTGGACTAATGCCATCCGGTCCTATAGCCTTCGAGTTGCGCATCTCGTTTACCACCTTTTCAATCTGCGCAGGCGTCACTGCTTCTGCTTCGTTCATGATTGGCAACTTACAGAGCTCTCTAACAGTCACTCGATTCTGTTTCCCTCTCTTAGCCTGAGTTATGAAAAAATTCTTTCCGAGAGCAGTTGCAGCCTCCTTTCCCGATTTGAAAACTCCATTCTCGAACTCGATCGTGGACTAATTGGTGGAGGTGCTCTTGCCCGAGATCTTCTTTAGAACTTTCCAAGTTGATGCTCCATCACTCTTGAAATTCATCTTCTCCGTGAATTTCTCCCAACACTCCTTCTTGTGCTTGTCCAGATCTCGCTTAATCTCACTGTCCAGCTCAGCAATGCTCGGATCCAGGTGATCTGCGACTCTCTTTGCATCCCTTGACCTTATCTTCTCCAAGATTTCCCTGGTGACAATGGGAAAGAAGGTCTTAACTCGGCCCTCCGGAATGGCTGCTTTCATGGCCTTGCGAATCGCGTCGGTCAAGTGACGTTCCTTCTGGTGCACGTTTCCATTCCATGGGTAGTCATCCACATGGCGAAGTGCCACCTCTCTGAACAAGCGCCAGTCTGCAAGGTAAAGATTTAGATAAGACCTTTGACGGATACCTGAATAAGGAGCAAGAGAATTAGAGAGATCGACATGGACAAAGACGGGGATATGATCACTGGACAGAGTTGTAGCTGTCGACCAAGAGCAGGCGCTGGAGAGATTAGATGATACAAAAGAGATGTCTGGACTAGAGGATCGGCCGTTGGCCGGGAGACGAGTGGGCTGATCATCGTTGAGAATGACCAGATCGCACTCCTCCGCCCATTCTTCGACGTCTTCTCCTCTAGCGTCAGTGTCAAGCGACGAGCAGAATGTATGAGCATTGAAATTGCCTGCGAAGACAACAGAGTGTGAAAGTGAGCAGTCGTACAACTGCTTGAGTGAGGGAGTAGGGTCGTAAGATTGGGGACAGGACGTGGTGGGAGGGATATAGATATTAAAAAGAGATATAGGTGTTTTAAGAGGGAGATGGATAGGTAAGTACTCAAGAGTACCGTCCGATGGGGTGTTTGGTATGATATGAGAGGGTATATTAGATAATACGAAAGTGGAAACTCCTCCGCCGTTAGCTGACCTTGGAGCATTATAAGCAGTGTAGCCAGGAATGTTAGGTAAACGAGCGTTAGCGGAAGGAGACAGCTTGGTTTCCTGAACCATAATGATATCAGGATGATGAGTACGTGCGAAAAGAGAGAGTTCAGACAGCTTGGCTCGAAGGCCGTTGAGGTTGATATGTACAATAGAGAGGGGGCGGTTGGTGAATGAGGAATCAGAGTTGCTGGGGGCAGAGCACAGAACACAACGGAAAGAAGAGTTTTGATGCCTCGCAGAACTGAGACCCTAACAGAAGAGATGCACCCACCTTTGGCATCCGAAGCACTGGACGCCTGTTTTCCTCCATGTGACATCCTTACCGCACGTGGCGCATGGGTACTTCTGAGCGGGTCCTGGATTCCTCTCGACGCCGGCCATTTGTAGTAGAATTTTTAGGAGAGCTGCGACCAGCCAGCACCTCTCCCATGACAAAAACCCTCTTCGCGGAGGGGTTGACGTCGATTTGCACGGAGAAGGTCTTCTTTCCTCCACACTGCCACGGCACGAACGCACGACATCTCGGCAGCATATTACTACATAGGCGGTGTATGTTGAGGTCAAAATGAGGATCACATGAAAAACACGAATTCGGACAGAAGCGGAATTGACATTGGCGAGTCTAGTTTGAACTTCGATCGATACTGCAGTATGACTCATGTACGCCAGTTCGGAGGTGTGTCGAACGCGGAGCCGACGGGAAACTGAAAGCCTGCACACTCATTGCGGTGCCGACTTGGTTTTGCCGAGGAGCCGTGTTGTCGACGCTACCTCTTCATCAGATTGCGGAGCCGACATAAAGCCATCGCGGGGCCACTGCGTCACACACCACTTTTCCGCGATCGCGGAGCCTCCAATCAACTGCCGATACCCCATCGCGATACCAGCGAGGATCTCGGGGCTATCGCGAAACCAGCGGTACCAATTTTCTCAGAGAAGGCATGCTTAAAAAGACACGAAAGACGCGTTTTTCAACGAAAATAGGCCCTCTCCTGTTTACGTTGATTTTTAAGCGTGGAGGAATTGACCGCTAGAAGGATGATACTTATCAGTGCAATGAAGCGATCAGCTCTCTTATCAGCACTTCCTTGACTTGATCATTCCTGTTATCTGAGTCTTCATTTGTTCATTCCGAGGGGGCGGATCTGGGGCACCAGGCGTGTCTGGGGCACCAAAACGCTTGTTTGCAGCCGTTATTTTGCCGCTCCTATCTCGTTTTCTACCGTTCTTTCGACACTGGGAGCCTAGGATCCTTCTCGACTATCATTTCACTGTGGAAAGTCAACGAGGATGATCATCCTGAACGCTGCCTTTGAGTGGTTCTTTATCTGTTCAATAAACCCACTTAGAAAAACAACTTTGTATAGAATATCAAACCTCTAGGTCACTTACTATTCACATTTCAAAAGGGGAAGGAAACACCGGGTGGTGTAAAGTTAACGGAGGGCGAAACACCGAGTAATGACCCCACCGCGGCCTGGCGGAACCCAGTTCTCGGGCAACCCCTTTGTCGCCCTATCATGAGTTATAACTCCGTTTTTTTTACGGACGCGAACAAAGAAAAGAGCAGACAAAATACTTCCTGAAGCTTGTGCTCGTACTTTTCATTGTTTCGTGCTGTGTACCGCCAGAGTGTTTTGCTTACGCCTCATTTTGATTACCACGAGAGGTTTCTGATTTCCGCTGTTGGAATCCCTGCGCGAACAGCGGCGTGCCGAGGCCGACCCCGTAGCGTGGAATGCGGCCCCAAATATTTAATTGCCCAGGATTGGCTGCGCTACATTACTTTCCAAACGTCAGACCTCGGCAATTTTTCTGTGCCAAAGTGTAGTCGTTGAGAAGTGTGCGCGCAGTGAAGTCGAATCCGATTATGATGTACACAGGTCCTCGTGGGCACCGAGCGCAGTTGAAACGGCGAAGGACCGTTGCAATGCTTGCGCTCGGAAACTAAAATCAGGCAAAGAAACCCCGAAATTTTCGGCCATTTTCCCAAAAGCTTCGGCGTTCCAACTGAAAACACCATGGCTCCAACTGGGGTCGCCTCGTTGGATATCGCTGTCGTGACATCACAGTTCTCCCGGAAAGATATATGAACCCACAAACACACCGCCATTTGTAGCCCATTTTTGGCATTAGATCCCCTCCGCGGCTAGTCAAAATATCTCAGAACCACACAAGGTTATACATCTAGTCCTTTATTTAATTGAATTTCTTTCGTACGGCAAAGAATGCATAAAACAAGCACTAACGGATACATTCAAAGTAACAAGGTTGGATATCATTAAAAAAAAATTATGGATATACATAACAAGAAACAATGACCAAAGACAAGATTGTCACAATCAGCAGGTCACGCTATCATTGCTTACATAGTCATAGGAATGAATTCTGACCAAAGAAGTCTACATCGTCGAGCAAAATGACAAAGTTGTGCAGAAAATATAGTATACATCACAGTTTGGGGAAGCCGCGGCGCTGCAATGATACCTTTAGTTTTGGAGAAACAACCGCTTAGCACCCAAGATAGTGAGATATGTAACATCTGCAACGCGGCTTTCTTGAGATATGATACTAACCATAAGAAGAACGATGCCCTTGCAGTTTCTCCTCTCCACCTAATAAAACCGGTCCTTGAAAATTTTCGCGTTGAAAATGTGAATGCTTAGTACCGGTATTTGAATGCTTCACAATTTTCTGTTCCAGGGTAACTTAGAAATACATTCGGAAAATCAGGGGTGGTAGTAATTGGGGGTATTAAACGCGAATTAACAGGCGTTAAGTTCGCGTTGAACGCGAGTTTAACCACAACAGAATCTGAGCAGGACTCCTAATTGTTGGGAGAGAATTCGCTCTAGTTTCACCCTAACATCCCGCAGTGGTAGGCATTTGTTCCACTTTCAATGAAAACGCCTCGAAAAAGCGACAATTGTAACCCTTGTTACGAAAAATAGCGATTTCAAAACGTTTTCAGGTCTGTTTTTTCTCTAAAATTCCGACATGTGGCATCCTCGCGGTAAGTTCGCGTTTAAAGCCACAGTCCAAGGTCAGAATCGATTTTTTGTTTTTCTGCCTATCGTGGAGAAGATTTTACGCTGATCACAATGGTGTCTCCAGAATCGCTCAAAACTCACTACGAACTGAGTTACGGCTCCTCAAAAAATCCGAATTTGAACTGGTAGAAGTTCGCGTACGAGTTGTCTCGAGCCTGTATTTACTCGTTATTCGCAGCCATCGTTCTGTAGCAGGCCACATTATAATGCCAGACCGAAAACAAATCGAAGAACATAGGTCTTGAATAGAATCATTCGAGCGTCTCTTCCCTATTCAGGTCGGAAACCTGGCGGTGGGCGTTACCCATTTTTTATTTAAAGGGGCGTGGCCCACTTCTTCCTAGCTTTTTCTCGCTTATTTGAGCGAATTGAGATTTCGCGCTTGGCAGGGTTGCTATAGACGGCGACCGGACCAAAATATCAAAAATTACCTCTGAGGTTGGACTGTGCCTTTAAAGGCAGTGTTCACGATGAAAATCGTTTCTCTGTTTCTCCGCCTATCTTGAAAACGGCTCCATGCTGATTCCAATGATGTCCCTGAAATCGTACAAGACCTTCTGGGAACGGAGTTATGGGCCCTCAAAGCTTGAGCTAAGGAAACATGGTGGACGAGTTGTTCGAGGCCTCTAACTTCCGCCTTTTGCAGCCGATGTATGCGAGCTGACCTGAGTAAAGAGAGAAGTTGAGAATGAAGGGAAGAACGGGGCTATTGATCGGAAACCATCGTTCATCTCACAATACCGAGCATTCATTTGTTCACGTCGGTGGGCGTGGAAAGTGCATCTGGGGGTGACGAGCTTACGGGTGTCCAACTTTGGGCTCTTTTGGAGCGTTTCCTGGCTCGTTTTCATGCGTTCTTTTGACGTCAACGTTACAGTGTGCCTCTCCACTACCGATTCCTAGTGGAAACTGAAAAACATTTTTTATCGTGAACACTGCCTTTAACATACTCTCGCAGACAGCACGGAATTAGTGCTGAAACGCGAGAGGAACTGGCGGTTAACGAAAAACTCCTCCCGAGGAGTTTTTGGATGCGGTTAGCAAGATACAGTTGGAACAGTTTTGACCATCTATACTGAGGGCAAGTACGAGTTTGATTAATGCAGAGGGTTAAAGGCAGTGTTCACGATGAGAATCGTTTTTCTGCTTATCCGCCCATCTTGAAGACGGTCACATGCTGATTCCAATGATGTTTTTGGAATCGTACAAGACCTTTTAGGAACGGAGTTATGGTCCCTCAAAAATTGAGCTAAGGAAACATGGTGGACGAGTTGTCCGAGGCTTCTAACTTCCGTCTTTTGCAGCCGATGTATGCGAGCTGACCTGAGTAAAGAGAGAAGTTGAGAATGAAGGGAAGAACGGGGCTATTGATCGGAAACCATCGCTCATCTCACAATACCGAGCATTCATTTGTTCACGTCGGTGGGCGTGGAAAGTGCATCTGGGGGTGACGAGCTGACGGGTGTCCAACTTTGGGGCCGTAGGGGACCGTTCCGAGCTCATTTTTCTTAGCTTTTTCAACGCTAGGGTTTTGCTAGGCCCCGCAGCTGCCGATCTCCACCAAAAAATCAAACATGGTTTTTATCGTGGACACTAGAGTGAGGACTTTTTAAATAGAGACCGAACGAACGAATTTCGAATAAATTCGTTCATTTTTTATTTCGAACGAACGAATTTCGAATAAATTCGTTCATTTTTTATTCCGAACGAACGAGTTTCAAATGAATTCGTTCATTTTTCATTCCGAACGAACGAGTTTCGAATAAATTCGTTCATTTTTTATTCCGAACGAACGAATTTCGAATAAATTCGTTCATTATTTATTCCGAACCAACGAGTTTCGAATAAATTCGTTCATTTTTTATTCCGAACGAACGAATTTCGAATAAATTCGTTCATTTTTTATTCCGAACGAACGAATTTCGAATAAATTCGTTCATTTTTTATTCCGAACGAACGAATTTCGAATAAATTCGTTCATTTTTATTCCGAACGAACGAATTTCGAATAAATTCGTTCATTTTTTATTCCGAACGAACGAATTTCGAATAAATTCGTTCATTTTTCATTCCGAACGAACGAATTTCGAATAAATTCGTTCATTTTTTATTTCGAGCGAACGAATATTCGAAATTCGAATTTTCGAATGACGAATAATTTAAGCATCCATAGCATTATCACGCAGCTGCGAAGTGAGCGGCACTAACAAGTTGAATTCTTCTTCTAGAGCTTTATTTCCACTCACAATTGGAATTAATAAGGCACGACTCATCTCTAGACCTGTACGGGCTACAACGCAAAGAATGCTACAAAATCAACTTTTCCTCTGTAGCTTAGCCTAAGGAGCTTATTCGAAGGCCTTACTAACTTTGCGTGCCCCATAAGCCAGCGAGATTGGTGGAGCCGAGCTTCATAGTTATCTCCATAGGGTGCTTTCGCCTCTATGGTTTGAAGGCAGTGTTCACGATAATCTTTAATTTTGAAATTATTCGCTATATCGATTAACTGGCCCGGGTAGATCTAAAATGACGTAGAAATTGAGAAAAACGCAACAGACGTACGCGAAACCCTTAAGTATCACCCCGCCTCTTAAGTATCACGGGAATTGTTTGTTGTGACAATGGAATCTTTTGTGGACGCGTCCTTTGCAATTCTTTACTCTCTATTGCTACTCTCAATTCTTTACTCGCTATATCGATTAACTGGCTCCCGGGTAGATCTAAAATGACGTAGAAATTGAGAAAAACGCAACAGACGTACGCGAAATCCTTAAGTATCACCCCGCCTCTTAAGTATCACGGGAATTGTTTGTTGTGACAATGGAATCTTTTGTGGACGCGTCCTTTGCAATTCTTTACTCTCTATTGCTCCGTTCCTTCCTTAGAGCCCTAACTGATTCTGCTTTGCATGGAATATTCTTCTATTTTCGATTGACACAGTTTTCCAACGGTGACAAACACCATTAACATGTTTATCCGACCGGACAACTGGCCCATGTTAAAGAATAATGTCACTGAAATACGACGTTTTAATTTGATTTGATTTGGGGCGGGGTATAAAGTCCGGGGCACGAAGGTCGTGACCTCAGGTGATGCCGGGAACTGAATCTCATCGACGCAATGAGGATGATATCGTTTTGCGGGAGGAAGGAAAGATCTCAGACTGCTCGTTGATTTTTTGGGCTTTCCAACGGCAGAATGCTGAGAACCGAAAAACGTAATCCCCCAACCCTCCCCCAAATGGTTGCACAATCGCATGAGCCTAACTAAACTTTGAAGGTTTTGGTGAACTGGAATCCACATACGGTTCAATACTGTTTTGGAGTGGTTAGAGATGTGACGAAATAGTGCTATAGTGATGGAGGCCCAGGTGGTCGTGCTTTGTGCTGCTATTCAAATATTGTAAGAAAGGATAGGGATGATGATTTTTCAGGCCAAAAAAAAATTTCTCCTTTCCTGATGCAGTAATCGTCGCGAAATTGGTGTCTCTTGGGTATTTGACGCGCTGATCACGAATTTGCTATCAATTTTGCATTTAAAAGTCTCGTTAATGAGTTATGGAGTGAGTTTGGGTTGGGAAGGTTGTGTAGCACCAGAATTTGAAGCGTTATCCGACTGGTGGTTAAAGAATAGTCCTTGAATACTTTTGCAGAATCATTCCGTGAAGTTGTCGTCGTTGGAGAAGGTTTTTAGGCTACATAGAAATCCTCGAATGGATCTTAAAGCTGCTTGAAAAGGTTTTGATAATTGTTCATCGGGTTTGGGGCGGGGTATAAAGTCCGGGAGGTGGTTGTAAGTCACGTGAATGATCTTGGTGTGTCACCAACGCACGAAGGTCGTGACCTCAGGTGATGCCGGGAACTGAATCTCATCGACGCAATGAGGATGATATCGTTTTGCTGGAGGAAGGAAAGGATCTCAGACTGCTCGTTGATTTTTTGGGCTTTCCAACGGCAGAATGCTGAGAACCGAAAAACGTAATCCCCCAACCCTCCCCCAAATGGTTGCACAATCGCATGAGCCTAACTAAACTTTGAAGGTTTTGGTGAACTGGAATCCACATACGGTTCAATACTGTTTTGGAGTGGTTAGAGATGTGACGAAATAGTGCTATAGTGATGGAGGCCCAGGTGGTCGTGCTTTGTGCTGCTATTCAAATATTGTAAGAAAGGATAGGGATGATGATTTTTCAGGCCAAAAAAATTTTTCTCCTTTCCTGATGCAGTAATCGTCGCGAAATTGGTGTCTCATGGGTATTTGACGCGCTGATCACGAATTTGCTATCAATTTTGCATTTAAAAGTCTCGTTAATGAGTTATGGAGTGAGTTTGGGTTGGGAAGGTTGGGTAGCATCAGAATTTGAAGCGTTATCCGACTGGTGGTTAAAGAATAGTCCTTGATTACTTTTGCAGAATCATTCCGTGAAGTTATCGTCGTTGGAGAAGGTTTTTAGGCTACATAGAAATCCTCGAATGGATCTTAAAGCTGCTTGAAAAGATTTTGATAATTGTTCATCGGGTTTGGGGCGGGGTATAAAGTCCGGGAGGTAGTTGTAAGTCACGTGAATGATCTTGGTGTGTCACCAACACACGAAGGTCGTGACCTCAGGTGATGCCGGGAACTGAATCTCATCGACGCAATGAGGATGATATCGTTTTGCTGGAGGAAGGAAAGGATCTCAGACTGCTCGTTGATTTTTTGGGCTTTCCAACGGCAGAATGCTGAGAACCGAAAAACGTAATCCCCCAAACCCTCCCCCAAATGGTTGCACAATCGCATGAGCCTAACTAAACTTTGAAGGTTCTTGTGAACTGAAATCCACATACGGTTCAATACTGTTTTGGAGTGGTTAGAGATGTGACGAAATAGTGCTATAGTGATGGAGGCCCAGGTGGTCGTGCTTTGTGCTGCTATTCAAATATTGTAAGAAAGGATAGGGATGATGATTTTTCAGGACAAAAAAAATTTTCTGCTTTCCTGATGCAGTAATCGTCGCGAAATTGGTGTGTATTGGGTATTTGACGCGCTTATCACGAATTTGCTATCAATTTTGCATTTAAAAGTCTCGTTAATGAGTTATGGAGTGAGTTTGGGTTGGGAAGGTTGTGTAGCATCAGAATTTAAAGCGTTATCCGACTGGTGGTTAAAGAATAGTCCTTGATTACTTTTGCAGAATCATTCCGTGAAGTTATCGTCGTTGGAGAAGGTTTTTAGGCTACATAGAAATCCTCGAATGGATCTTAAAGCTGCTTGAAAAGATTTTGATAATTGTTCATCGGGTTTGGGGCGGGGTATAAAGTCCGGGAGGTGGTTGTAAGTCACGTGAATGATCTTGGTGTGTCACCAACGCACGAAGGTCGTGACCTCAGGTGATGCCGGGAACTGAATCTCATCGACGCAATGAGGATGATATCGTTTTGCTGGAGGAAGGAAAGGATCTCAGACTGCTCGTTGATTTTTTGGGCTTCCCAACGGCAGAATGCTGAGAACCGAGAAACGTAATCCCCCAACCCTCCCCCAAATGGTTGCACAATCGCATGAGCCTAACTAAACTTTGAAGGTTCTGGTGAACTGAAATCCACATACGGTTCAATACTGTTTTGGAGTGGTTAGAGATGTGACGAAATAGTGCTATAGTGATGGAGGCCCAGGTGGTCGTGCTTTGTGCTGCTATTCAAATATTGTAAGAAAGGATAGGGATGATGATTTTTCAGGCCAAAAAAATTTTTCTCCTTTCCTGATGCAGTAATCGTCGCGAAATTGGTGTCTCACGGGTATTTGACGCGCTGATCACGAATTTGCTATCAATTTTGCATTTAAAAGTCTCGTTAATGAGTTATGGAGTGAGTTTGGGTTGGGAAGGTTGTGTAGCATCAGAATTTGAAGCGTTATCCGACTGGTGGTTAAAGAATAGTCCTTGATTACTTTGCAGAATCACTCCGTGAAGTTATCGTCGTTGGAGAAGGTTTTTAGGCTACATAGAAATCCTTGAATGGATCTTAAAGCTGCTTGAAAAGATTTTGATAATTGTTCATCGGCTTTGGGGCGGGGTATAAAGTCCGGGAGGTGGTTGTAAGTCACGTGAATGATCTTGGTGTGTCACCAACGCACGAAGGTCGTGACCTCAAGTGAAGCCGGGAACTGAATCTCATCGACGCAATGAGGATGATATCGTTTTGCTGGAGGAAGGAAAGGATCTCAGACTGCTCGTTGATTTTTTGGGCTTTCCAACGGCAGATTGCTGAGAACCGAAAAACGTAATCATCCAACCCTCCCCCAAATGGTTGCACAATCGCATGAGCCTAACTAAACTTTGAAGGTTCTGGTGAACTGAAATCCACATACGGTTCAATACTGTTTTGGAGTGGTTAGAGATGTGACGAAATAGTGCTATAGTGATGGAGGCCCAGGTGGTCGTGCTTTGTGCTGCTATTCAAATATTGTAAGAAAGGATAGGGATGATGATTTTTCAGGCCAAAAAAATTTTTCTCCTTTCCTGATGCAGTGATCGTCGCGAAATTGGTGTCTCATGGGTATTTGACGCGCTGATCACGAATTTGCTATCAATTTTGCATTTAAAAGTCTCGTTAATGAGTTATGGAGTGAGTTTGGGTTGGGAAGGTTGTGTAGCACCAGAATTTGAAGCGTTATCCGACTGGTGGTTAAAGAATAGTCCTTGAATACTTTTGCAGAATCATTCCGTAAAGTTGTCGTCGTTGCAGAAGGTTTTAGGCTACATAGAAATCCTCGAATGGATCTTAAAGCTGCTTGAAAAGATTTTGATAATTGTTCATCGGGTTTGGGGCGGGGTATAAAGTCCGGGAGGTGGTTGTAAGTCACGTGAATGATCTTGGTGTGTCACCAACGCACGAAGGTCGTGACCTCAGGTGATGCCGGGAACTGAATCTCATCGACGCAATGAGGATGATATCGTTTTGCTGGAGGAAGGAAAGGATCTCAGACTGCTCGTTGATTTTTTGAGCTTTCCAACGGCAGAATGCTAAGAACCGAAAAACGTAATCCCCCAACCCTCCCCCAAATGGTTGCAAAATCGCATGAGCCTAACTAAACTTTGAAGGTTTTGGTGAACTGAAATCCACATACGGTTCAATACTGTTTTGGAGTGGTTAGAGATGTGACGAAATAGTGCTATAGTGATGGAGCCCAGGTGGTCGTTCTTTGTGCTGCTATTCAAATATTGTAAGAAAGGATAGGGATGATGATTTTTCAGGCCAAAAAAATTTTCTTCTTTCCTGATGCAGTAATCGTCGCGAAAATGGTGTGTAATGGGTATTTGACGCGCTGATCACGAATTCGCTATCAATTTTGCATTTAAAAGTCTCGTTAATGAGTTATTGAGTGAGTTTGGGTTGGGGAGGTTGTGTAGCATCAGAATTTGAAGCGTTATCAGACTGGTGGTTAAAGAATAGTCCTTGATTACTTTTGCAGAATCAATCCGTGAAGTTGTCGTCAGTGGAGAAGGTTTTTTAAGCTACATAGAAATCCTCGAATGAATCTTAAAGCTGCTTGAAAAGATTTTGATAACTGTTCATCGGGTTTGGGGCGGGGTATAAAGTCCGGGAGGTGGTTGTAAGTCACGTGAATGATCTTGGTGTGTCACCAACGCACGAAGGTCGTGACCTCAGGTGATGCCGGGAACTGAATCTCATCGACGCAATGAGGATGATATCGTTTTGCTGGAGGAAGGAAAGGATCTCAGACTGCTCGTTGATTTTTTGGGCTTCCCAACGGCAGAATGCTGAGAACCGAGAAACGTAATCCCCCAACCCTCCCCCAAATGGTTGCACAATCGCATGAGCCTAACTAAACTTTGAAGGTTCTGGTGAACTGAAATCCACATACGGTTCAATACTGTTTTGGAGTGGTTAGAGATGTGACGAAATAGTGCTATAGTGATGGAGGCCCAGGTGGTCGTGCTTTGTGCTGCTATTCAAATATTGTAAGAAAGGATAGGGATGATGATTTTTCAGGCCAAAAAAATTTTTCTCCTTTCCTGATGCAGTAATCGTCGCGAAATTGGTGTCTCATGGGTATTTGACGCGCTGATCACGAATTTGCTATCAATTTTGCATTTAAAAGTCTCGTTAATGAGTTATGGAGTGAGTTTGGGTTGGGAAGGTTGTGTAGCATCAGAATTTGAAGCGTTATCCGACTGGTGGTTAAAGAATAGTCCTTGATTACTTTTGCAGAATCATTCCGTGAAGTTATCGTCGTTGGAGAAGGTTTTTAGGCTACATAGAAATCCTCGAATGGATCTTAAAGCTGCTTGAAAAGATTTTGATAATTGTTCATCGGGTTTGGGGCGGGGTATAAAGTCCGGGAGGTGGTTGTAAGTCACGTGAATGATCTTGGTGTGACACCAACGCACGAAGGTCGTGACCTCAGGGGATGCCGGGAACTGAATCTCATCGACGCAATGAGGATGATATCGTTTTGCTGGAGGAAGGAAAGGATCTCAGACTGCTCGTTGATTTTTTGGGCTTCCCAAAGGCAGAATGCTGAGAACCGAAAAACGTAATCCCCCAAACCCTCCCCCAAATGGTTGCACAATCGCATGAGCCTAACTAAACTTTGAAGGTTCTGGTGAACTGAAATCCACATACGGTTCAATACTGTTTTGGAGTGGTTAGAGATGTGACGAAATAGTGCTATAGTGATGGAGGCCCAGGTGGTCGTGCTTTGTGCTGCTATTCAAATATTGTAAGAAAGGATAGGGATGATGATTTTCAGGCCAAAAATTTTTCTCCTTTCCTGATTCAGTAATCGTCGCGAAATTGGTGTCTCATGGGTATTTGACGCGCTGATCACGAATTTGCTATCAATTTTGCATTTAAAAGTCTCGTTAATGAGTTATGGAGTGAGTTTGGGTTGGGAAGGTTGTGTAGCATCAGAATTTGAAGCGTTATCCGACTGGTGGTTAAAGAATAGTCCTTGATTACTTTGCAGAATCATTCCGTGAAGTTGTCGTCGTTGGAGAAGGTTTTTAGGCTACATAGAAATCCTCGAATGGATCTTAAAGCTGCTTGAAAAGATTTTGATAATTGTTCATCGGGTTTGGGGCGGGGTATAAAGTCCGGGAGGTGGTTGTAAGTCACGTGAATGATCTTGGTGTGTCACCAACGCACGAAGGTCGTGACCTCAGGTGATGCCGGGAACTGAATCTCATCGACGCAATGAGGATGATATCGTTTTGCTGGAGGAAGGAAAGGATCTCAGACTGCTCGTTGATTTTTTGGGCTTTCCAACGGCAGAATGCTGAGAACCGAAAAACGTAATCCCCCAACCCTCCCCCAAATGGTTGCACAATCGCATGAGCCTAACTAAACTTTGAAGGTTCTGGTGAACTGAAATCCACATACGGTTCAATACTGTTTTGGAGTGGTTAGAGATGTGACGAAATAGTGCTATAGTGATGGAGGCCCAGGTGGTCGTGCTTTGTGCTGCTATTCAAATATTGTAAGAAAGGATAGGGATGATGATTTTTCAGGCCAAAAAAAAATTTCTCCTTTCCTGATGCAGTAATCGTCGCGAAATTGGTGTCTCATGGGTATTTGACGCGCTGATCACGAATTTGCTATCAATTTTGCATTTAAAAGTCTCGTTAATGAGTTATGGAGTGAGTTTGGGTTGGGAAGGTTGTGTAGCATCAGAATTTGAAGCGTTATCCGACTGGTGGTTAAAGAATAGTCCTTGATTACTTTTGCAGAATCATTCCGTGAAGTTGTCGTCGTTGGAGAAGGTTTTTAGGCTACATAGAAATCCTCGAATGGATCTTAAAGCTGCTTGAAAAGATTTTGATAATTGTTCATCGGGTTTGGGGCGGGGTATAAAGTCCGGGAGGTGGTTGTAAGTCACGTGAATGATCTTGGTGTGTCACCAACGCACGAAGGTCGTGACCTCAGGTGATGCCGGGAACTGAATCTCATCGACGCAATGAGGATGATATCGTTTTGCTGGAGGAAGGAAAGGATCTCAGACTGCTCGTTGATTTTTTGGGCTTCCCAAAGGCAGAATGCTGAGAACCGAAAAACGTAATCCGCCAACCCTCCCCCAAATGGTTGCACAATCGCATGAGCCTAACTAAACTTTGAAGGTTCTGGTGAACTGAAATCCACATACGGTTCAATACTGTTTTTGGAGTGGTTAGAGATGTGACGAAATAGTGCTCTAGTGATGAAGGCCCAGGTGGTCAATCTTTGTGCTGCTATTCAAATATTGTAAGAAAGGATAGGGATGATGATTTTTCAGGCTAAAAAAAAATTCTCCTTTCCTGATGCAGTAATCGTCGCGAAAATGGTGTATGATGGGTATTTGACGCGCTGATCACGAACTTGCTATCAATTTTGCATTGAAAAGTCTCGTTAATGAGTTATGGAGTGAGTTTGGGTTGGGGAGGTTGTGTAGCATCAGAATTTGAAGCGTTATCCGACTGGTGGTTAAAGAATAGTCCTTGATTACTTTTGCAGAATCAATCCGTGAAGTTGTCGTCGTTGGAGAAGGTTTTTAAGCTACATAGAAATCCTCGAATGGATCTTAAAGCTGCTTGAAAAGATTTTGATAACTGTTCATCGGGGTTTGGGGCGGGGTATAAAGTCCGGGAGGTGGTTGTAAGTCACGTGAATGATCTTGGTGTGTCACCAACGCACGAAGGTCGTGACCTCAGGTGATGCCGGGAACTGAATCTCATCGACGCAATGAGGATGATATCGTTTTGCTGGAGGAAGGAAAAGATCTCAGACTGCTCGTTGATTTTGTGGTTTTGCAACGGCAGAATGCTGAGAACCGAAAAACGTAATCCCCCAACCCTCCCCCCAAATGGTTGCACAATTGCATGATCCTAACTAAACTTTGAAGGTTTTGGTGAACTGAAATCCACATACGGTTCAATACTGTTTTTGGAGTGGTTAGAGATGTGACGAAATAGTGCTATAGTGATGGAGGCCCAGGTGGTCGTTCTTTGTGCTGCTATTCAAATATTGTAAGAAAGGATAGGGATGATGATTTTTTAGGCCAAAAACAATTTTCTCCTTTCCTGATGCAGTAATCGTCGCGAAAATGGTGTCAAATAGGTATTTGACGCGCTGATCACGAATTTGCTATCAATTTTGCATTTAAAAGTCTCGTTAATGAGTTATGGAGTGAGTTTGGGTTGGGGAGGTTGTGTAGCATCAGAATTTGAAGCGTTATCCGACTGGTGGTTAAAGAATAGTCCTTGATTACTTTTGCAGAATCAATCCGTGAAGTTGTCGTCAGTGGAGAAGGTTTTTAAGCTACATAGAAATCCTCGAATGGATCTTAAAGCTGCTTGAAAAGATTTTGATAACTGTTCATCGGGTTTGGGGCGGGGTATAAAGTCCGGGAGGTGGTGGTAAGTCACGTGAATGATCTTGGTGTGTCACCAACGCACGAAGGTCGTGACCTCAGGTGATGCCGGGAACTGAATCTCATCGACGCAATGAGGATGATATCGTTTTGCTGGAGGAAGGAAAAGATCTCAGACTGCTCGTTGATTTTTTGGTTTTTCCAACGGCAGAATGCTGAGAACCGAAAAACGTAATCCCCCAACCCTCCCCCCAAATGGTTGCACAATTGCATGAGCCTAACTAAACTTTGAAGGTTTTGGTGAACTGAAATCCACATACGGTTCAATACTGTTTTGGAGTGGTTAGAGATGTGACGAAATAGTGCTATAGTGATGGAGGCCCAGGTGGTCGTTCTTTGTGCTGCTATTCAAATATTGTAAGAAAGGATAGGGATGATGATATTTCAGGCCCCAAAAAAATTTTCTCCTTTCCTGATGCAGTAATCGTCGCGACAATGGTGTCAAATGGGTATTTGACGCGCTGATCACGAGTTTGCTATCAATTTTGCATTTAAAAGTCTCGTTAATGAGTTATGGAGTGAGTTTGGGTTGGGGAGGTTGTGTAGCATCAAAATTTGAAGCGTTATCCGACTGGTGGTTAAAGAATAGTCCTTGATTACTTTTGCAGAATCAATCCGTAAAGTTGTCGTCGTTGGAGAAGGTTGTAAGCTACATAGAAATCCTCGAATGGATCTTAAAGCTGCTTGAAAAGATTTTGATAACTGTTCATCGGGGTTGGGGGCGGGGTATAAAGTCCGGGAGGTGGTTGTAAGTCACGTGAATGATCTTGGTGTGTCACCAACGCACGAAGGTCGTGACCTCAGGTGATGCCGGGAACTGAATCTCATCGACGCAATGAGGATGATATCGTTTTGCTGGAGGAAGGAAAAGATCTCAGACTGCTCGTTGATTTTTTGGTTTTTCCAACGGCAGAATGCTGAGAACCGAAAAACGTAATCCCCCGACCCTCCCCCAAATGGTTGCACAATTGCATGAGCCTAACTAAACTTTGAAGGTTTTGGTGAACTGAAATCCACATACGGTTCAATACTGTTTTGGAGTGGTTAGAGATGTGACGAAACAGTGCTATAGTGATGGAGGCCCAGGTGGTCGTGCTTTGAGCTGCTACTCAAATATTGTAAAAAAGGATAGGCATGATGATTTTTTAGGTCAAAATAAAATTTCTCTTTTCTCGATGCAGTAAATGTTTCGAAATTGGTGTTAAATCGGTATTCGACGCGCTGATCACGAATTTGCCACCAACTTTGCATTTAAAAGTCTCGTTAATGAGTTATGGAGTGAGTTTGGGTTGGGGAGGTTGTGTAGCATCAGAATTTGAAGCGTTATCCGACTGGTGGTTAAAGAATAGTCCTTGATTACTTTTGCAGAATCAATCCGTGAAGTTGTCGTCAGTGGAGAAGGTTTTTAAGCTACATAGAAATCCTCGAATGGATCTTAAAGCTGCTTGAAAAGATTTTGATAACTGTTCATCGGGGTTTTGGGCGGGGTATAAAGTTCGGGAGGTGGTTGTAAGTCACGTGAATGATCTTGGTGTGTCACCAACGCACGAAGGTCGTGACCTCAGGTGATGCCGGGAACTGAATCTCATCGACGCAATGAGGATGATATCGTTTTGCTGGAGGAAGGAAAAGATCTCAGACTGCTCGTTGATTTTTTGGTTTTTCCAACGGCAGAATGCTGAGAACCGAAAAACGTAATCCCCCAACCCTCCCCCCAAATGGTTGCACAATTGCATGAGCCTAACTAAACTTTGAAGGTTTTGGTGAACTGAAATCCACATACGGTTCAATACTGTTTTGGAGTGGTTAGAGATGTGACGAAATAGTGCTATAGTGATGGAGGCCCAGGTGGTCGTTCTTTGTGCTGCTATTCAAATATTGTAAGAAAGGATAGGGATGATGATTTTTCAGGCCAAAAAAAATTTTCTTCTTTCCTGATGCAGTAATCGTCGCGAAATTGGTGTTCAATGGGTGTTTGACGCCCTGATCACGAATTTGCTATCAATTTTGCTTTTAAAAGTCTCGTTAATGAGGTAGGGAGTGAGTTTGGGTTGGGGAGGTTGGGTAGCATCAGAATTTGAAGCGTTATCCGACTGGTGGTTAAAGAATAGTCCTTGATTACTTTTGCAGAATCAATCCGTGAAGTTGTCGTCGTTGGAGAAGGTTTTTAAGCTACATAGAAATCCTCGAATGGATCTTAAAGCTGCTTGAAAAGATTTTGATAACTGTTCATCGGGGTTTGGGGCGGGGTATAAAGTCCGGGAGGTGGTTGTAAGTCACGTGAATGATCTTGGTGTGTCACCAACGCACGAAGGTCGTGACCTCAGGTGATGCCGGGAACTGAATCTCATCGACGCAATGAGGATGATATCGTTTTGCTGGAGGAAGGAAAGATCTCAGACTGCTCGTTGATTTTTGGTTTTTCCAACGGCAGAATGCTGAGAACCGAAAAACGTAATCCCCCAACCCTCCCCCAAATGGTTGCACAATTGCATGAGCCTAACTAAACTTTGAAGGTTTTGGTGAACTGAAATCCACATACGGTTCAGTACTGTTTTGGAGTGGTTAGAGATGTGACGAAATAGTGCTATAGTGAGGGAGGCCCAGGTGTTCGTGCTTTGTGCTGCTATTCAAATATTGTAAGAAAGGATAGGGATGACGATTTTTCAGGCCAAAAATTTTTTTCTCTTTTCCTGATGCAGTAATCGTCGCGAAATTGGGTTTTAATGGGTGTTTGACGCGCTGATAACGAATTTGCTATCAATTTTGCATTTAAAAGTCTCGTTAATGAGGTAGGGAGTGAGTTTGGGTTGGGGAGGTTGGGTAGCATCAGAATTTGAAGCGTTATCCGACTGGTGGTTGAAGAATAGTCCTTGATTACTTTTGCAGAATCAATCCGTGAAGTTGTCGTCGTTGGAGAAGGTTTTTAAGCTACATAGAAATCCTCGAATGGATCTTAAAGCTGCTTGAAAAGATTTTGATAACTGTTCATCGGGGTTTGGGGCGGGGTATAAAGTCCGGGAGGTGGTTGTAAGTCACGTGAATGATCTTGGTGTGTCACCAACGCACGAAGGTCGTGACCTCAGGTGATGCCGGGAACTGAATCTCATCGACTCAAAGAGGATGATATCGTTTTGCTGGAGGAAGGAAAAGATCTCAGACTGCTCGTTGATTTTTTGGTTTTTCCAACGGCAGAATGCTGAGAACCGAAAAACGTAATCCCCCAACCCTCCCCCCAAATGGTTGCACAATTGCATGAGCCTAACTAAACTTTGAAGGTTTTGGTGAACTGAAATCCACATACGGTTCAGTACTGTTTTGGAGTGGTTAGAGATGTGACGAAATAGTGCTATAGTGATGGAGGCCCAGGTGGTCGTGCTTTGTGCTGCTATTCAAATATTGTAAGAAAGGATAGGGATGATGATTTTTCAGGCCAAAATTTTTTTCTCTTTTCCTGATGCAGTAATCGTCGCGAAATTGGTGTTTTAAGGGTGTTTGACGCGCTGATCACGAATTTGCTATCAATTTTGCATTTAAAAGTCTCGTTAATGAGGTAGGGAGTGAGTTTGGGTTGGGGAGGTTGGGTAGCATCAGAATTTGAAGCGTTATCCGACTGGTGGTTAAAGAATAGTCCTTGATTACTTTTGCAGAATCAATCCGTGAAGTTGTCGTCGTTGGAGAAGGTTTTCAAGCTACATAGAAATCCTCGAATGGATCTTAAAGCTGCTTGAAAAGATTTTGATAACTGTTCATCGGGGTTTGGGGCGGGGTATAAAGTCCGGGAGGTGGTTGTAAGTCACGTGAATGATCTTGGTGTGTCACCAACGCACGAAGGTCGTGACCTCAGGTGATGCCGGGAACTGAATCTCATCGACTCAAAGAGGATGATATCGTTTTGCTGGAGGAAGGAAAAGATCTCAGACTGCTCGTTGATTTTTTGGTTTTTCCAACGGCAGAATGCTGAGAACCGAAAAACGTAATCCTTCAACCCTTTCCCCAAATGGTTGCACAATTGCATGAGCCTAACTGAACTTTGAAGGTTTTGGTGAACTGAAATCCACATACGGTTCAGTACTGTTTTGGAGTGGTTAGAGATGTGACGAAATAGTGCTATAGTGATGGAGGCCCAGGTGTTCGTGCTTTGTGCTGCTATTCAAATATTGTAAGAAAGGATAGGGATGATGATTTTTCAGGCCAAAAAAAAATTTCTCCTTTCCTGATGCAGTAATCGTCGCGAAACTGCTTTCCAATGGGGATTTGCCGCGCTGATCATGAATTTGGTATCAGTTTTGCATTTAAAAGGCTCGTTAATGAGTTATGGAGTGAGTTTGGGTTGGGGAGGTTGTGTAGCATCGGAATTTGAAGAGTTATCCGACTGGTGGTCAAAGAGTAGTCCTTGATTACTCTTGCAAAATCAATCCGTGAAGTTGTCGTCGTTGGAGAAGATTGTAAGCTAGATAGAAATCCTCGAGTGGATCTTAAAGCTGCTTGAAAAGATTTTGATAACTGTTCATCGGGTTTGGGGCGGGATATAAAGTCCGGGAGGTGGTTGTAAGTCACGTGAATGATCTTGGTGTGTCACCAACGCACGAAGGTCGTGACCTCAGGTGATGCCGGGAACTGAATCTCATCGACGCAATGAGGATGATATCGTTTTGCTGGAGGAAGGAAAAGATCTCAGACTGCTCGTTGATTTTATGTTTTTCCAACGGCAGAATGCTGAGAACCGAAAAACGTAATCCCCCAACCCTCCCCCCAAATGGTTGCACAATTGCATGAGCCTAACTAAACTTTGAAGGTTTTGGTGAACTGAAATCCACATACGGTTCAATACTGTTTTGGAGTGGTTAGAGATGTGACGAAATAGTGCTATAGTGATGGAGGCCCAGGTGGTCGTGCTTTGTGCTGCTATTCAAATATTGTAAGAAAGGAGAGGGATGATGATTTTTCAGGCCAAAAAATTTTTTCTCTTTTCCTGATGCAGTAATCGTCGTGAAATTGGTGTTCAATGGGTGTTTGACGCACTGATCACGAATTTGCTATCAATTCTGCTTTTAAAAGTCTCGTTAATGAGGTAGGGAGTGAGTTTGGGTTGGGGAGGTTGGGTAGCATCAGAATTTGAAGCGTTATCCGACTGGTGGTTAAAGAATAGTCCTTGATTACTTTTGCAGAATCAATCCGTGAAGTTGTCGTCGTTGGAGAAGGTTTTTAAGCTACATAGAAATCCTCGAATGGATCTTAAAGCTGCTTGAAAAGATTTTGATAACTGTTCATCGGGGTTTGGGGCGGGGTATAAAGTCCGGGAGGTGGTTGTAAGTCACGTGAATGATCTTGGTGTGTCACCAACGCACGAAGGTCGTGACCTCAGGTGATGCCGGGAACTGAATCTCATCGACGCAATGAGGATGATATCGTTTTGCTGGAGGAAGGAAAAGATCTCAGACTGCTCGTTGATTTTTTGGTTTTTCCAACGGCAGAATGCTGAGAACCGAAAAACGTAATCCCCCAACCCTCCGCCAAATGGTTGCACAATTGCATGAGCCTTTGAAGGTTTTGGTGAACTGAAATCCACATACGGTTCAATACTGTTTTGGAGTGGTTAGAGATGTGACGAAATAGTGCTATAGTGATGGAGGCCCAGGTGGTCGTTCTTTGTGCTGCTATTCAAATATTGTAAGAAAGGATAGGGATGATGATTTTTCAGGCTAAAAAAAAATTCTCCTTTCCTGATGCAGTAATCGTCGCGAAAATGGTGTTAATAGGGTATTTGACGCGCTGATCACGAATTTGCTATCAATTTTGCATTTAAAAGTCTCGTTAATGAGTTATGGAGTGAGTTTGGGTTGGGGAGGTTGTGTAGCATCAGAATTTGAAGCGTTATCCGACTGGTGGTTAAAGAATAGTCCTTGATTACTTTTGCAGAATCAATCCGTGAAGTTGTCGTCGTTGGAGAAGGTTTTTAAGCTACATAGAAATCCTCGAATGGATCTTAAAGCTGCTTGAAAAGATTTTGATAACTGTTCATCGGGGTTTGGGGCGGGGTATAAAGTCCGGGAGGTGGTTGTAAGTCACGTGAATGATCTTGGTGTGTCACCAACGCACGAAGGTCGTGACCTCAGGTGATGCCGTGAACTGAATCTCATCGACTCAAAGAGGATGATATCGTTTTGCTGGAGGAAGGAAAAGATCTCAGACTGCTCGTTGATTTTTTGGTTTTTACAACGGCAGAATGCTGAGAACCGAAAAACGTAATCCCCCAACCCTCCCCCCAAATGGTTGCACAATTGCATGAGCCTAACTAAACTTTGAAGGTTTTGGTGAACTGAAATCCACATACGGTTCAGTACTGTTTTGGAGTGGTTAGAGATGTGACTTTGTGCTGCTATTCAAATATTGTAAGAAAGGAGAGGGATGATGATTTTTCAGGCCAAAAAATTTTTTCTCTTTTCCTGATGCAGTAATCGTCGTGAAATTGGTGTTCAATGGGTGTTTGACGCACTGATCACGAATTTGCTATCAATTTTGCCTTTAAAAGTCTCGTTAATGAGGTAGGGAGTGAGTTTGGGTTGGGGAGGTTGGGTGGCATCAGAATTTGAAGCGTTATCCGACTGGTGGTTAAAGAATAGTCCTTGATTACTTTTGCAGAATCAATCCGTGAAGTTGTCGTCGTTGGAGAAGGTTTTTAAGCTACATAGAAATCCTCGAATGGATCTTAAAGCTGCTTGAAAAGATTTTGATAACTGTTCATCGGGGTTTGGGGCGGGGTATAAAGTCCGGGAGGTGGTTGTAAGTCACGTGAATGATCTTGGTGTGTCACCAACGCACGAAGGTCGTGACCTCAGGTGATGCCGGGAACTGAATCTCATCGACGCAATGAGGATGATATCGTTTTGCTGGAGGAAGGAAAAGATCTCAGACTGCTCGTTGATTTTTTGGTTTTTCCAACGGCAGAATGCTGAGAACCGAAAAACGTAACCCCCAACCCTTCCCCCAAATGGTTGCACAATTGCATGAGCCTAACTAAACTTTGAAGGTTTTGGTGAACTGAAATCCACATACGGTTCAATACTGTTTTGGAGTGGTTAGAGATGTGACGAAATAGTGCTATAGTGATGGAGGCCCAGGTGGTCGTTCTTTGTGCTGCTATTCGAATATTGTAAGAAAGGATAGGTATGATGATTTTTCAGGCCAAAATTTTTCTCCTTTCCTGATGCAGTAATCGTCGCGAAAATGGTGTCTTATGGGTATTTGAAGCGCTGATCACGAATTTGCTATCAATTTTGCATTTAAAAGCCTCGTTAATGAGTTATAGAGTGAGTTTGGGTTGGGGAGGTTGTGTAGCATCGGAATTTGAAGAGTTATCCGACTGGTGGTTAAAGAATAGTCCTTGATTACTCTTGCAGAATCAATCCGTGAAGTTGTCGTCGTTGGAGAAGGTTGTAAGCTACATAGAAATCCTCGAATGGATCTTAAAGCTGCTTGAAAAGATTTTGATAACTGTTCATCGGAGTTTGAGGCAGAGTATAAAGTCCGGGAGGTGGTTGTAAGTCACGTGAATGATCTTGGTGTGTCACCAACGCACGAAGGTCGTGACCTCAGGTGATGCCGGGAACTGAATCTCATCGACTCAAAGAGGATGATATCGTTTTGCTGGAGGAAGGAAAAGATCTCAGACTGCTCGTTGATTTTTTGGTTTTTCCAACGGCAGAATGCTGAGAACCGAAAAACGTAATCCCCCAACCCTCCCCCCAAATGGTTGCACAATTGCATGAGCCTAACTAAACTTTGAAGGTTTTGGTGAACTGAAATCCACATACGGTTCAGTACTGTTTTGGAGTGGTTAGAGATGTGACGAAATAGTGCTATAGTGATGGAGGCCCAGGTGTTCGTGCTTTGTGCTGCTATTCAAATATTGTAAGAAAGGATAGGGATGACGATTTTTCAGGCCAAAAATTTTTTTCTCTTTTCCTGATGCAGTAATCGTCGCGAAATTGGTGTTTAATGGGTGTTTGACGCGCTGATCACGAATTTGCTATCAATTTTGCATTTAAAAGTCTCGTTAATGAGGTAGGGAGTGAGTTTGGGTTGGGGAGGTTGGGTAGCATCAGAATTTGAAGCGTTATCCGACTGGTGGTTAAAGAATAGTCCTTGATTACTTTTGCAGAATCAATCCGTGAAGTTGTCGTCGTTGGAGAAGGTTTTTAAGCTACATAGAAATCCTCGAATGGATCTTAAAGCTGCTTGAAAAGATTTTGATAACTGTTCATCGGGGTTTGGGGCGGGGTATAAAGTCCGGGAGGTGGTTGTAAGTCACGTGAATGATCTTGGTGTGTCACCAACGCACGAAGGTCGTGACCTCAGGTGATGCCGGGAACTGAATCTCATCGACTCAAAGAGGATGATATCGTTTTGCTGGAGGAAGGAAAAGATCTCAGACTGCTCGTTGATTTTTTGGTTTTTCCAACGGCAGAATGCTGAGAACCGAAAAACGTAATCCCCCAACCCTCCCCCCAAATGGTTGCACAATTGCATGAGCCTAACTAAACTTTGAAGGTTTTGGTGAACTGAAATCCACATACGGTTCAGTACTGTTTTGGAGTGGTTAGAGATGTGACGAAATAGTGCTATAGTGATGGAGGCCCAGGTGGTCGTGCTTTGTGCTGCTATTCAAATATTGTAAGAAAGGATAGGGATGATGATTTTTCAGGCCAAAATTTTTTTCTCTTTTCCTGATGCAGTAATCGTCGCGAAATTGGTGTTTTAAGGGTGTTTGACGCGCTGATCACGAATTTGCTATCAATTTTGCATTTGAAAGTCTCGTTATTGAGGTAGGGAGTGAGTTTGGGTTGGGGAGGTTGGGTAGCATCAGAATTTGAAGCGTTATCCGACTGGTGGTTAAAGAATAGTCCTTGATTACTTTTGCAGAATCAATCCGTGAAGTTGTCGTCGTTGGAGAAGGTTTTCAAGCTACATAGAAATCCTCGAATGGATCTTAAAGCTGCTTGAAAAGATTTTGATAACTGTTCATCGGGGTTTGGGGCGGGGTATAAAGTCCGGGAGGTGGTTGTAAGTCACGTGAATGATCTTGGTGTGTCACCAACGCACGAAGGTCGTGACCTCAGGTGATGCCGGGAACTGAATCTCATCGACTCAAAGAGGATGATATCGTTTTGCTGGAGGAAGGAAAAGATCTCAGACTGCTCGTTGATTTTTTGGTTTTTCCAACGGCAGAATGCTGAGAACCGAAAAACGTAATCCCCCAACCCTCCCCCCAAATGGTTGCACAATTGCATGAGCCTAACTAAACTTTGAAGGTTTTGGTGAACTGAAATCCACATACGGTTCAGTACTGTTTTGGAGTGGTTAGAGATGTGACGAAATAGTGCTATAGTGATGGAGGCCCAGGTGGTCGTGCTTTGTGCTGCTATTCAAATATTGTAAGAAAGGATAGGGATGAAGATTTTTCAGGCCAAAAATTTTTTCCTCTTTTCCTGATGCAGTAATCGTCGCGAAATTGGTGTCGAATGGGTGTTTGACGCGCTGATCACGAATTTGCTATCAATTTTGCATGTAAAAGTCTCGTTAATGAGGTAGGGAGTGAGTTTGGGTTGGGGAGGTTGGGTAGCATCAGAATTTGAAGCGTTATCCGACTGGTGGTTAAAGAATAGTCCTTGATTACTTTTGCAGAATCAATCCGTGAAGTTGTCGTCGTTGGAGAAGGTTTTGAAGCTACATAGAAATCCTCGAATGGATCTTAAAGCTGCTTGAAAAGATTTTGATAACTGTTCATCGGGGTTTGGGGCAGGGTATAAAGTCCGGGAGGTGGTTGTAAGTCACGTGAATGATCTTGGTGTGTCACCAACGCACGAAGGTCGTGACCTCAGATGATGCCGGGAACTGAATCTCATCGACTCAAAGAGGATGATATCGTTTTGCTGGAGGAAGGAAATGATCTCAGACTGCTCGTTGATTTTTTGGTTTTTCCAACGGCAGAATGCTGAGAACCGAAAAACGTAATCCCCCAACCCTCCCCCCAAATGGTTGCACAATTGCATGAGCCTAACTAAACTTTGAAGGTTTTGGTGAACTGAAATCCACATACGGTTCAGTACTGTTTTGGAGTGGTTAGAGATGTGACGAAATAGTGCTATAGTGATGGAGGCCCAGGTGTTCGTGCTTTGTGCTGCTATTCAAATATTGTAAGAAAGGATAGGGATGACGATTTTTCAGGCCAAAAATTTTTTCTCTTTTCCTGATGCAGTAATCGTCGCGAAATTGGGTTTTAATGGGTGTTTGACGCGCTGATAACGAATTTGCTATCAATTTTGCATTTAAAAGTCTCGTTAATGAGGTAGGGAGTGAGTTTGGGTTGGGGAGGTTGGGTAGCATCAGAATTTGAAGCGTTATCCGACTGGTGGTTAAAGAATAGTCCTTGATTACTTTTGCAGAATCAATCCGTGAAGTTGTCGTCGTTGGAGAAGGTTTTTAAGCTACATAGAAATCCTCGAATGGATCTTAAAGCTGCTTGAAAAGATTTTGATAACTGTTCATCGGGGTTTGGGGCGGGGTATAAAGTCCGGGAGGTGGTTGTAAGTCACGTGAATGATCTTGGTGTGTCACCAACGCACGAAGGTCGTGACCTCAGGTGATGCCGGGAACTGAATCTCATCGACTCAAAGAGGATGATATCGTTTTGCTGGAGGAAGGAAAAGATCTCAGACTGCTCGTTGATTTTTTGGTTTTTCCAACGGCAGAATGCTGAGAACCGAAAAACGTAATCCCCAACCCTCTCCCCAAATGGTTGCACAATTGCATGAAGCCTAACCAAACTTTGAAGGTTTTGGTGAACTGAAATCCACATACGGTTCAATACTGTTTTGGAGTGGTTAGAGATGTGACGAAATAGTGCTATAGTGATGGAGGCCCAGGTGGTCGTTCTTTGTGCTGCCATTCAAATATTGTAAGAAAGGATAGGGATGATGATCTTTCAGGCCAAAAAAATTTTCTCCTTTCCTGATGCAGTAATCGTCGCGAAAATGGTTTAAAATGGGTATTTGACTCGCTGATCACGAATTTGCTATCAATTTTGCATTTAAAAGTCTCGTTAATGAGTTATGGAGTGAGTTTGGGTTGGGGAGGTTGTGTAGCATCAGAATTTGAAGCGTTATCCGACTGGTGGTTAAAGAATAGTCCTTGATTACTCTTGCAGAATCAATCCGTGAAGTTGTCGTCGTTGGAGAAGGTTTTTAAGCTACATAGAAATCCTCGAATGGATCCTAAAGCTGCTTGAAAAGATTTTGATAACTGTTCATCGGGATTTGGGGTGGGGTATAAAGTCCGGGAGGTGGTTGTAAGTCACGTGAATGATCTTGGTGTGTCACCAACGCACGAAGGTCGTGACCTCAGGTGATGCCGGGAACTGAATCTCATCGACGCAATGAGGATGATATCGTTTTGCTGGAGGAAGGAAAGGATCTCAGACTGCTCGTTGATTTTTGGTTTTTCCAACGGCAGAATGCTGAGAACCGAAAAACGTAATCCCAACCCTCCCCAAATGGTTGCACAATCGCATGAGCCTAACTAACGTTTGAAGGTTCTGGTGAACTGAAAACCACATACGGTTCAATACTGTTTTGGAGTGGTTAGAGATGTGACGAAATAGTGCTATAGTGATGGAGGCCCGGGTGGTCGTTCTTTGTGCTGCTATTCAAATATTGTAAGAAAGGATAGGGATGATGATTTTTCAGGCCAAAAAAATTTTCTCCTTTCCTGATGCAGTAATAGTGGCGAAAATGGTGTCCATTGGGTATTTGACGCGCTGATCACGAAATTTCTATCAATTTTGCATTTAAAAGTCTCGTTAATGAGTTATGGAGTGAGTTTGGGTTGGGGAGGTTGTGTAGCATCAGAATTTGAAGCGTTATCCGACTGGTGGTTAAAGAATAGTCCTTGATTACTTTTGCAGAATCAATCCGTCAAGTTGTCGTCGTTGGAGAAGGTTTTTATGCTACATAGAAATCCTCGAATGGATCTTAAAGCTGCTTGAAAAGATTTTGATAACTGTTCATCGGAGTTTGAGGCAGAGTATAAAGTCCGGGAGGTGGTTGTAAGTCACGTGAATGATCTTGGTGTGTCACCAACGCACGAAGGTCGTGACCTCAGGTGATGCCGGGAACTGAATCTCATCGACGCAAAGAGGATGATATCGTTTTGCTGGAGGAAGGAAAGGATCTCAGACTGCTCGTTGATTTTTGGGCTTTCCAACGGCAGAATGCTGAGAACCGAAAAACGTAATCCCCAACCCTCCCCCCAAATGGTTGCACAATTGCATGAGCCTAACTAAACTTTGAAGGTTTTGGTGAACTGAAATCCACATACGGTTCAGTACTGTTTTGGAGTGGTAAGAGATGTGACGAAATAGTGCTATAGTGATGGAGGCCCAGGTGTTCGTGCTTTGTGCTGCTATTCAAATATTGTAAGAAAGGATAGGGATGAAGATTTTTCAGGCCAAAAATTTTTCTCCTTTTCCTGATGCAGTAATCGTCGCGAAATTGGTGTCTCAATGGGTGTTTGACGCGCTGATCACGAATTTGCTATCAATTTTGCATTTAAAAGTCTCGTTAATGAGTTATGGAGTGAGTTTGGGTTGGGGAGGTTGTGTAGCATCAAAATTTGAAGCGTTATCCGACTGGTGGTTAAAGAATAGTCCTTGATTACTTTTGCAGAATCAATCCGTAAAGTTGTCGTCGTTGGAGAAGGTTGTAAGCTACATAGAAATCCTCGAATGGATCTTAAAGCTGCTTGAAAAGATTTTGATAACTGTTCATCGGGGTTGGGGGCGGGGTATAAAGTCCGGGAGGTGGTTGTAAGTCACGTGAATGATCTTGGTGTGCCACCAACGCACGAAGGTCGTGACCTCAGGTGATGCCGGGAACTGAATCTCATCGACGCAATGAGGATGATATCGTTTTGCTGGAGGAAGGAAAAGATCTCAGACTGCTCGTTGATTTTTTTGGTTTTTCCAACGGCAGAATGCTGAGAACCGAAAAACGTAATCCCCCAACCCTCCCCCCAAATGGTTGCACAATTGCATGAAGCCTAACCAAACTTTGAAGGTTTTGGTGAACTGAAATCCACATACGGTTCAATACTGTTTTTGGAGTGGTTAGAGATGTGACGAAATAGTGCTATAGTGATGGAGGCCCAGGTGGTCGTTCTTTGTGCTGCTATTCAAATATTGTAAGAAAGGATAGGGATGATGATTTTTCAGGCCAAAAAAATTTTCTTCTTTCCTGATGCAGTAATCGTCGCGAAAATGGTGTGTAATGGGTATTTGACGCGCTGATCACGAATTCGCTATCAATTTTGCATTTAAAAGTCTCGTTAATGAGTTATGGAGTGAGTTTGGGTTGGGAAGGTTGTGTAGCATCAGAATTTGAAGCGTTATCCGACTGGTGGTTAAAGAATAGTCCTTGATTACTTTTGCAGAATCATTCCGTGAAGTTGTCGTCGTTGGAGAAGGTTTTAAGCTACATAGAAATCCTCGAATGGATCTTAAAGCTGCTTGAAAAGATTTTGATAATTGTTCATCGGGGTGTGGGGCGGGGTATAAAGTCCGGGAGGTGGTTGTAAGTCACGTGAATGATCTTGGTGTGTCACCAACGCACGAAGGTCGTGACCTCAGGTGATGCCGGGAACTGAATCTCATCGACGCAATGAGGATGATATCGTTTTGCTGGAGGAAGGAAAGGATCTCAGACTGCTCGTTGATTTTTTGGTTTTTCCAACGGCAGAATGCTGAGAACCGAAAACGTAATCCCCCAACCCTCCCCAAATGGTTGCACAATCGCATGAGCCTAACTAAACTTTGAAGGTTCTGGTGAACTGAAATCCACATACGGTTCAATACTGTTTTGGAGTGGTTAGAGATGTGACGAAATAGTGCTATAGTGATGGAGGCCCAGGTGGTCGTGCTTTGTGCTGCTATTCAAATATTGTAAGAAAGGATAGGGATGATGATTTTTCAGGCCAAAATTTTTCTCTTTTCCTGATGCAGTAATCGTCGCGAAATTGGTGTCTCAGGGGATTTGACGCGCTGATCACGAATTTGCTATCAATTTTGCATTTAAAAGTCTCGTTAATGAGTTGTGGAGTGAGTTTGGGTTGGGAAGGTTGTGTAGCATCAGAATTTGAAGCGTTATCCGACTGGTGGTTAAAGAATAGTCCTTGATTACTTTTGCAGAATCATTCCGTGAAGTTGTCGTCGTTGGAGAAGGTTTTTAGGCTACATAGAAATCCTCGAATGGATTTTAAAGCTGCTTGAAAAGATTTTGATAATTGTTCATCGGGGTTTGGGGCGGGGGTATAAAGTCCGGGAGGTGGTTGTAAGTCCCGTGAATGATCTTGGTGTGTCACCAACGCACGAAGGTCGTGACCTCAGGTGATGCCGGAGACTGAATCTCATCGACGCAATGAGGATGATATCGTTTTGCTGGAGGAAGGAAAGGATCTCAGACTGCTCGTTGATTTTTGGCTTTCCAACGGCAGAATGCTGAGAACCGAAAAACGTAATCCCCAACCCTCCCCAAATGGTTGCACAATTGCATGATCCTAACTAAACTTTGAAGGTTCTGGTGAACTGAAATCCACATACGGTTCAATACTGTTTTGGAGTGGTTAGAGATGTGACGAAATAGTGCTATAGTGATGGAGGCCCAGGTGGTCGTGCTTTGTGCTGCTATTCAAATATTGTAAGAAAGGATAGGGATGATGATTTTTCAGGCCAAAAAAATTTTTCTCCTTTCCTGATGCAGTAATCGTCGCGAAATTGGTGTTATCTGGGTATTTGACGCGCTGATCACGAATTTGCTATCAATTTTGCATTTAAAAGTCTCGTTAATGAGTTATGGAGTGAGTTTGGGTTGGGAAGGTTGTGTAGCATCAGAATTTGAAGCGTTATCCGACTGGTGGTTAAAGAATAGTCCTTGATTACTTTTGCAGAATCATTCCGTGAAGTTGTCGTCGTTGGAGAAGGTTTTTAGGCTACATAGAAATCCTCGAATGGATCTTAAAGCTGCTTGAAAAGATTTTGATAATTGTTCATCGGGTTTGGGGCGGGGTATAAAGTCCGGGAGGTGGTTGTAAGTCACGTGAATGATCTTGGTGTGTCACCAACGCACGAAGGTCGTGACCTCAGGTGATGCCGGGAACTGAATCTCATCGACGCAATGAGGATGATATCGTTTTGCTGGAGGAAGGAAAGGATCTCAGACTGCTCGTTGATTTTTTGAGCTTTCCAACGGCAGAATGCTAAGAACCGAAAAACGTAATCCCCCAACCCTCCCCCAAATGGTTGCACAATCGCATGAGCCTAACTAAACTTTGAAGGTTCTGGTGAACTGAAATCCACATACGGTTCAATACTGTTTTGGAGTGGTTAGAGATGTGACGAAATAGTGCTATAGTGATGGAGACCCAGGTGGTCGTGCTTTGTGCTGCTATTCAAATATTCTAAGGAATGATAGGCATGATGACTTTACAGGCCAAAAATTTTTCCACTTTTCCGAAGCAGTAAACGTTCCGAAATTGGTGTCTATCGGGTATTTGACGCGCTGACCACGAAATTGCTATCAGTTTTGCGTTTAAAAGTCTCGTTAATGAGTTATGGAGTGAGTTTGGGTTGAGAAGGCTGTGTAGCATCAGAATTTGAAGCGTTATCCGGCTGGTGGTTAAAGAATAGTCCTTGATTACTTTTGCAGAATCATTCCGTGAAGTTGTCGTCGATGGAGAAGGTTTTTGGGCTACATAGAAATCCTCGAATGGATCTTAAAGCTGCTTGAAAAGATTTTGATAATTGTTCATCGGGTTTGGGGCGGGGTATAAAGTCCGGGAGGTGGTTGTAAGTCACGTGAATGATCTTGGTGTGTCACCAACGCACGAAGGTCGTGACCTCAGGTGATGCCGGGAACTGAATCTCATCGACGCAATGAGGATGATATCGTTTTGCTGGAGGAAGGAAAAGATCTCAGACTGCTCGTTGATTTTTTGGTTTTTCCAACGGCAGAATGCTGAGAACCGAAAAACGTAATCCCCCAACCCTCCCCCCAAATGGTTGCACAATTGCATGAGCCTAACTAAACTTTGAAGGTTTTGGTGAACTGAAATCCACATACGGTTCAATACTGTTTTGGAGTGGTTAGAGATGTGACGAAATAGTGCTATAGTGATGGAGGCCCAGGTGGTCGTTCTTTGTGCTGCTATTCAAATATTGTAAGAAAGGATAGGGATGATGATTTTTCAGGCCAAAAAAAATTTTCTCCTTTCCTGATGCAGTAATCGTCGCGAAAATGGTGTCCAATGGGTATTTGACGCGCTGATCACGAATTTGCTATCAATTTTGCATTTGAAAATGTCTCGTTAATGAGTTATGGAGTGAGTTTGGGTTGGGAAGGTTGTGTAGCATCAGAATTTGAAGCGTTATCCGACTGGTGGGTAAAGAATAGTCCTTGAATACTCTTGCAGAATCATTACGTGAAGTTGTCGTCGTTGGAGAAGGTTTTTAGGCTACATAGAAATCCTCGAATGGATCTTAAAGCTGCTTGAAAAGATTTTGATAATTGTTCATCGTGTTTGGGGCGGGGTATAAAGTCCGGGAGGTGGTTGTAAGTCACGTGAATGATCTTGGTGTGTCACCAACGCACGAAGGTCGTGACCTCAGGTGATGCCGGGAACTGAATCTCATCGACGCAATGAGGATGATGTCGTTTTGCTGGAGGAAGGAAAGGATCTCAGACTGCTCGTTGATTTTTTGGGCTTTCCAACGGCAGATTGCTGAGAACCGAAAAACGTAATCCCCCAACCCTCCCCCAAATGGTTGCACAATCGCATGAGCCTAACTAAACTTTGAAGGTTCTGGTGAACTGAAATCCACATACGGTTCAATACTGTTTTGGAGTGGTTAGAGATGTGACGAAATAGTGCTATAGTGATGGAGGCCCAGGTGGTCGTGCTTTGTGCTGCTATTCAAATATTGTAAGAAAGGATAGGTATGATGATTTTTCAGGCCAAAAAGATTTATCTCCTTTCCTGATGCAGTAATCGTCGCGAAATTGGTGTCTTATGGGTATTTGACGCGCTGATCACGAATTTGCTATCAATTTTGCATTTGAAAATGTCTCGTTAATGAGTTATGGAGTGAGTTTGGGTTGGGAAGGTTGTGTAGCATCAGAATTTGAAGCGTTATCCAACTGGTGGTTAAAGAATAGTCCTTGATTACTTTTGCAGAATCATTCCGTGAAGTTGTCGTCGTTGGAGAAGGTTTTTAGGCTACATAGAAATCCTCGAATGGATCTTAAAGCTGCTTGAAAAGATTTTGATAATTGCTCATCGGGTTTGGGGCGGGGTATAAAGTCCGGGAGGTGGTTGTAAGTCACGTGAATGATCTTGGTGTGTCACCAACGCACGAAGGTCGTGACCTCAGGTGATGCCGGGAACTGAATCTCATCAACGCAATGAGGATGATGTCGTTTTGCTGGAGGAAGGAAAGGATCTCAGACTGCTCGTTGATTTTTTGGGCTTTCCAACGGCAGAATGCTGAGAACCGAAAAACGTAATCCCCCAACCCTCTCCCAAATGGTTGCACAATCGCATGAGCCTAAGTAAACTTTGAAGGTTCTGGTGAACTGAAATCCACATACGGTTCAATACTGTCTTGGAGTGGTTAGAGATGTGACGAAATAGTGCTATAGTGATGGAGGCCCAGGTGGTCGTGCTTTGTGCTGCTATTCAAATATTGTAAGAAAGGATAGGGATGATGATTTTCAGGACAAAAATTTTTCTTCTTTCCTGATGCAGTAATCGTCGCGAAATTGGTGTCTCATGGGTATTTGACGCGCTGATCACGAATTTGCTATCAATTTTGCATTTAAAAGTCTCGTTAATGAGTTATGGAGTGAGTTTGGGTTGGGAAGGTTGTGTAGCATCAGAATTTGAAGCGTTATCCGACTGGTGGTTAAAGAATAGTCCTTGATTACTTTTGCAGAATCATTCCGTGAAGTTGTCGTCGTTGGAGAAGGTTTTTAGGCTACATAGAAATCCTCGAATGGATCTTAAAGCTGCTTGAAAAGATTTTGATAATTGTTCATCGGGTTTGGGGCGGGGTATAAAGTCCGGGAGGTGGTTGTAAGTCACGTGAATGATCTTGGTGTGTCACCAACGCACGAAGGTCGTGACCTCAGGTGATGCCGGGAACTGAATCTCATCGACGCAATGAGGATGATATCGTTTTGCTGGAGGAAGGAAAGGATCTCAGACTGCTCGTTGATTTTTTGGGCTTTCCAACGGCAGATTGCTGAGAACCGAAAACGTAATCCCCAACCCTCTCCCAAATGGTTGCACAATCGCATGAGCCTAACTAAACTTTGAAGGTTCTGGTGAACTGAAATCCACATACGGTTCAATACTGTTTTAGAGTGGTTAGAGATGTGACGAAATAGTGCTATAGTGATGGAGGCCCAGGTGGTCGTGCCTTGTGCTGCTATTCAAATATTGTAAGAAAGGATAGGGATGATGATTTTTCAGGCCAAAAATTTTTCTCCTTTCCTGATGCAGTAATCGTCGCGAAATTGGTGTCTTATGGGTATTTGACGCGCTGATCACGAATTTGCTATCAATTTTGCATTTGAAAAGTCTCGTTAATGAGTTATGGAGTGAGTTTGGGTTGGGAAGGTTGTGTAGCATCAGAATTTGAAGCGTTATCCGACTGGTGGTTAAAGAATAGTCCTTGATTACTTTTGCAGAATCATTCCGTGAAGTTGTCGTCGATGGAGAAGGTTTTTGGGCTACATAGAAATCCTCGAATGGATCTTAAAGCTGCTTGAAAAGATTTTGATAATTGTTCATCGGGTTTGGGGCGGGGTATAAAGTCCGGGAGGTGGTTGTAAGTCACGTGAATGATCTTGGTGTGTCACCAACGCACGAAGGTCGTGACCTCAGGTGATGCCGGGAACTGAATCTCATCGACGCAGTGAGGATGATATCGTTTTGCTGGAGGAAGGAAAGGGTCTCAGACTGCTCGTTGATTTTTTGGGCTTTCCAATGGCAGAATGCTGAGAACCGAAAAACGTAATCCCCCAACCCTCCTCCAAACGGTTGCACAATCGCATGAGCCTAACTAAACTTTGAAGGTTCTTGTGAACTGAAATCCACATACGGTTCAATACTGTTTTGGAGTGGTTAGAGATGTGACGAAATAGTGCTATAGTGATGGAGGCCCAGGTGGTCGTGCTTTGTGCTGCTATTCAAATATTGTAAGAAAGGATAGGGATGATGATTTTTCAGGCCAAAAAATTTTTTCCCCTTTCCTGATGCAGTAATCGTCGCGAAATTGGTGTTTCATGGGTATTTGACGCGCTGATCACGAATTTGCCATCAATGTTGCATTTAAAAGTCTCGTTAATGAGTTATGGAGTGAGTTTGGGTTGGGAAGGTTGTGTAGCATCAGAATTTGAAGCGTTATCCGACTGGTGGTTAAAGAATAGTCCTTGATTACTTTTGCAGAATCATTCCGTGAAGTTGTCGTCGTTGGAGAAGGTTTTTAGGCTACATAGAAATCCTCGAATGGATCTTAAAGCTGCTTGAAAAGATTTTGATAATTGTTCATCGGGTTTGGGGCGGGGTATAAAGTCCGGGAGGTGGTTGTAAGTCACGTGAATGATCTTGGTGTGTCACCAACGCACGAAGGTCGTGACCTCAGGTGATGCCGGGAACTGAATCTCATCGACGCAATGAGGATGATATCGTTTTGCTGGAGGAAGGAAAGGATCTCAGACTGCTCGTTGATTTTTTGGGCTTTCCAACGGCAGAATGCTGAGAACCGAAAAACGTAATCCCCTAACCCTCCCCCAAATGGTTGCACAATCGCATGAGCCTAACTAAACTTTGAAGGTTTTGGTGAACTGAAATCCACATACGGTTCAATACTGTTTTGGAGTGGTTAGAGATGTGACGAAATAGTGCTATAGTGATGGAGGCCCAGGTGGTCGTGCTTTGTGCTGCTATTCAAATATTGTAAGAAAGGATAGGGATGATGATTTTTCAGGCCAAAAAAATTTTTCTCCTTTCCTGATGCAGTAATCGTCGCGAAATTGGTGTTTCCTGGGTATTTGACGCGCTGAACACGAATTTGCCATCAATTTTGCATTTAAAAGTTTCGTTAATGAGTTATGGAGTGAGTTTGGGTTGGGAAGGTTGTGTAGCATCAGAATTTGAAGCGTTATCTGACTGGTGGTTAAAGAATAGTCCTTGATTACTTTTGCAGAATCATTCCGTGAAGGTGTCGTCGTTGGAGAAGGTTTTTAGGCTACATAGAAATCCTCGAATGGATCTTAAAGCTGCTTGAAAAGATTTTGATAATTGTTCATCGGGTTTGGGGCGGGGTATAAAGTCCGGGAGGTGGTTGTAAGTCACGTGAATGATCTTAGTGTGTCACCAACGCACAAAGGTCGTGACCTCAGGTGATGCCGGGAACTGAATCTCATCGACGCAATGAGGATGATATCGTTTCGCTGGAGGAAGGAAAGGATCTCAGACTGCTCGTTGATTTTTTGGGCTTTCCAACGGCAGAATGCTGAGAACCTAAAAACGTAATCCCCCAACCCTCCCCCAAATGGTTGCACAATCGCATGAGCCTAACTAAACTTTGAAGGTTTTGGTGGACTGAAATCCACATACGGTTCAATACTGTTTTGGAGTGGTTAGAGATGTGACGAAATAGTGCTATAGTGATGGAGGCCCAGGTGGTCGTGCTTTGTGGTGCTATTCAAATATTGTAAGAAAGGATAGGGATGATGATTTTTCAGGCCAAAAAAATTTTTCTCCTTTCCTGATGCAGTAATCGTCGCGAAATTGGTGTTTGCTGGGTATTTGACGCGCTGATCACGAATTTGCCATCAATTTTGCATTTAAAAGTTTCGTTAATGAGTTATGGAGTGAGTTTGGGTTGGGAAGGTTGTGTAGCATCAGAATTTGAAGCGTTATCCGACTGGTGGTTAAAGAATAGTCCTTGATTACTCTTGCAGAGTCATTCCGTGAAGTTGTCGTCGTTGGAGAAGGTTTTTAGGCTACATAGAAATCCTCGAATGGATCTTAAAGCTGCTCGAAAAGATTTCGATAATTGTTCATCGGGTTTGGGGCGGGGTATAAAGTCCGGGAGGTGGTTGTAAGTCACGTGAATGATCTTGGTGTGTCACCAACGCACGAAGGTCGTGACCTCAGGTGATGCCGGGAACTGAATCTCATCGACGCAATGAGGATGGTATCGTTTTGCTGGAGGAAGGAAAGGATCTCAGACTGCTCGTTGATTTTTTGGGCTTTCCAACGGCAGAATGCTGAGAACCGAAAAACGTAATCCCCAACCCTCCCCCAAATGGTTGCACAATCGTATGAGCCTAACTAAACTTTGAAGGTTTTGGTGAACTGAAATCCACATACGGTTCAATACTGTTTTGGAGTGGTTAGAGATGTGACGAAATAGTGCTATAGTGATGAAGGCCCAGGTGGTCGTGCTTTGTGCTGCTATTCAAATATTGTAAGACCCGGCCAAAGCGCCGCTTCGCGGCGCTTTGTCCGGGAACCATAAGCCGGGGGTTCGCGGCGCTCTCTCCGGAAACTGTGTGGCTTTTTTGAACAAATTAAATCCCTCACGGTCAGGAAAACCCCGGCCAAAGCGCCGCTTCGCGGCGCATTGTCCGGGTACCAAAACCCGGGGGGTTGGTGGCGCTTCGCGGCGCTCTGTCCGAAACTGTGTGGCTTTTGAACAAATTAAATCCCTCACGGTCAGGAAAACCCCGGCCGCTTCGCGGCGCTTTGTCCGGGAACATAAGCCGAGGGGTTGCGCCGCTCTGTCCGAAACTGTGTGGCTTTTTTGAACAAATTAAATCCCTCACGGTCAGGAAAACCCCGGCCAAAGCGCCGCTTCGCGGCGCTCCGTCCGGGAACCATAAACCGGGGGCTCGCGCCGCTTCGCGGCGCTCTGTCCGGAAACTGTGTGGCTTTTTTGAACAAATTAAATCCCTCACGGTCAGGAAAACCCCGGCCAAAGCGCCGCTTCGCGGCGCTTTGTCCGGGAACCATAAGCCGGGGGGTTCGCGCCGCTTCGCGGCGCTCTGTCCGGAAACTGTGTGGCTTTTTGAACAAATTAAATCCCTCACGGTCAGGAAAACCCCGGCCAAAGCGCCGCTTCGCGGCGCTTTGTCCGGGAACCATAAGCCAAGGGGTTCGCGCCGCTTCGCGGCGCTCTGTCCCGAAACTATGTGGCTTTCTTGAACAAATGAAAACCCTCACGGTCAGAAAAACCCCGGCCGAAGGGGGGCTTCGCGGCGCTTTGTCCGAAAACATAAGCCGAGGGGTTTGCGCCGCTCTGTCCGGAAACTGTGTGGCTTTTGAACAAATTAAATCCCTCACGGTCAGGAAAACCCCGGCCAAAGCGCCGCTTCGCGGCGCTTTGTCCGGGAACCATAAGCCGGGGTTCGCGCCGCTTCGCGGCGCTCTGTCCGGAAACTGTGTGGCTTTTTGAACAAATTAAATCCCTCACGGTCAGGAAAACCCCGGCCAAAGCGCCGCTTCGCGGCGCTTTGTCCGGGAACCATAAGCCGGGGTTCGCGCCGCTTCGCGGCGCTCTGTCTGGAAACTGTGTGGCTTTTGAACAAATTAAATCCCTCACGGTCAGGAAAACCCCGGCAAAGCGCCGCTTCGCGGCGCTTTGTCCGGGAACCATAAGCCGGGGTTCGCGACGCTTCGCGGCGCTCTGTCCGGAAACTATGTGGCTTTTTTGAACAAATGAAAACCCTCCGGTCAGAAACCCCGGCCAAAGCGCCGCTTCGCGGCGCTTCGTCCAGGAACCATAAGCCGGGGGGGTCGGGCCGCTTCGCGGCGCTCTGTCCGGAAACTATGTGGCCTTTTTGAACAAATGAAAGCCCTCCGGTCAGGGAAACCCCGGCCAAAGCGCCGCTTCGCGGCGCTTTGTCCGGGAACCATACGCCGGGGGTTCGCGCCGTTTCGCGGCGCTCTGTCCGGAAACTGTGTGGCTTTTTTGAACAAATTAAATCCCTCACGGTCAGGAAAACCCAGGCCAAAGCGCCGCTTCGCGGCGCTTTGTCCGGGAACCATAAGCCGGGGGGTTGGCGCCGCTTCGCGGCGCTCTGTCCGGAAACTGTGTGGCTTTTTTGAACAAATTAAATCCCTCACGGTCAGGAAAACCCCGGCCAAAGCGCCGCTTCGCGGCGCTCTGTCCGGAACCATAAGCCGGGGTTCGCGACGCTTCGCGGCGCTCTGTCCGAAACTATGTGGCTTTTTTGAACAAATGAAAACCCTCACGGTCAGAAAAACCCCGGCCAAAGCGCCGCTTCGCGGCGCTTTGTCCGGGAACCATAAGCCGGGGGGTTCGCGCCGCTTCGCGGCGCTCTGTCCGGAAACTGTGTGGCTTTTTTGAACAAATTAAATCCCTCACGGTCAGGAAAACCCCGGCCAAAGCGCCGCTTCGCGGCGCTTTGTCCGGGAACCATAAGCCGGGGTTCGCGGCGCTCTGTCCGGACCCTGTGTGCCTTTTTGAACAAATTAGATCCCCCCCGGCCAGGAAAACCCCGGCCAAAGCGCCGCTTCGCGGCGCTTTGTCCGGGAACCATAAGCTGGGGGGTTCGCGCCGCTTCGCGGCGCTCTGTCCGGAAACTGTGTGGCTTTTTTGAACAAATTAAATCCCTCACGGTCAGGAAAACCCCGGCCAAAGCGCCGCTTCGCGGCGCTTTGTCCGGGAACCATAAGCCGGGAGGTTCGCGCCGCTTCGCGGCGCGCTGTCCGGAAACTGTGTGGCTTTTTTGAACAAATTTAATCCCTCACGGTCAGGAAAACCCAGGCCAAAGCGCCGCTTCGTGACGCTTTGTCCGGGAACCATAAGCCGGGGGTTCGCGACGCTTCGCGGCGCTCTGTCCGGAAACTGTGTGGCTTTTGAACAAATTAAATCCCTCACGGTCAGAAAACCCGGCCAAAGCGCCGCTTCGCGGCGCTTTGTCCGGGAACCATAAGCCGGGGGGTTCGCGACGCTTCGCGGCGCTCTGTCCGGAAACTATGTGGCTTTTTTGAACAAATGAAAACCCTCACGGTCAGAAAAACCGCGGCCAAAGGGCGGCCTCGCGGCGCTTTGTCCGGGAAACATAAGCCGGGGGGTTCGCGCCGCTCTATCCGGAAACTGTGTGGCTTTTTGAACAAATTTAATCTCTCACGGTCAGGAAAACCCCGGTCAAAGCGGGGCCTCGCGTCACTTTGCCCAGGAACCATAAGCCGCAAGGATCGCGACGCTTCGCGGAGCTCTGTCCGGAAACTATGTGGCTTTTTTGAACAAATGAAAACCCTCACGGTCAGAAAAACCCCGGCCAAAGCGCCGCTTCGCGGCGCTTTGTCCGGGAACCATAAGCCGGGGGGTTGGCGCCGCTTCGCGCCGCTCTGTCCGGAAACTGTGTGGCTTTTTTGAACAAATTAAATCCCTCACGGTCAGAAAACCCCCGGCCAAAGCGCCGCTTCGCGGCGCTTTGTCCGGGAACCATAAGCCGGGGGGTTCGCGCCGCTTCGCGGCGCTCTGTCCGGAAACTGTGTGGCTTTTTTGAACAAATTAAATCCCTCACGGTCAGGAAAACCCCGGCCAAAGCGCCGCTTCGCGGCGCTTTGTCCGGGAACCATAAGCCGGGGGGTTCGCGACGCTTCGCGGCGCTCTGTCCGGAAACTATGTGGCTTTTTTGAACAAATGAAAACCCTCACGGTCAGAAAAACCCCGGCCAAAGCGCCGCTTCGCGGCGCTTTGTCCGGGAACCATAAGCCGGGGGGTTCGCGCCGCTTCGCGCCGCTCTGTCCGGAAACTGTGTGGCTTTTTTGAACAAATTAAATCCCTCACGGTCAGGAAAACCCCGGCCAAAGCGCCGCTTCGCGGCGCTTTGTCCGGGAACCATAAGCCGGGGGTTCGCGGCGCTCTGTCCGGAAACTGTGTGGCTTTTTTGAACAAATTAAATCCCTCACGGTCAGGAAAACCCCGGCCAAAGCGCCGCTTCGCGGCGCTTTGTCCGGGAACCATAAGCCGGGGGGTTCGCGCCGCTTCGCGGCGCTCTGTCCGGAAACTGTGTGGCTTTTTTGAACAAATTAAATCCCTCACGGTCAGGAAAACCCCGGCCGCTTCGCGGCGCTTTGTCCGGGAAACATAAGCCGGGGGTTCGCGCCGCTCTGTCCGGAAACTGTGTGGCTTTTTTGAACAAATTTAATCTCTCACGGTCAGGAAAACCCCGGTCAAAGCGGCGCTTCGCGTCACTTTGCCCAGGAACCATAAGCCGGAAGGTTCGCGACGCTTCGCGGCGCTCTATCCGGAAACTGTGTGGCTTTTTGAACAAATTTAATCTCTCACGGTCAGGAAAACCCCGGTCAAAGCGGCGCTTCGCGTCACTTTGCCCAGGAACCATAAGCCGGAAGGTTCGCGACGCTTCGCGGCGCTCTATCCGGAAACTGTGTGGCTTTTTTGAACAAATTTAATCTCTCACGGTCAGGAAAACCCCGGCCGCTTCGCGGCGCTTTGTCCGGGAAACATAAGCCGAGGGGGTTTGCGCCGCTCTGTCCGGAAACTGTGTGCCTTTTTTGAACAAATTAAATCCCTCACGGTCAGGAAAACCGCGGCCAAAGCGCCGCTTCGCGGCGCTTTGTCGGGAACCATAAGCCGGGGGGTTCGCGACGCTTCGCGGCGCTCTGTCCGGAAACTATGTGGCTTTTTTGAACAAATGAAAACCCTCACGGTCAGAAAAACCCCGGCCAAAGCGCCGCTTCGCGGCGCTTTGTCCGGGAACCATAAGCCGGGGGGTTCGCGCCGCTCTGTCCGGAAACTGTGTGGCTTTTTGAACAAATTAAATCCCTCACGGTCAGGAAAACCCCGGCCAAAGCGCCGCTTCGCGGCGCTTTGTCCGGGAACCATAAGCCGGGGGGTTCGCGCCGCTTCGCGGCGCTCTGTCCGGAAACTGTGTGGCTTTTTTGAACAAATTAAATCCCTCACGGTCAGGAAAACCCCGGCCAAAGCGCCGCTTCGCGGCGCTTTGTCCGGGAACCATAAGCCGGGGGGTTCGCGCCGCTTCGCGGCGCTCTGTCCGGAAACTGTGTGGCTTTTTTGAACAAATTAAATCCCTCACGGTCAGGAAAACCCCGGCCAAAGCGCCGCTTCGCGGCGCTCTGTCCGGAAACTGTGTGGCTTTTTTGAACAAATTAAATCCCTCACGGTCAGGAAAACCCCGGCCAAAGCGCCGCTTCGCGGCGCTTTGTCCGGGAACCATAAGCCGGGGGGTTCGCGCCGCTCTGTCCGGAAACTGTGTGGCTTTTTTGAACAAATTAAATCCCTCACGGTCAGGAAAACCCCGGCCAAAGCGCCGCTTCGCGGCGCTTTGTCCGGGAACCATAAGCCGGGGGGTTCGCGCCGCTTCGCGGCGCTCTGTCCTGAAACTATGTGGCTTTTTTGAACAAATGAAAACCCTCGCGGTCAGAAAAACCCCGGCCAAAGCGCCGCTTCGCGGCGCTTTGTCCGGGAAACATAAGCCGAGGGGGTTTGCGCCGCTCTGTCCGGAAACTGTGTGCCTTTTTTGAACAAATTAAATCCCTCACGGTCAGGAAAACCCCGGCCAAAGCGCCGCTTCGCGGCGCTTTGTCCGGGAACCATAAGCCGGGGGGTTCGCGCCGCTCTGTCCGGAAACTGTGTGCCTTTTTTGAACAAATTAAATCCATCACGGTCAGGAAAACCCCGGCCAAAGCGCCGCTTCGCGGCGCTCTGTCCGGGAACCATAAGCCGGGGGGTTCGCGCCGCTCTGTCCGGAAACTTTATGTGGCTTTTGAACAAATTAAATCCCTCACGGTCAGGAAAACCCCGGCCAAAGCGCCGCTTCGCGGCGCTTTGTCCGGGAACCATAAGCCGGGGGGTTCGCGCCGCTTCGCGGCGCTCTGTCCTGAAACTATGTGGCTTTTTTGAACAAATGAAAACCCTCACGGTCAGAAAAACCCCGGCCAAAGCGCCGCTTCGCGGCGCTTTGTCCGGGAACCATAAGCCGGGGGGTTCGCGCCGCTCTGTCCGGAAACTGTGTGGCTTTTTTGAACAAATTAAATCCCTCACGGTCAGAAAAACCCCGGCCAAAGCGCCGCTTCGCGGCGCTTTGTCCGGGAATCATAAGCCGGGGGGTTCGCGCCGCTTCGCGGCGCTCTGTCCTGAAACTATGTGGCTTTTTTGAACAAATGAAAACCCTCACGGTTAGAAAAACCCTGGCCAAAGCGCCGCTTCGCGGCGCTTTGTCCGGGAAACATAAACCAGGGGTTCGCGCTGCTTCGCGGCGCTCTGTCCTGAAACTATGTGGCTTTTTTGAACAAATTAGATCCCTCACGGTCAGGAAAACCCCGGCCAGAGCGCCGCTTCGCGGCGCTTTGTCCGGGAACCATAAGCCGGGGGGTTCGCGCCGCTTCGCGGCGCTCTGTCCTGAAACTATGTGGCTTTTTTGAACAAATGAAAACCCTCACGGTCAGAAAAACCCCGGCCAAAGCGCCGCTTCGCGGCGCTTTGTCCGGGAAACATAAGCCGAGGGGGTTTGCGCCGCTCTGTCCGGAAACTGTGTGCCTTTTTTGAACAAATTAAATCCATCACGGTCAGGAAAACCCCGGCCAAAGCGCCGCTTCGCGGCGCTCTGTCCGGAAACTGTGTGGCTTTTTTGAACAAATTAAATCCCTCACGGTCAGGAAAACCCCGGCCAAAGCGCCGCTTCGCGGCGCTTTGTCCGGGAACCATAAGCCGGGGGGTTCGCGCCGCTTCGCAGCGCTCTGTCTGGAAACTGTGTGGCTTTTTTGAACAAATTAAATCCCTCACGGTCAGGAGAACCCCGGCCAAAGCGCCGCTTCGCGGCGCTTTGTCCGGGAACCATAAGCCGGGGGGTTCGCGCCGCTCTGTCCGGAAACTGTGTGGCTTTTGAACAAATTAACTCCCTCACGGTCAGGAAAACCCCGGCCAAAGCGCCGCTTCGCGGCGCTTTGTCCGGGAATCATAAGCCGGGGGGTTCGCGCCGCTTCGCGGCGCTCTGTCCTGAAACTATGTGGCTTTTTTGAACAAATGAAAACCCTCACGGTCAGAAAAACCCCGGCCAAAGCGCCGCTTCGCGGCGCTTTGTCCGGGAAACATAAGCCGAGGGGGTTTGCGCCGCTCTGTCCGGAAACTGTGTGGCTTTTTTGAACAAATTAAATCCCTCACGGTCAGGAAAACCCCGGCAAAGCGCCGCTTCGCGGCGCTTTGTCCGTGAACCATAAACGGAGGTTCGCGCCGCTTTGCGGCGCTCTGTCCGGAAACTGTGTGGCTCTTTTGATTAAAATCAAATCCCTCACGGTCAGGAAAACGCCGGCCAAGGCGCCGCTTCGCGGCGCTTTGTCCGGGAACCATAGGCCGGGGGGTTCTAGCCGCTTCGCGGCGCTCTGTCCGGAAACTGTGTGGCTTTTTTGAACAAATTAAATCCCTCACGGTCAGGAAAACCCAGGCCAAAGCGCCGCTTCGCGGCGCTTTGTCCGGGGACCATAAGCCGGGGGGGTCGGGCCGCTTCGCGGCGCTCTGTCAGAAACTATGTGGCTTTTGAACAAATGAAAACCCTCACGGTCAGAAAAACCCCGGCCAAAGCGCCGCTTCGCGGCGCTTTGTCCGGGAACCATAAGCCGGGGGGTTCGCGCCGCTCTGTCCGGAAACTGTGTGGCTTTTTTGAACAAATTAAATCCCTCACGGTCAGGAAAACCCCGGCCGCCGAGGGGGTTTGCGGCGCTCTGTCCGGAAACTGTGTGGCTTTTTTGAACAAATTAAATCCCTCACGGTCAGGAAAACCCCGGCCAAAGCGCCGCTTCGCGGCGCTTTGTCCGGGAACCATAAGCCGGGGAGTTCGCGCCGCTTCGCGGCGCTCTATCCGGAAACTATGTGGCTTTTTTGAACAAATGAAAACCCTCACGGTCAGAAAAAAACCAGGCCAAAACGCCGGTTCGCGGCGCCTTGGCCGGGGACCATAAGCCAGGGGTTCGCGCCGCTCTGTCCGGAAACTGTGTGGCTTGAACAAATTAAATCCCTCACGGTCAGGAAAACGCCGGCCAAAGCGCCGCTTCGATATGATAATGATATCAATGGTCCGCCACAACTCTGCCGCTTACAAAGAGGTCCAGTAGTGTCGTGAAAACACTACATTTTCCTGTCCTGACAGTTCAATTAATGATTTCAATTTCACTTAAAGACTTTGAAACTGGATTGAAACTGGACTCTCTCAGGACTGCTCTCACAGAAGAAATGAATATTTTCCCATGATCCTTGCACGATTTTGTGTGGCGGGCCTTCTCAAACGCGGCAGTGCGCAGCTCCAGACCGCAATTTCACTCCGATAAGGACGCTGCTCACAGTCTGATACAACGAATTTTTGGAACTCTCCACAGTTTCCCCTTCATCTTTGTGATTAACGAACGATTCGTTCAAAATTCTTCATAACCAAAATTTAAGGTCCACTTTGACTTGTGGATTACACGTCAAGTCCGAAAAAGGCCGCTGTAGGTGAAGCTGAAAATGTGACACCATAGCTAGGGTTCCTAGCTCAATAGAAACCGCTAGTCGGTCAGAAAGGTTTTCAAATTTCAGAGTAACAAAACTGTATTCTCCTCATTACAAAAATCTAAAAAAAAAATGCAACTGAGAAAAAAAGGAAGACACCGACGACAGAACTTTCATCTAAATTTTTCTGTGTAGGGATTAGTGAAGCAGTTTGGTCCTGAGTGAACTTCCAGTACCACCTCACACTGCACTGACTGAACGCTAGCGTTTGCTGCTTCTGCTCCCTATAATCCGTCTCGGTGGAGAGTCCCAAGAAGCATTGTTATTCCCCACCTGCGGTTACCCAGTCACGCCTCTTACACAGTTTCTGCCACACCGTAATTCAGAACACCAAGTTCATAGTTGTTTCCGCGAACCCTTAATTTTTTGTATATTGCTCCAGTTTTCATGATTATCGTAGAATGGATACTGAGTAAGCAACATGATTTCGTACCTGCAGAGTGCTGTAGTAGCGCGCTAATATGTATGGCAGGGTTCAGAGCAGCTAAAAGCGGTGACTCGCCATAATTCTTTTTTCTGGAATTTCGATTCGGAAAAACAGTGAGGAGGAACTGGCCAACGAAAGAACGACGTTGATCAAAAATCCAGCCTTAAGCCACTGCCTTGAATATAAGTGTGAGCTCACTAATCGAATAGAGCGTTATGTGCCTTGTCGCGATAGATCAGTAGCAGGGATGAACGGATTTCCGATGGTTTTGGCCTTCAGATTTCTAAATTCCGATTTCGAAAAAATGCCCCAAAATGCGGAAAGTATCGGAAATGATTAGAAGATCACAATTCTAGGAGGTTACGTATTGTATTGCAAACACATTAAGGGTGTTCTTTAAGAGCCAAACCTGAACCGGAGGTTTGTTTTGATGTAAAAAAAAGAGCAAGGAATAAGGTTCCATATGTCAGCAGGAACTATATTTTCTTGAAACGAACCAAAAACTCACTGTGATTGGGCTCTTTTCCTCAAATTCAGGTTGAACCATTCTCAAACTGGGCTCTTTTTCAGAGATGTTTGGATTTGTCCATGCTTTCATTGAATCTAATAGGGTCCTGCGGTGTTTGTTCAGGTGGAGACAGTAGGAAGAGAGTGAACGTATGATGTCTTCTCAGAATATGTGGTGTAAAAAATGGACGGGGCTGCGAAGGGCAGACGCGCGATCGAAACTCTGTTTGCCGGTGGTGTCGCGAAATCCGCACTGCTCGCCGCAATGAGCGCGCCTCGCCCATCCGCTAGACCATGTTTAGCAAGTGGCCATTACCTACTATAGTATTTTTGTTCAATTGCACTTGTTGTGATTCTAATGGTCTATATACATAGCTCTTGTTATCGAATGGTTACACTCACTATTCAAGTTACGGTACAAAAACTGATAACTTATTGTGCTACAGTGAATTAGTGAGTTTTTTCTCGAAGTCATGATATCTAAAGTGTGCTACCGGAAAATGATTAATTGAAGCGAAATTTAAGCAGATTTGTCCGGATTCTCGGTTTTTGTCGTGTATCCGAATTTCGTGAAAATTGAGAAGAAAGAATAAGCCTCATTAAGTCTTTTTATTGGGAGGAGATCTCCTCCCAGCTAGAGATTAAGAACTGTTTTGAAGGCTCATTAGATTAGAAGTAGGGTAGGTACATACAGCCACCATGGGTGGTTGGAATCCATCCAGGTGAACTTATTTCCGATTATCCGATTTCCCGATGGTTTTTGGCCTTCCGATTTCCGAATTACGACTCCCGAAATTCGAATGGTCGTTCCGATTTCCGAATAACGAAGTTTCGAAAAAGATTTCCGCTCATCCCTGATCAGTAGCCTCTCTGGGCTTTCATGCATTGCCGCGCATTTGGAGTGGAACAGTAACTGAACAAAGACTATTGTTCAATGTCGTTTTGTCGTCGGTCCGCACCCGCCCCATAACTTCCAGAGCCCCATATTAAAAAAATCAAAAGCCGTCTTCGCAGGGACTTAGCCTAACTGCCACTCCTTTCAACTTACCATAATCGCCCATGAAAACCACTTTCTTTTCGACAGTGGTAAAAGCCCATACACATGCATTGATTCTCTTAAAAATTTGGGTTTCAGCCTTCAATGATAAGTGAATTCCTTCTGTACGGGTTTGGGGCGGGGTATAAGTCCGGGAGGTGGTTCTAAGTCACGTCGATGATGTTGTAGTGTCACCAACGCACGAAGGTCGTGACCCCAGGTGATGCCGAGAATTGAATCTCCTCCACGTAATGAGGGTGAAGTCGTTTGGCTGAAAAAGGAAAGGAACTCGAACTGCTCGCAGATTTTTGGCTGTTTCGATGGCAGAATGTTGAGAACCGAAAAACGTAATCCCCAACCTTCCCTAAATGAGTGCACAATCGTATGAGCCTAACTAAACTTTGAAGGTTTTGGTGAACTGAAATGCACATACAGCTCAATACTGTTTTGGAGTGGTTAGAGATGTGACGAAATAGTGCTATAGTGATGGAGGCCCAGGTGGTCGTACTTTGTGCTCCGATTCTTTTATTATATGGAAGGATAAGCCTGATGATTTTTCAGGCCAAAAAAAAATTTCTTCTTTCCCGATGCAGTAAACGATGCGAAAATGGTGTTAAATGGGTATTTGACGCGCTGATCACGAATTTGCTATCAATTTTGCATTTAAAAGTCTCGTTAAAGAGTTATGGAGTGAGTTTGGGTTGGGGATGTTGTGTAGTATCAGAATTTGAAGGGTTATCCGACCGGTGGTAAAAGAATAGTCCTTGATTACTTTTGCAGCATAAATCCGTGAAGTTGTGGTCGTTGAAGAAGGTTTTTAGGCTACACAGACATCCTCTAATGAATCTTGGAGCTGCTTGAGAAGATTTTGATAACGGTTCATCGGGGTTCGGGGCGGGGCAAAAGTCCGGGAGGTGGTTCTAAGTCACGTCGATGATGTTGTAGTGTCACCAACGCACGAAGGTCGTGACCCCAGGTGATGCCGAGAATTGAATCTCCTCCACGTAATGAGGGTGAAGTCGTTTGGCTGAAAAAAGGAAAGGAACTCGAACTGTTCGCAGATTTTTCGGCCGTTTCGATGGCAGAATGTTGAGAACCGAAAAGCGTAATCCCCCAACCTTCCCCTAAATGAGTGCACAATCGTATGAGCCTAACTAAACTTTGAAGGTTTTGGTGAACTGAAATGCACATACAGCTCAATACTGTTTTGGAGTGGTTAGAGATGTGACGAAATAGTGCTATAGTGATGGAGGCCCAGGTGGTCGTACTTTGTGCTCCGATTCTTTTATTATATGGAAGGATAAGCCTGATGATTTTTCAGGCCAAAAAAAAAATTTCTTCTTTCCCGATGCAGTAAACGATGCGAAAATGGTGTCAAATGGGTATTTGACGCGCTGATCACGAATTTGCTATCAATTTTGCATTTAAAAGTCTCGTTAAAGAGTTATGGAGTGAGTTTGGGTTGGGGATGTTGTGTAGTATCAGAATTTGAAGGGTTATCCGACCGGTGGTAAAAGAATAGTCCTTGATTACTTTTGCAGCATAAATCCGTGAAGTTGTGGTCGTTGAAGAAGGTTTTTAGGCTACACAGACATCCTCTAATGAATCTTGGAGCTGCTTGAAAAGATTTTGATAACGGTTCATCGGGGTTCGGGGCGGGGTAAAAGTCCGGGAGGTGGTTCTAAGTCACGTCGATGATGTTGTAGTGTCACCAACGCACGAAGGTCGTGACCCCAGGTGATGCCGAGAATTGAATCTCCTCCACGTAATGAGGGTGAAGTCGTTTGGCTGAAAAAGGAAAGGAACTCGAACTGCTCGCAGATTTTTCGGCTGTTTCGATGGCAGAATGTTGAGAACCGAAAAACGTAATCCCCAACCTTCCCTAAATGAGTGCACAATCGTATGAGCCTAACTAAACTTTGAAGGTTTTGGTGAACTGAAATGCACATACAGCTCAATACTGTTTTGGAGTGGTTAGAGATGTGACGAAATAGTGCTATAGTGATGGAGGCCCAGGTGGTCGTACTTTGTGCTCCGATTCTTTTATTATATGGAAGGATAAGCCTGATGATTTTTCAGGCCAAAAATTTCTTCTTTCCCGATGCAGTAAACGATGCGAAAATGGTGTCAAATGGGTATTTGACGCGCTGATCACGAATTTGCTATCAATTTTGCATTTAAAAGTCTCGTTAAAGAGTTATGGAGTGAGTTTGGGTTGGGGATGTTGTGTAGTATCAGAATTTGAAGGGTTATCCGACCGGTGGTAAAAGAATAGTCCTTGATTACTTTTGCAGCATAGATTCGTGAAGTTGTGGTCGTTGAAGACGGTTTTTAGGCTACACAGACATCCTCTAATGAATCTTGGAGCTGCTTGAAAAGATTTTGATAACGGTTCATCGGGGTTCGGGGCGGGTATAAGTCCGGGAGTGTGGTTCTAAGTCACGTCGATGATGTTGTAGTGTCACCAACGCACGAAGGTCGTGACCACAGGTGATGCCGAGAATTGAATCTCCTCCACGTAATGAGGGGTGAAGTCGTTTGGCTGAAAAAGGAAAGGAACTCGAACTGCTCGCAGATTTTTCGGCTGTTTCGATGGCAGAATGTTGAGAACCGAAAAACGTAATCCCCCAACCTTCCCTAAATGAGTGCACAATCGTATGAGCCTAACTAAACTTTTGAAGGTTTTGGTGAACTGAAAATGCACATACAGCTCAATACTGTTTTGGAGTGGTTAGAGATGTGACGAAATAGTGCTATAGTGATGGAGGCCCAGGTGGTCGTACTTTGTGCTCTGATTCTTTTATTATATGGAAGGATAAGCCTGATGATTTTTCAGGCCAAAAAATTTCTTCTTTCCCGATGCAGTAAACAATGCGAAAATGGTGTCAAATGGGTATTTGACGCGCTGATCACGAATTTGCTATCAATTTTGCATTTAAAAGTCTCGTTAAAGAGTTATGGAGTGAGTTTGGGTTGGGGATGTTGTGTAGTATCAGAATTTGAAGGGTTATCCGACCGGTGGTAAAAAGAATAGTCCTTGATTACTTTTGCAGCATAAATTCGTGAAGTTGTGGTCGTTGAAGAAGGTTTTTAGGCTACACAGACATCCTCTAATGGAATCTTGGAGCTGCTTGAAAAAGATTTTGATAACGGTTCATCGGGGTTCGGGGCGGGGTAAAAGTCCGGGAGGTGGTTCTAAGTCACGTCGATGATGTTGTAGTGTCACCAACGCACGAAGGTCGTGACCCCAGGTGATGCCGAGAACTGAATCTCCTCCACGTAATGAGGGTGAAGTCGTTTGGCTGAAAAAAGGAAAGGAACTCGAACTGCTCGCAGATTTTTCGGCTGTTTCGATGGCAGAATGTTGAGAACCGAAAAACGTAATCCCCCAACCTTCCCCTAAATGAGTGCACAATCGTATGAGCCTAACTAAACTTTGAAGGTTTTGGTGAACTGAAATGCACATACAGCTCAATACTGTTTTGGGAGTGGTTAGGAGATGTGACGAAATAGTGCTTTAGTGATGCCCGCCCAGGTGGTCGTACTTTGTGCTCCGATTCTTTTATTATATGGAAGGATATGCCTGATGATTTTTCAGGCCAAAAAAAATTTCTTCTTTCCCGATGCAGTAAACGATGCGAAAATGGTGTCAAATGGGTATTTGACGCGCATGATCACGAATTTGCTATCAATTTTGCATTTAAAAGTCTCGTTAAAGAGTTATGGAGTGAGTTTGGGTTGGGGATGTTGTGTAGTATCAGAATTTGAAGGGTTATCCGACCGGTGGTAAAAGAATAGTCCTTGATTACTTTTGCAGCATAAATCCGTGAAGTTGTGGTCGTTGAAGAAGGTTTTTAGGCTACACAGACATCCTCTAATGAATCTTGGAGCTGCTTGAAAAGATTTTGATAACGGTTCATCGGGGTTCGGGGCGGGGTAAAAGTCCGGGAGGTGGTTCTAAGTCACGTCGATGATGTTGTAGTGTCACCAACGCACGAAGGTCGTGACCCCAGGTGATGCCGAGAATTGAATCTCCTCCACGTAATGAGGGTGAAGTCGTTTGGCTGAAAAAGGAAAGGAACTCGAACTGCTCGCAGATTTTTCGGCTGTTTCGATGGCAGAATGTTGAGAACCGAAAAACGTAATCCCCAACCTTCCCCTAAATGAGTGCACAATCGTATGAGCCTAACTAAACTTTGAAGGTTTTGGTGAACTGAAATGCACATACAGCTCAATACTGTTTTGGAGTGGTTAGAGATGTGACGAAATAGTGCTATAGTGATGGAGGCCCAGGTGGTCGTACTTTGTGCTCCGATTCTTTTATTATATGGAAGGAAAAGGATAGGGATGATGATTTTTCAGGCCAAAAAAATTTTTCTCCTTTCCTGATGCAGTAATCGTCGCGAAATTGGTGTTTGATGGGTATTTGATGCGCTGATCACGAATTTGCTATCAATGTGGCCTTTAAAAGTCTCGTTAATGAGTTATGGAGTGAGTTTGGGTTGGGAAGGTTGTGTAGCATCAGAATTTGAAGCGTTATCCGACTGGTGGTTAAAGAATAGTCCTTGATTACTTTTGCAGAGTCATTCCGTGAAGTTGTCGTCGTTGGAGAAGGTTTTTAGGCTACATAGAAATCCTCGAATGGATCTTAAAGCGGCTTGAAAAGATTTCGATAATTGTTCATCGGGTTTGGGGCGGGGTATAAAGTCCGGGAGGTGGTTGTAAGTCACGTGAATGATCTTGGTGTGTCACCAACGCACGAAGGTCGTGACCTCAGGTGATGCCGGGAACTGAATCTCATCGACGCAATGAGGATGATATCGTTTTGCTGGAGGAAGGAAAGGATCTCAGACTGCTCGTTGATTTTTCGGCTTTCCAACGGCAGAATGCTGAGAACCGAAAACGTAATCCCTAACCTTCCCCAAATGGTTGCACAATCGCATGAGCCTAACTAAACTTTGAAGGTTTTGGTGAACTGAAATCCACATACGGTTCAATACTGTTTTGGAGTGGTTAGAGATGTGACGAAATAGTGCTATAGTGATGGAGGCCCAGGTGGTCGTGCTTTGTGCTGCTATTCAAATATTGTAAGAAAGGATAGGGATGATGATTTTTCAGGCCAAAAAAATTTTTCTCCTTTCCTGATGCAGTAATCGTCGCGAAATTGGTGTTTCATGGGTATTTGACGCGCTGATCACGAATTTGCTATCAATGTTGCATTTAAAAGTCTCGTTAATGAGTTATGGAGTGAGTTTGGGTTGGGATGGTTGTGTAGCAACAGAATTTGAAGCGTTATCCGACTGGTGGTTAAAGAATAGTCTTGATTACTTTTGCAGAGTCATTCCGTGAAGTTGTCGTCGTTGGAGAAGGTTTTAGGCTACATAGAAATCCTCGAATGGATCTTAAAGCTGCTTGAAAAAGATTTTGATAGTTGTTCATCGGGTTTGGGGGCGGGGTATAAAGTCCGGGAGGTGGTTGTAAAGTCACGTGAATGATCTGGTGTGTCACCAACGCACGAAGGTCGTGACCTCAGATGATGCCGGGAACTGAATCTCATCGACGCAATGAGGATGATATCGTTTTGCTGGAGGAAGGAAAGGATCTCAGACTGCTCGTTGATTTTTTGGGCTTTCCAACGGCAGAATGCTGAGAACCGAAAAACATAATCCCCTAACCCTCCCCCAAATGGTTGCACAATCGCATGAGCCTAACTAAACTTTGAAGGTTTTGGTGAACTGAAATCCACATACGGTTCAATACTGTTTTGGAGTGGTTAGAGATGTGACGAAATAGTGCTATAGTGATGGAGGCCCAGGTGGTCGTGCTTTGTGCTGCTATTCAAATATTGTAAGAAAGATAGGGATGATGATTTTTCAGGCCAAAAAATTTTTTCTCCTTTCCTGATGCAGTAATCGTCGCGAAATTGGTGTCTCATGGGTATTTGACGCGCTGATCACGAATTTGCCATCAATTTTGCATTTAAAAGTTTCGTTAATGAGTTATGGAGTGAGTTTGGGTTGGGGAAGGTTGTGTAGCATCAGAATTTGAAGCGTTATCCGACTGGTGGTTAAAGAATAGTCCTTGATTACTCTTGCAGAGTCATTCCGTGAAGTTGTCGTCGTTGGAGAAGGTTTTAGGCTACATAGAAATCCTCGAATGGATCTTAAAGCTGCTTGAAAAGATTTCGATAATTGTTCATCGGGTTTGGGGCGGGGTATAAAGTCCGGGAGGTGGTTGTAAGTCACGTGAATGATCTTGGTGTGTCACCAACGCACGAAGGTCGTGACCTCAGGTGATGCCGGGAACTGAATCTCATCGACGCAATGAGGATGATATCGTTTTGCTGGAGGAAGGAAAGGATCTCAGACTGCTCGTTGATTTTTTGGGCTTTCCAACGGTAGAATGCTGAGAACCTAAAAACGTAATCCCCCAACCCTCCCCCAAATGGTTGCACAATCGCATGAGCCTAACTAAACTTTGAAGGTTTTGGTGAACTGAAATCCACATACGGTTCAATACTGTTTTGGAGTGGTTAGAGATGTGACGAAATAGTGCTATAGTGATGGAGGCCCAGGTGGTCGTGCTTTGTGCTGCTATTCAAATATTGTAAGAAAGGATAGGGATGATGATTTTTCAGGCCAAAAAATTTTTTCTCCTTTCCTGATGCAGTAATCGTCGCGAAATTGGTGTCTCATGGGTATTTGACGCGCTGATCACGAATTTGCCATCAATTTTGCATTTAAAAGTTTCGTTAATGAGTTATGGAGTGAGTTTGGGTTGGGAAGGTTGTGTAGCATCAGAATTTGAAGCGTTATCCGACTGGCGGTTAAAGAATAGTCCTTGATTACTCTTGCAGAGTCATTCCGTGAAGTTGTCGTCGTTGGAGAAGGTTTTTAGGCTACATAGAAATCCTCGAATGGATCTTAAAGCTGCTTGAAAAGATTTCGATAATTGTTCATCGGGTTTGGGGCGGGGTATAAAGTCCGGGAGGTGGTTGTAAGTCACGTGAATGATCTTGGCGTGTCACCAACGCACGAAGGTCGTGACCTCAGGTGATGCCGGGAACTGAATCTCATCGACGCAATGAGGATGATATCGTTTTGCTGGAGGAAGGAAAGGATCTCAAACTGCTCGTTGATTTTTTGGGCTTTCCAACGGCAGAATGCTGAGAACCGAAACACGTAATCCCCCAACCCTCCCCCAAATGGTTGCACAATCGCATGAGCCTAACTTAACTTTGAAGGTTTTGGTGAACTGAAATCCACATACGGTTCAATACTGTTTTGGAGTGGTTAAAGATTTGACGAAATAGTGCTATAGTGATGGAGGCCCAGGTGGTCGTGCTTTGTGCTGCTATTCAAATATTGTATGAAAGGATAGGGATGATGATTTTTCAGGCCAAAAATTTTTTTCTCCTTTCCTGATGCAGTAATCGTCGCGAAATTGGTGTCTCATGGGTATTTGACGCGCTGATCACGAATTTGCTATCAATTTTGCATTTAAGAGTCTCGTTAATGAGTTATGGAGTGAGTTTGGGTTGGGAAGGTTGTGTAGAATCAGAATTTGAAGCGTTATCCGACTGGTGGTTAAAGAATAGTCCTTGATTACTTTTGCAGAATCATTCCGTGAAGTTGTCGTCGTTGGAGAAGGTTTTTAGGCTACATAGAAATCCTCGAATGGATCTTAAAGCTGCTTGAAAAGATTTTGATAATTGTTCATCGGGTTTGGGGCGGGGTATTAAGTCCGGGAGGTGGTTGTAAGTCACGTGAATGATCTTGGTGTGTCACCAACGCACGAAGGTCGTGACCTCAGGTGATGCCGGGAACTGAATCTCATCGACGCAATGAGGATGATATCGTTTTGCTGGAGGAAGGAAAGGATCTCAGACTGCTCGTTGATTTTTTGGGCTTTGCAACGGCAGAATGCTGAGAACCGAAAAACGTAATCCCCCAACCCTCCCTCAAATGGTTGCACAATCGCATGAGCCTAACTAAACTTTGAAGGTTTTGGTGAACTGAAATCCACATACGGTTCAATACTGTTTTGAAGTGGTTAGAGATGTGACGAAATAGTGCTATAGTGATGGAGGCCCAGGTGGTCGTGCTTTGTGCTGCTATTCAAATATTGTAAGAAAGGATAGGGATGATGATTTTTTAGGCCAAAAAAATTTTTCTCCTTTCCTGATGCAGTAATCGTCGCGAAATTGGTGACGCATGGGTATTTGACGCGCTGATCACGAATTTGCTATCAATTTTGCATTTAAAAGTCTCGTTAATGAGTTATGGAGTGAGTTTGGGTTGGGAAGGTTGTGTAGCATCAGAATTTGAAGCGTTATCCGACTGGTGGTTAAAGAATAGTCCTGATTACTTTTGCAGAATCATTCCGTGAAGTTGTCGTCGTTGGAGAAGGTTTTTAGGCTACATAGAAATCCTCGAATGGATCTTAAAGCTGCTTGATAAGATTTTGAGAATTGTTCATCGGGTTTGGGGCGGGGTATAAAGTCCGGGAGGTGGTTGTAAGTCACGTGAATGATCTTGGTGTGTCACCAACGCACGAGGGTCGTGACCTCAGGTGATGCCGGGAACTGAATCTCATCGACGCAATGAGGATGATATCGTTTTGCTGGAGGAAGGAAAGGATCTCAGACTGCTCGTTGATTTTGGGCTTTCCAACGGCAGAATGCTTAGAACCGAAAACGTAATCCCCAACCCTCCCCAAATGGTTGCACAATCGTATGAGCCTAACTAAACTTTGAAGGTTTTGGTGAACTGAAATCCACATACGGTTCAATACTGTTTTGGAGTGGTTAGAGATGTGACGAAATATTGCTATAGTGATGGAGGCCCAGGTGGTCGTGCTTTGTGCTGCTATTCAAATATTGTAAGAAAGGATAGGGATGATGATTTTTCAGGCCAAAAGGAATTTTCTGCTTTCCTGATGCAGTAATCGTCGCGAAATTGGTGACGCATGGGTATTTGACGCGCTGATCACGAATTTGCTATCAATTTTGCATTTAAAAGTCTCGTTAATGAGTTATGGAGTGAGTTTGGGTTGGGAAGGTTGTGTAGCATCAGAATTTGAAGCGTTATCCGACTGGTGGTTAAAGAATAGTCCTTGATTACTTTTGCAGAATCATTCCGTGAAGTTGTCGTCGTTGGAGAAGGTTTTTAGGCTACATAGAAATCCTCGAATGGATCTTAAAGTTTCTTGAAAAGATTTTGATAATTGTTCATCGGGTTTGGGGCGGGGTATAAAGTCCGGGAGGTGGTTGTAAGTCACGTGAATGATCTTGGTGTGTCACCAACGCACGAGGGTCGTGACCTCAGGTGATGCCGGGAACTGAATCTCATCGACGCAATGAGGATGATATCGTTTTGCTGGAGGAAGGAAAGGATCTCAGACTGCTCGTTGATTTTTTGGGCTTTCCAACGGCAGAATGCTTAGAACCGAAAAACGTAATCCCCCAACCCTCCCCCAAATGGTTGCACAATCGTATGAGCCTAACTAAACTTTGAAGGTTTTGGTGAACTGAAATCCACATACGGTTCAATACTGTTTTGGAGTGGTTAGAGATGTGACGAAATATTGCTATAGTGATGGAGGCCCAGGTGGTCGTGCTTTGTGCTGCTATTCAAATATTGTAAGAAAGGATAGGGATGATGATTTTTCAGGCCAAAAAATTTTCTCCTTTCCTGATGCAGTAATCGTCGCGAAATTGGTGACGCATGGGTATTTGACGCGCTGATCACGAATTTGCTATCAATTTTGCATTTAAAAGTCTCGTTAATGAGTTATGGAGTGAGTTTGGGTTGGGAAGGTTGTGTAGCATCAGAATTTGAAGCGTTATCCGACTGGTGGTTAAAGAATAGTCCTTGATTACTTTTGCAGAATCATTCCGTGAAGTTGTCGTCGTTGGAGAAGGTTTTTAGGCTACATAGAAATCCTCGAATGGATCTTAAAGTTTCTTGAAAAGATTTTGATAATTGTTCATCGGGTTTGGGGCGGGGTATAAAGTCCGGGAGGTGGTTGTAAGTCACGTGAATGATCTTGGTGTGTCACCAACGCACGAGGGTCGTGACCTCAGGTGATGCCGGGAACTGAATCTCATCGACGCAATGAGGATGATATCGTTTTGCTGGAGGAAGGAAAGGATCTCAGACTGCTCGTTGATTTTTTGGGCTTTCCAACGGCAGAATGCTTAGAACCGAAAAACGTAATCCCCCAACCCTCCCCCAAATGGTTGCACAATCGTATGAGCCTAACTAAACTTTGAAGGTTTTGGTGAACTGAAATCCACATACGGTTCAATACTGTTTTGGAGTGGTTAGAGATGTGACGAAATATTGCTATAGTGATGGAGGCCCAGGTGGTCGTGCTTTGTGCTGCTATTCAAATATTGTAAGAAAGGATAGGGATGATGATTTTTCAGGCCAAAAAAAATTTTCTGCTTTCCTGATGCAGTAATCGTCGCGAAATTGGTGACGCATGGGTATTTGACGCGCTGATCACGAATTTGCTATCAATTTTGCATTTAAAAGTCTCGTTAATGAGTTATGGAGTGAGTTTGGGTTGGGAAGGTTGTGTAGCATCAGAATTTGAAGCGTTATCCGACTGGTGGTTAAAGAATAGTCCTTGATTACTTTTGCAGAATCATTCCGTGAAGTTGTCGTCGTTGGAGAAGGTTTTTAGGCTACATAGAAATCCTCGAATGGATCTTGAAGCTGCTTGAAAAGATTTTGATAATTGTTCATCGGGTTTGGGGCGGGGTATAAAGTCCGGGAGGTGGTTGTAAGTCACGTGAATGATCTTGGTGTGTCACCAACGCACGAGGGTCGTGACCTCAGGTGATGCCGGGAACTGAATCTCATCGACGCAATGAGGATGATATCGTTTTGCTGGAGGAAGGAAAGGATCTCAGACTGCTCGTTGATTTTTTGGGCTTTCCAACGGCAGAATGCTTAGAACCGAAAAACGTAATCCCCCAACCCTCCCCCAAATGGTTGCACAATCGTATGAGCCTAACTAAACTTTGAAGGTTTTGGTGAACTGAAATCCACATACGGTTCAATACTGTTTTGGAGTGGTTAGAGATGTGACGAAATATTGCTATAGTGATGGAGGCCCAGGTGGTCGTGCTTTGTGCTGCTATTCAAATATTGTAAGAAAGGATAGGGATGATGATTTTTCAGGCCAAAAAAAATTTTCTGCTTTCCTGATGCAGTAATCGTCGCGAAATTGGTGACGCATGGGTATTTGACGCGCTGATCACGAATTTGCTATCAATTTTGCATTTAAAAGTCTCGTTAATGAGTTATGGAGTGAGTTTGGGTTGGGAAGGTTGTGTAGCATCAGAATTTGAAGCGTTATCCGACTGGTGGTTAAAGAATAGTCCTTGATTACTTTTGCAGAATCATTCCGTGAAGTTGTCGTCGTTGGAGAAGGTTTTTATGCTACATAGAAATCCTCGAATGGATCTTAAAGTTTCTTGAAAAGATTTTGATAATTGTTCATCGGCTTTGGGGCGGGGTATAAAGTCCGGGAGGTGGTTGTAAGTCACGTGAATGATCTTGGTGTGTCACCAACGCACGAAGGTCGTGACCTCAAGTGAAGCCGGGAACTGAATCTCATCGACGCAATGAGGATGATATCGTTTTGCTGGAGGAAGGAAAGGATCTCAGACTGCTCGTTGATTTTTTGGGCTTTCCAACGGCAGAATGCTGAGAACCGAAAAACGTAATCCCCCAACCCTCCCCCAAATGGTTGCACAATCGCATGAGCCTAACTAAACTTTGAAGGTTTTGGTGAACTGAAATCCACATACGGTTCAATACTGTTTTGGAGTGGTTAGAGATGTGACGAAATAGTGCTATAGTGATGGAGGCCCAGGTGGTCGTGCTTTGTGCTGCTATTCAAATATTGTAAGAAAGGATAGGGATGATGATTTTTCAGGCCAAAAAATTTTCTGCTTTCCTGATGCAGTAATCGTCGCGAAATTGGTGACGCATGGGTATTTGACGCGCTGATCACGAATTTGCTATCAATTTTGCATTTAAAAGTCTCGTTAATGAGTTATGGAGTGAGTTTGGGTTGGGAAGGTTGTGTAGCATCAGAATTTGAAGCGTTATCCGACTGGTGGTTAAAGAATAGTCCTTGATTACTTTTGCAGAATCATTCCGTGAAGTTGTCGTCGTTGGAGAAGGTTTTTAGGCTACATAGAAATCCTCGAATGGATCTTGAAGCTGCTTGAAAAGATTTTGATAATTGTTCATCGGGTTTGGGGCGGGGTATAAAGTCCGGGAGGTGGTTGTAAGTCACGTGAATGATCTTGGTGTGTCACCAACGCACGAAGGTCGTGACCTCAGGTGATGCCGGGAACTGAATCTCATCGACGCAATGAGGATGATATCGTTTTGCTGGAGGAAGGAAAGGATCTCAGACTGCTTGTTGATTTTTTGGGCTTTCCAACGGCAGAATGCTGAGAACCGAAAAACGTAATCCCCCAACCCTCCCCCCAAATGGTTGCACAATCGCATGAGCCTAACTAAACTTTGAAGGTTTTGGTGAACTGAAATCCACATACGGTTCAATACTGTTTTGGAGTGGTTAGAGATGTGACGAAATAGTGCTATAGTGATGGAGGCCCAGGTTGTGGTGCTTTGTGCTGCTATTCAAATATTGTAAGAAAGGATAGGGATGATGATTTTTCAGGCCAAAAATTTTTTTCTCCTTTCCTGATGCAGTAATCGTCGCGAAATTGGTGTCTCATGGGTATTTGACGCGCTGATCACGAATTTGCTATCAATTTTGCATTTAAAAGTCTCGTTAATGAGTTATGGAGTGAGTTTGGGTTGGGAAGGTTGTGTAGCATCAGAATTGGAAGCGTTATCCGACTGGTGGTTAAAGAATAGTCCTTGATTACTTTTGCAGAATCATTCCGTGAAGTTGTCGTCGTTGGAGAAGGTTTTTAGGCTACATAGAAATCCTCGAATGGATCTTAAAGCTGCTTGAAAAGATTTTGATAATTGTTCATCGGGTTTGGGGCGGGGTATAAAGTCCGGGAGGTGGTTGTAAGTCACGTGAATGATCTTGGTGTGTCACCAACGCACGAAGGTCGTGACCTCAGGTGATGCCGGGAACTGAATCTCATCGACGCAATGAGGATGATATCGTTTTGCTGGAGGAAGGAAAGGATCTCAGACTGCTCGTTGATTTTGGGCTTTCCAACGGCAGAATGCTGAGAACCGAAAACGTAATCCCCAACCCTCCCCAAATGGTTGCACAATCGCATGAGCCTAACTAAACTTTGAAGGTTTTGGTGAACTGAAATCCACATACGGTTCAATACTGTTTTGGAGTGGTTAGAGATGTGACGAAATAGTGCTATAGTGATGGAGGCCCAGGTGGTCGTGCTTTGTGCTGCTATTCAAATATTGTAAGAAAGGATAGGGATGATGATTTTTCAGGCCAAAAAATTTTTTCTCCTTTCCTGATGCAGTAATCGTCGCGAAATTGGTGTCTCATGGGTATTTGACGCGCTGATCACGAATTTGCTATCAATTTTGCATTTAAAAGTCTCGCTAATGAGTTATGGAGTGAGTTTGGGTTGGGAAGGTTGTGTAGCATCAGAATTGGAAGCGTTATCCGACTGGTGGTTAAAGAATAGTCCTTGATTACTTTTGCAGAATCATTCCGTAAAGTTGTCGTCGTTGGAGAAGGTTTTTAGGCTACATAGAAATCCTCGAATGGATCTTAAAGCTGCTTGAAAAGATTTTGATAATTGTTCATCGGGTTTGGGGCGGGGTATAAAGTCCGGGAGGTGGTTGTAAGTCACGTGAATGATCTTGGTGTGTCACCAACGCACGAAGGTCGTGACCTCAGGTGATGCCGGGAACTGAATCTCATCGACGCAATGAGGATGATATCGTTTTCTGGAGGAAGGAAAGGATCTCAGACTGCTCGTTGATTTTTCGGGCTTTCCAACGGCAGAATGCTGAGAACCGAAAAACGTAATCCCCCAACCCTCCCCCAAATGGTTGCACAATCGCATGAGCCTAACTAAACTTTGAAGGTTTTGGTGAACTGAAATCCACATACGGTTCAATACTGTTTTGGAGTGGTTAGAGATGTGACGAAATAGTGCTATAGTGATGGAGGCCCAGGTGGTCGTGCTTTGTGCTGCTATTCAAATATTGTAAGAAAGGATAGGGATGATGATTTTTCAGGCCAAAAAATTTTTTCTCCTTTCCTGATGCAGTAATCGTCGCGAAATTGGTGTCTCATGGGTATTTGACGCGCTGATCACGAATTTGCTATCAATTTTGCATTTAAAAGTCTCGTTAATGAGTTATGGAGTGAGTTTGGGTTGGGAAGGTTGTGTAGCATCAGAATTTGAAGCGTTATCCGACTGGTGGTTAAAGAATAGTCCTTGATTACTTTTGCAGAGTCATTCCGTGAAGTTGTCGTCGTTGGAGAAGGTTTTTAGGCTACATAGAAATCCTCGAATGGATCTTAAAGCTGCTTGAAAAGATTTTGATAATTGTTCATCGGGTTTGGGGCGGGGTGTAAAGTCCGGGAGGTGGTTGTAAGTCACGTGAATGATCTTGGTGTGTCACCAACGCACGAAGGTCCTGACCTCAGGTGATGCCGGGAACTGAATCTCATCGACGCAATGAGGATGATATCGTTTTGCTGGAGGAAGGAAAGGATCTCAGACTGCTCGTTGATTTTTTGGGCTTTCCAACGGCAGAATGCTGAGAACCGAAAAACGTAATCCCCAACCCTCCCCAAATGGTTGCACAATCGCATGAGCCTAACTAAACTTTGAAGGTTTTGGTGAACTGAAATCCACATACGGTTCAATACTGTTTTGGAGTGGTTAGAGATGTGACGAAATAGTGCTATAGTGATGGAGGCCCAGGTGGTCGTGCTTTGTGCTGCTATTCAAATATTGTAAGAAAGGATAGGGATGATGATTTTTCAGGCCAAAAATTTTTTTCTCCTTTCCTGATGCAGTAATCGTCGCGAAATTGGTGTCTCATGGGTATTTGACGCGCTGATCACGAATTTGCTATCAATTTTGCATTTAAAAGTCTCGTTAATGAGTTATGGAGTGAGTTTGGGTTGGGAAGGTTGTGTAGCATCAGAATTTGAAGCGTTATCCGACTGGTGGTTAAAGAATAGTCCTTGATTACTTTTGCAGAATCATTCCGTGAAGTTGTCGTCGTTGGAGAAGGTTTTTAGGCTACATAGAAATCCTCGAATGGATCTTAAAGCTGCTTGAAAAGATTTTGATAATTGTTCATCGGGTTTGGGGCGGGGTGTAAAGTCCGGGAGGTGGTTGTAAGTCACGTGAATGATCTTGGTGTGTCACCAACGCACGAAGGTCCTGATCTCAGGTGATGCCGGGAACTGAATCTCATCGACGCAATGAGGATGATATCGTTTTGCTGGAGGAAGGAAAGGATCTCAGACTGCTCGTTGATTTTTTGGGCTTTCCAACGGCAGAATGCTGAGAACCGAAAAACGTAATCCCCCAACCCTCCCCCAAATGGTTGCACAATCGCATGAGCCTAACTAAACTTTGAAGGTTTTGGTGAACTGAAATCCACATACGGTTCAATACTGTTTTGGAGTGGTTAGAGATGTGACGAAATAGTGCTATAGTGATGGAGGCCCAGGTGGTCGTGCTTTGTGCTGCTATTCAAATATTGTAAGAAGGGATAGGGATGATGATTTTTCAGGCCAAAAAAATATTTCTCCTTTCCTGATGCAGTAATCGTCGCGAAATTGGTGTCTCATGGGTATTTGACGCGCTGATCACGAATTTGCTATCAATTTTGCATTTAAAAGTCTCGTTAATGAGTTATGGAGTGAGTTTGGGTTGGGAAGGTTGTGTAGCATCAGAATTTGAAGCGTTATCCGACTGGTGGTTAAAGAATAGTCCTTGATTACTTTTGCAGAATCATTCCGTGAAGTTGTCGTCGTTGGAGAAGGTTTTTAGGCTACATAGAAATCCTCGAATGGATCCTAAAGCTGCTTGAAAAGATTTTGATAATTGTTCATCGGGTTTGGGGCGGGGTATAAGGTCCGGGAGGTGGTTGTAAGTCACGTGAATGATCTTGGTGTGTCACCAACGCACGAAGGTCCTGACCTCAGGTGATGCCGGGAACTGAATCTCATCGACGCAATGAGGATGATATCGTTTTGCTGGAGGAAGGAAAGGATCTCAGACTGCTCGTTGATTTTCTGGGTTTTCAACGGCAGAATGCTGAGAACCGAAAAACGTAATCCCCCAACCCTCCCCCAAATGGTTGCACAATCGTATGAGCCTAACTAAACTTTGAAGGTTTTGGTGAACTGAAATCCACATACGGTTCAATACTGTTTTGGAGTGGTTAGAGATGTGACGAAATAGTGCTATAGTGATGGAGGCCCAGGTGGTCGTGCTTTGTGCTGCTATTCAAATATTGTAAGAAAGGATAGGGATCATGATTTTTCAGGCCAAAAAAATTTTTTCTCCTTTCCTGATGCAGTAATCGTCGCGAAATTGATGTCTCCTGGGTATTTGACGCGCTGATCACGAATTTGCTATCAATTTTGCATTTAAAAGTCTCGTTAATGAGTTATGGAGTGAGTTTGGGTTGGGAAGGTTGTGTACCATCAGAATTTGAAGCGTTATCCGACTGGTGGTTAAAGAATAGTTCTTGATTACTTTTGCAGAATCATTCCGTAAAGTTGTCGTCGTTGGAGAGGGTTTTTAGGCTACATAGAAATCCTCGAATGGATCTTAAAGCTGCTTGAAAAGATTTTGATAATTGTTCATCGGGTTTGGGGCGGGGTATAAAGTCCGGGAGGTGGTTGAAAGTCACGTGAATGATCTTGGTGTGTCACCAACGCACGAAGGTCGTGACCTCAAGTGATGCCGGGAACTGAATCTCATCGACGCAATGAGGATGATATCGTTTTGCTGGAGGAAGGAAAGGATCTCAGACTGCTCGTTGATCTTTTGGGCTTTCCAACGGCAGAATGCTGAGAACCGAAAAACGAAATCCCCCAACCCTCCCCCAAATGGTTGCACAATCGCATGAGCCTAACTAAACTTTGAAGGTTTTGGTGAACTGAAATCCACATACGGTTCATTACTGTTTTGGAGTGGTTAGAGATGTGACGAAATAGTGCTATAGTGATGGAGGCCCAGGTGGTCGTGCTTTGTGCTGCTATTCAAATATTGTAAGAAAGGATAGGGATCATGATTTTTCAGGCCAAAAAAATTTTTTCTCCTTTCCTGATGCAGTAATCGTCGCGAAATTGATGTCTCATGGGTATTTGACGCGCTGATCACGAATTTGCTATCAATTTTGCATTTAAAAGTCTCGTTAATGAGTTATGGAGTGAGTTTGGGTTGGGAAGGTTGTGTACCATCAGAATTTGAAGCGTTATCCGACTGGTGGTTAAAGAATAGTTCTTGATTACTTTTGCAGAATCATTCCGTAAAGTTGTCGTCGTTGGAGAAGGTTTTTAGGCTACATAGAAATCCTCGAATGGATCTTAAAGCTGCTTGAAAAGATTTTGATAATTGTTCATCGGGTTTGGGGCGGGGTATAAAGTCCGGGAGGTGGTTGAAAGTCACGTGAATGATCTTGGTGTGTCACCAACGCACGAAGGTCGTGACCCCAAGTGATGCCGGGAACTGAATCTCATCGACGCAATGAGGATGATATCGTTTTGCTGGAGGAAGGAAAGGATCTCAGACTGCTCGTTGATCTTTTGGGCTTTCCAACGGCAGAATGCTGAGAACCGAAAAACGAAATCCCCCACCCCCCCCCCCCCAAATGGTTGCACAATCGCATGAGCCTAACTAAACTTTGAAGGTTTTGGTGAACTGAAATCCACATACGGTTCATTACTGTTTTGGAGTGGTTAGAGATGTGACGAAATAGTGCTATAGTGATGGAGGCCCAGGTGGTCGTGCTTTGTGCTGCTATTCAAATATTGTAAGAAAGGATAGGGATGATGATTTTTCAGGCCAAAAAAATTTTTCTCCTTTCCTGATGCAGTAATCGTCGCGAAATTGGTGTCATCTGGGTATTTGACGCGCTGATCACGAATTTGCTATCAATTTTGCATTTAAAAGTCTCGTTAATGAGTTATGGAGTGAGTTTGGGTTGGAAAGGTTGTGTAGCATCAGAATTTGAAGCGTTATCCGACTGGTGGTTAAAGAATAGTCCTTGATTACTTTTGCAGAATCATTCCGTGAAGTTGTCGTCGTTGGAGAAGGTTTTTAGGCTACATAGAAATCCTCGAATGGATCTTAAAGCTGCTTGAAAAGATTTTGATAATTGTTCATCGGGTTTGGGGCGGGGTATAAAGTCCGGGAGGTGGTTGTAAGTCACGTGAATGATCTTGGTGTGTCACCAACACACGAAGGTCCTGACCTCAGGTGATGCCGGGAACTGAATCTCATCGACGCAATGAGGATGATATCGTTTTGCTGGAGGAAGGAAAGGATCTCAGACTGCTCGTTGATTTTTGGGCTTTCCAACGGCAGAATGCTGAGAACCGAAAAACGTAATCCCCAACCCTCCCCCAAATGGTTGCACAATCGCATGAGCCTAACTAAACTTTGAAGGTTTTGGTGAACTGAAATCCACATACGGTTCAATACTGTTTTGGAGTGGTTAGAGATGTGACGAAATAGTGCTATAGTGATGGAGGCCCAGGTGGTCGTGCTTTGTGCTGCTATTCAAATATTGTAAGAAAGGATAGGGATGATGATTTTTCAGGCCAAAAAAATTTTTCTCCTTTCCTGATGCAGTAATCGTCGCGAAATTGGTGTCTTATGGGTATTTGACGCGCTGATCACGAATTTGCTATCAATTTCGCATTTAAAAGTCTCGTTAATGAGTTATGGAGTGAGTTTGGGTTGGGAAGGTTGTGTAGCATCAGAATTTGAAGTGTTATCCGACTGGTGGTAAAGAATAGTCCTTGATTACTTTTGCAGAATCATTCCGTGAAGTTTTCGTCGTTGGAGAAGGTTTTTAGGCTACATAGAAATCCTCGAATGGATCTTAAAGCTGCTTGAAAAGATTTTGATAATTGTTCATCGGGTTTGGGGCGGGGTATAAAGTCCGGGAGGTGGTTGTAAGTCACGTGAATGATCTTGGTGTGTCACCAACGCACGAAGGTCCTGACCTCAGGTGATGCCGGGAACTGAATCTCATCGACGCAATGAGGATGATATCGTTTTGCTGGAGGAAGGAAAGGATCTCAGACTGCTCGTTGATTTTGGGCTTTCCAACGGCAGAATGCTGAGAACCGAAAAACGTAATCCCCAACCCTCCCCAAATGGTTGCACAATCGCATGAGCCTAACTAAACTTTGAAGGTTTTGGTGAACTGAAATCCTCATACGGTTCATTACTTTTTTGGAGTGGTTAGAGATGTGAGGAAATAGTGCTATAGTGATGGAGGCCCAGGTGGTCGTGCTTTGTGCTGCTATTCAAATATTGTAAGAAAGGATAGGGATGATGATTTTTCAGGCCAAAAAAATTTTTCTCGTTTCCTGATGCAGTAATCGTCGCGAAATTGGTGTCTCATGAGTATTTGACGCGCTGATCACGAATTTGCTATCAATTTTGCATTTAAAAGTCTCGTTAATGAGTTATGGAGTGAGTTTGGGTTGGGAAGGTTGTGTAGCATCAGAATTTGAAGCGTTATCCGACTGGTGGTTAAAGAATAGTCCTTGATTACTTTTGCAGAATCATTCCGTGAAGTTGTCGTCGTTGGAGAAGGTTTTTAGGCCACATAGAAATCCTAGAATGGACCTAAAAGCTGCTAAACAAGATTTTGATAATTGTTCAACGGGTTTGGGGCGGGGAATAAAGTCCGGGAGGTGGTTGTAAGTCACGTGAATGATCTTGGTGTGTCACCAACGCACGAATGTCGTGACCTCAGGTGATGCCGGGAACTGAATCTCATCGACGCAATGAGGATGATTTCGTTTTGCTGGAGAAAGGAAAGGATCTCAGACTGCTCGTTGATTTTTGGGCTTTCCAACGGCAGAATGCTGAGAACCGAAAACGTAATCCCCAAACCCTCCCCAAATGGTTGCACAATCGCATGAGCCTAACTAAACTTTGAAGGTTTTGGTGAACTGAAATCCACATACGGTTCATTACTGTTTTGGAGTGGTTAGAGATAAGACGAAATAGTGCTAAAGTGATGGAGGCCAAGGTCGTGTTTTGTGCTTCTATTCAAATATTATAAGGAAGGATAGGGATGATGATTTTTCAGGCCAAAAAAATTTTTCTCCTTTCCTGATGCAGTAATCGTCGCGAAATTGGTGTCTCATGGGTATTTGACGCGCTGATCACGAATTTGCTATCAATTTTGCATTTAAAAGTCTCGTTAATGAGTTATGGAGTGAGTTTGGGTTGGGAAGGTTGTGTAGCATCAGAATTTGAAGCGTTATCCGAATGGTGGTTAAAGAATAGTCCTTGATTACTTTTGCAGAATCATTCCGTGAAGTTGTCGTCGTTGGAGAAAGTTTTTAGGCTACATAGAAATCCTCGAATGGATCTTAAAGCTGCTTAAGAAGATTTTGATAATTGTTCATCGGGTTTGGGGCGGGGTATAAAGTCCGGGAGGTGGTTGTAAGTCACGTGAATGATCTTGGTGTGTCACCAACGCACGAAGGTCGTGACCTCAGGTGATGCCGGGAACTGAATCTCATCGACGCAATGAGGATGATTTCGTTTTGCTGGAGAAAGGAAAGGATCTCAGACTGCTCGTTGATTTTTTGGGTTTTCCAACGGCAGAATGCTGAGAACCGAAAAACGTAATCCCCCAACCCTCCCCCAAATGGTTGCACAATCGCATGAGCCTAACTAAACTTTGAAGGTTTTGGTGAACTGAAATCCACATACGGTTCATTACTGTTTTGGAGTGGTTAGAGATAAGACGAAATAGTGCTATAGTGATGGAGGCCCAGGTGGTCGTGCTTTGTGCTGCTATTCAAATATTGTAAGAAAGGATAGGGATGATGATTTTTCAGGCCAAAAAAATTTTTCTCCTTTCCTGATGCAGTAATCGTCGCGAAATTGGTGTCTCATGGGTATTTGACGCGCTGATCACGAATTTGCTATCAATTTTGCATTTAAAAGTCTCGTTAATGAGTTATGGAGTGAGTTTGGGTTGGGAAGGTTGTGTAGCATCAGAATTTGAAGCGTTATCCGACTGGTGGTTAAAGAATAGTCCTTGATTACTTTTGCAGAATCATTCCGTGAAGTTGTCGTCGTTGGAGAAGGTTTTTAGGCTACATAGAAATCCTCGAATGGAACTTAAAGCTGCTTGAAAAGATTTTGATAATTGTTCATCGGATTTGGGGCGGGGTATAAAGTCCGGGAGGTGGTTGTAAGTCACGTGAATGATCTTGGTGTGTCACCAACGCACGAAGGTCCTGACCTCAGGTGATGCCGGGAACTGAATCTCATCGACGCAATGAGGATGATATCGTTTTGCTGGAGGAAGGAAAGGATCTCAGACTGCTCGTTGATTTTTTGGGCTTTCCAACGGCAGAATGCTGAGAACCGAAAAACGTAATCCCCCAACCCTCCCCCAAATGGTTGCACAATCGCATGAGCCTAACTAAACTTTGAAGGTTTTGGTGAACTGAAATCCACATACGGTTCAATACTGTTTTGGAGTGGTTAGAGATGTGACGAAATAGTGCTATAGTGATGGAGGCCCAGGTGGTCGTGCTTTGTGCTGCTATTCAAATATTGTAAGAAAGGATAGGGATGGTGATTTTTCAGGCCAAAAAAATTTTTCTCCTTTCCTGATGCAGTAATCGTCGCGAAATTGGTGTCTCATGGGTATTTGACGCGCTGATCACGAATTTGCTATCAATTTTGCATTTAAAAGTCTCGTTAATGAGTTATGGAGTGAGTTTGGGTTGGGAAGGTTGTGTAGCATCAGAATTTGAAGCGTTATCCGACTGGTGGTTAAAGAATAGTCCTTGATTACTTTTGCAGAATCATTCCGTGAAGTTGTCGTCGTTGGAGAAGGTTTTTAGGCTACATAGAAATCCTCGAATGGATCTTAAAGCTGCTTAAGAAGATTTTGATAATTGTTCATCGGGTTTGGGGCGGGGTATAAAGTCCGGGAGGTGGTTGTAAGTCACGTGAATGATCTTGGTGTGTCACCAACGCACGAAGGTCGTGACCTCAGGTGATGCCGAACTGAATCTCATCGACGCAATGAGGATGATTTCTGTTTTGCTGGAGAAAGGAAAGGATCTCAGACTGCTCGTTGATTTTGGGTTTTCCAACGGCAGAATGCTGAGAACCGAAAAACGTAATCCCCCAACCCTCCCCAAATGGTTGCACAATCGCATGAGCCTAACTATACTTTGAAGGTTTTGGTGAACTGAAATGCACGTACACCTCAGTACGGTTTTGAAGTGGTTAGAGATAAGACGAAATAGTGCTAAAGTGATGGAGGCCAAGGTCGTGTTTTGTGCTTCTATTCAAATATTATAAGGAAGGATAGGGATGATGATTTTTCAGGCCAAAAATTTTTCTCCTTTCCTGATGCAGTAATCGTCGCGAAATTGGTGTCTCATGGGTATTTGACGCGCTGATCACGAATTTGCTATCAATTTTGCATTTAAAAGTCTCGTTAATGAGTTATGGAGTGAGTTTGGGTTGGGAAGGTTGTGTAGCATCAGAATTTGAAGCGTTATCCGACTGGTGGTTAAAGAATAGTCCTTGATTACTTTTGCAGAATCATTCCGTGAAGTTGTCGTCGTTGGAGAAGGTTTTTAGGCTACATAGAAATCCTCGAATGGAACTTAAAGCTGCTTGAAAAGATTTTGATAATTGTTCATCGGATTTGGGGCGGGGTATAAAGTCCGGGAGGTGGTTGTAAGTCACGTGAATGATCTTGGTGTGTCACCAACGCACGAAGGTCCTGACCTCAGGTGATGCCGGGAACTGAATCTCATCGACGCAATGAGGATGATATCGTTTTGCTGGAGGAAGGAAAGGATCTCAGACTGCTCGTTGATTTTTTGGGCTTTCCAACGGCAGAATGCTGAGAACCGAAAAACGTAATCCCCAACCCTCCCAAATGGTTGCACAATCGCATGAGCCTAACTAAACTTTGAAGGTTTTGGTGAACTGAAATCCACATACGGTTCAATACTGTTTTGGAGTGGTTAGAGATGTGACGAAATAGTGCTATAGTGATGGAGGCCCAGGTGGTCGTGCTTTGTGCTGCTATTCAAATATTGTAAGAAAGGATAGGGATGGTGATTTTTCAGGCCAAAAAAATTTTTCTCCTTTCCTGATGCAGTAATCGTCGCGAAATTGGTGTCTCATGGGTATTTGACGCGCTGATCACGAATTTGCTATCAATTTTGCATTTAAAAGTCTCGTTAATGAGTTATGGAGTGAGTTTGGGTTGGGAAGGTTGTGTAGCATCAGAATTTGAAGCGTTATCCGACTGGTGGTTAAAGAATAGTCCTTGATTACTTTTGCAGAATCATTCCGTGAAGTTGTCGTCGTTGGAGAAGGTTTTTAGGCTACATAGAAATCCTCGAATGGATCTTAAAGCTGCTTAAGAAGATTTTGATAATTGTTCATCGGGTTTGGGGCGGGGTATAAAGTCCGGGAGGTGGTTGTAAGTCACGTGAATGATCTTGGTGTGTCACCAACGCACGAAGGTCGTGACCTCAGGTGATGCCGGGAACTGAATCTCATCGACGCAATGAGGATGATTTCGTTTTGCTGGAGAAAGGAAAGGATCTCAGACTGCTCGTTGATTTTGGGTTTTCCAACGGCAGAATGCTGAGAACCGAAAAACGTAATCCCCAACCTCCCCAAATGGTTGCACAATCGCATGAGCCTAACTAAACTTTGAAGGTTTTGGTGAACTGAAATCCACATACGGTTCATTACTGTTTTGGAGTGGTTAGGAGATAAGACGAAATAGTGCTATAGTGATGGAGGCCCAGGTGGTCGTGCTTTGTGCTGCTATTCAAATATTGTAAGAAAGGATAGGGATGATGATTTTTCAGGCCAAAAATTTTTCTCCTTTCCTGATGCAGTAATCGTCGCGAAATTGGTGTCTCATGGGTATTTGACGCGCTGATCACGAATTTGCTATCAATTTTGCATTTAAAAGTCTCGTTAATGAGTTATGGAGTGAGTTTGGGTTGGGAAGGTTGTGTAGCATCAGAATTTGAAGCGTTATCCGACTGGTGGTTAAAGAATAGTCCTTGATTACTTTTGCAGAATCATTCCGTGAAGTTGTCGTCGTTGGAGAAGGTTTTTAGGCTACATAGAAATCCTCGAATGGAACTTAAAGCTGCTTGAAAAGATTTTGATAATTGTTCATCGGATTTGGGGCGGGGTATAAAGTCCGGGAGGTGGTTGTAAGTCACGTGAATGATCTTGGTGTGTCACCAACGCACGAAGGTCCTGACCTCAGGTGATGCCGGGAACTGAATCTCATCGACGCAATGAGGATGATATCGTTTTGCTGGAGGAAGGAAAGGATCTCAGACTGCTCGTTGATTTTGGGCTTTCCAACGGCAGAATGCTGAGAACCGAAAAACGTAATCCCCCAACCCTCCCCCAAATGGTTGCACAATCGCATGAGCCTAACTAAACTTTGAAGGTTTTGGTGAACTGAAATCCACATACGGTTCAATACTGTTTTGGAGTGGTTAGAGATGTGACGAAATAGTGCTATAGTGATGGAGGCCCAGGTGGTCGTGCTTTGTGCTGCTATTCAAATATTGTAAGAAAGGATAGGGATGGTGATTTTTCAGGCCAAAAAATTTTCTCCTTTCCTGATGCAGTAATCGTCGCGAAATTGGTGTCTCATGGGTATTTGACGCGCTGATCACGAATTTGCTATCAATTTTGCATTTAAAAGTCTCGTTAATGAGTTATGGAGTGAGTTTGGGTTGGGAAGGTTGTGTAGCATCAGAATTTGAAGCGTTATCCGACTGGTGGTTAAAGAATAGTCCTTGATTACTTTTGCAGAATCATTCCGTGAAGTTGTCGTCGTTGGAGAAGGTTTTTAGGCTACATAGAAATCCTCGAATGGATCTTAAAGCTGCTTAAGAAGATTTTGATAATTGTTCATCGGGTTTGGGGCGGGGTATAAAGTCCGGGAGGTGGTTGTAAGTCACGTGAATGATCTTGGTGTGTCACCAACGCACGAAGGTCGTGACCTCAGGTGATGCCGGGAACTGAATCTCATCGACGCAATGAGGATGATTTCGTTTTGCTGGAGAAAGGAAAGGATCTCAGACTGCTCGTTGATTTTTTGGGTTTTCCAACGGCAGAATGCTGAGAACCGAAAAACGTAATCCCCCAACCCTCCCCCCAAATGGTTGCACAATCGCATGAGCCTAACTAAACTTTGAAGGTTTTGGTGAACTGAAATCCACATACGGTTCATTACTGTTTTGGAGTGGTTAGAGATAAGACGAAATAGTGCTATAGTGATGGAGGCCCAGGTGGTCGTGCTTTGTGCTGCTATTCAAATATTGTAAGAAAGGATAGGGATGATGATTTTTCAGGCCAAAAATTTTTCTCCTTTCCTGATGCAGTAATCGTCGCGAAATTGGTGTCTCATGGGTATTTGACGCGCTGATCACGAATTTGCTATCAATTTTGCATTTAAAAGTCTCGTTAATGAGTTATGGAGTGAGTTTGGGTTGGGAAGGTTGTGTAGCATCAGAATTTGAAGCGTTATCCGACTGGTGGTTAAAGAAAAGTCCTTGATTACTTTTGCAGAATCATTCCGTGAAGTTGTCGTCGTTGGAGAAGGTTTTTAGGCTACATAGAAATCCTCGAATGGAACTTAAAGCTGATTGAAAAGATTTTGATAATTGTTCATCGGATTTGGGGCGGGGTATAAAGTCCGGGAGGTGGTTGTAAGTCACGTGAATGATCTTGGTGTGTCACCAACGCACGAAGGTCCTGACCTCAGGTGATGCCGGGAACTGAATCTCATCGACGCAATGAGGATGATATCGTTTTGCTGGAGGAAGGAAAGGATCTCAGACTGCTCGTTGATTTTTGGGCTTTCCAACGGCAGAATGCTGAGAACCGAAAACGTAATCCCCAACCCTCCCCCAAATGGTTGCACAATCGCATGAGCCTAACTAAACTTTGAAGGTTTTGGTGAACTGAAATCCACATACGGTTCAATACTGTTTTGGAGTGGTTAGAGATGTGACGAAATAGTGCTATAGTGATGGAGGCCCAGGTGGTCGTGCTTTGTGCTGCTATTCAAATATTGTAAGAAAGGATAGGGATGGTGATTTTTCAGGCCAAAAAAATTTTTCTCCTTTCCTGATGCAGTAATCGTCGCGAAATTGGTGTCTCATGCGTATTTGACGCGCTGATCACAAATTTGCTATCAATTTTGCATTTAAAAGTCTCGTTAATGAGTTATGGAGTGAGTTTGGGTTGGGAAGATTGTGTAGCATCAGAATTTGAAGCGTTATCCGACTGGTGGTTAAAGAACAGTCCTTGATTACTTTTGCAGAATCATTCCGTGAAGTTGTCGTCGTTGGAGAAGGTTTTTAGGCTACATAGAAATCCTCGAATGGATCTTAAAGCTGCTTGAAAAGATTTTGATAATTGTTCATCGGGTTTTGGGCGGGGTATAAAGTCCGGGAGGTGGTTGTAAGTCACGTGAATGATCTTGGTGTGTCACCAACGCACGAAGGTCGTGACCTCAGGTGATGCCGGGAACTGAATCTCATCGACGCAATGAGGATGATATCGTTTTGCTGGAGGAAGGAAAGGATCTCAGACTGCTCGTTGATTTTTTGGGTTTTCCAACGGCAGAATGCTGAGAACCGAAAAGCTTAATCCCTATAGTGCCTCAACTGCACTATCAACAGCGAAAGGAAGAAGAGATCCAGATCAGAGTATAATGATAAAGGATAAAGTCGAGTATAAATAAGACTGTCTGTTAGAAATGAACCTTACTTGATCAATTGTGTCCACAGCAGCACCCAGTTACTACACAGTGGTGCATCGGCGGTTTCAAAGAAGAATCAAGACCCGCGTGGCAGAAGATCTTACCGGCAGTTTCGACAACAGCTTAAGAAGCCCGACCACGAACAAGTGTGGGCAACTATCTACGACAGATAGCAACTATCTGCGACGGTCCGCCTCTCGACGGCGACTATATAGTGGTTCTGTATATAGTTACGTATACGCCGACTCATACTACTTATATACGACGACTATACTTTATATCTCGACGTCAACACTCACGATCCCCAAGAATCGTCTGCGTAAGTATTTTCGAAGAAATCACACAGATTCAACCAAAACCTTGATTTCGCTCAAAATGTCATCGTTTCTAAGTATGCGCCAAGGAATTTTAACCAAAGCGAGAAACCGTCTCTCGTCAACACTGGAGGAAGAATCTTCACTTCTTAATTTCCAAGCAGTCCCACGCGAAGAAGCGGAGACAGCGGACCTTCGCAAGCGACTAAGGAAGGCGAAGATCGCCCTCCAAAACGACGCAGAGAAGCTCGAGGAATCCATGGTGAAATACAGCAAGGCTGCCGACGAACTAGAAAAGGATACACCAGGTCGAGATGAGATTCTGTCGCAAGTGGAATCTACCTTGGAACAAGGAGTCCTGGATGAAGCTCAGAAAGCACTGTCGGCATTGATGAAAATTAATGAAGAAATTGATTATGTAGGAAACAGTGGTAGCTCTCTTGGTTCGGAACCCATGATAGCGAAACTGGCACCAATACCAATTCCCAAGTTCAGTGGTAAATTAGCGGAATGGGAAGCGTTTTGGACAGCCTTCGATCATACTGTCCATTCAAAAACCATCGACAATATCTACAAGCTCAACTATCTTCTTGACTCTCTTCAAGGAGAAGCAAAGGAATCAGTGAAACAATTCGAAATATCGGGACACACGTATGATCTAGTAATCGCCCATCTAAAGGAGAAATACGGAAACAAGCAGGCATTACTGGATCGTCTTCTTAGCAAACTTCACATGATACGAGCACGCAGTAGTCACTTGGAAGATCAAGAAACTCTCGGTGAACAACTCTGCTCCATAGTATCGCAATTGAAGCTCAAGGGAGAACATGTAGACAATGCGTTTCTTCAAAGACAGCTTTTGAGCAAATTTGCAGTGGACGTTCAGAGACATATCCTAAGGCAGAAGGCAAGACTTGAAGAAGAAAACAACTGGAACACTTCAACAATGCTATCGGCAGCAAAGGAGTACGTGAAATCCGAACTAAGGATAACCCACCAGATAGAACAATACCCAACCAACAATATTCGAAGGCAAGAACAAATGAAACCTCCGGAAAACAATGACTTCAGAAAAGCACAGAGTCCATCGACCATGCTTCTACTGCGAGAGACAAGGGCATCAACCGAAGGACTGCAGAGCAGTATTCACACTCGAACAACGAATCAACACTATGAAACGCAAGAAACTATGTCAAAATTGTGGAAACAGCGACCACATTTCAATGCAGTGTTCCAAAGGAGCTTGTCGAATTTGCAAACAAGTTGGCCATCACACTTCGATTTGCAAAAAACTTTTCGACTCAGGAAATACATCAGAACTGCCAACTCAAGCAACAGCAGCGAATAAGGACACAAAAACTACGCAGCCAACACCAACAAAGTATGTGAAGATAAACACTACTTCCTCGAACAGAAATTGCAAGGAAGCAGACAGTGAAACAATCTTGCAGTCCGTCAACAACACCAACGTTTTCATCCTAGCAGGGCAAGCCCAAGTGCTTAACCCAAAGTCCCAAATACTGGAGCCAGTCTACGTGATGCTCGACACAGGAGCTGACCGTTCGTTCATCTGCAACGATTTAGCTGAGAGATTACAGCTAAAGGACATCGAATCCTGTCACCTAACAATCACCACATTCGGCTCACACACACCAATGGTGAAGAAATGTGGAATAACTGCCCTTCAAATGTGGGATGCCAACGGTGCACCTCACCATTTCACAGTGACAAGAATCGACGAACTCACGGAATCACTGGAGCGCAGCAGCCTCTGCATCGAGTACAAACGCTTTATCTGTGACAATGACATTCAACTGTCTATAAAACACACATCAAAGGATATTCGTCCCCAAATTCTTCTGGGGTGCACCGATTTGTTCTCACTGCTTAATTGCGGACTCGCACCTCAACACACACTTCCATCAGGATTGAAACTCATTGCTTCAAAACTAGGATACTTGGTTGCAGGGCTCAACACAAATCACGTCAACAATAGCAACCAAAACAACAAACCTCAAATCACAAGCGTACTGTCACATTCAGAAGAGAACCCACAGACATGGGAAGACTTCTGCAGGTTTGAAACATCCGGAGTTGGAAAATTCGCAGGTCCAATAGCCGAAGAACGTCGTTTAGCCGATATCGCGATTTGGAAATCGTTCGAACAAACGGTCGAGAGGAAAGCTGACGGTTATCACGTGCGACTACCATGGAAAAAGGAATGCGAGAAATTACCGGATAACAAAGGACTTGCCGTACGTCGTCTGAAGGCAACGATTACAAAGCTGAGAAATAATCCAGCAGTGCTTCAGCAGTACATGGAAACGATACAGAATCAACGTGATCAAGGTGTCATAGAAGAAGTAGACGAAACCAAGGCCCCGGATGGCGATGTCGTCCACTACCTATCACACCACGCCGTTTCAACGCCACACAAGCACACGACCAAACTAGGAATCGTATTTGACGCGTCAGCCCATCTGAAGAATTTACCGTCGCTCAACGATGTGCTATACCGTGGACCAGTCATGATTCCCAAATTGTGCGACATCCTACTTCGATTCAGAATTGGCAATGTTGCCATAACTAGCGATGTGGAAAAGGCCTTCTTGCAAGTCAGACTTCACCAGAAGGACAGAGACGCAACTCGCTTTCTATGGTTACGAGATCCTGAACAACCAGTTGTGCCCAACAACATGGTGGTCTACCGCTTCAACAGAGTAACATTTGGTCTCATCTGCTCGCCATTCCTACTGGCAGGAACGATCAAGTACCACCTACAACACCACTCTTCTAATCCACGAATTGCTCACAAAATCGACAGCAATACATATGTGGACAACTTAGCGATAACCCCCGAATCTACGGAAAAGACGATTCAACTATATAAGGAATCGAAGGCAATTTTCGAGAACATGAATATGAATCTCAGAGAATTTCTCACCAACGACAAACATCTACAAGCACAAATAGCTGAAAAGGATTTGAGCAAAAACCCCACTCAGAAAATCCTAGGGATTACGTGGGATTCCAATAAAGACAAGTTCTTCTTGACATGCAAGTATCCATTGAAGAAGGAAATCACCAAGCGTTCTGTTTCCGAACAAGCAGCGGCCATTTAAGATCCACTGGGATGGCTCTCCAATCACGCTGATAGGGAAACAATTCCTACAACAGTTGTGGAAGTACAAGTACGACTGGGACATGAAGCTATCACAAGAACACGAAACACAATGGAGAAATATCATAGAAAGAGCTGACGAGTTCCAATGTCAGATATCCAGAAAAGTCACACAGATTAACACCTCCACACGACTCGTGCTATTCTCCGACGCTAGCCAAAACGCAATGGCAGCCTGTGCTTATATGGTTTCCGAACACGGATCACACTTGATAATCGGAAAATCCAAGTTACCGTCGATAAAGCAAAACCCAACAATACCCAAACTCGAACTAAACGCACTCACCATGGCAATGCGATTAGCATATTCGGTATACAAAGCAGTACAGGATCAAGCAAAGCTGGAAGAAATTATCGTTCTTTCGGATTCCGAAATTACACTAAAATGGATATCGACCAATTCCGTGGACAGGACTGTCGGAATCCTAGTGAAGAACCGAGTTCGAGAAATAAGGAAGCTTGTAGATGAAATCGAAGCACCAGTTCTATTTGGTTATGTCAACACCACCGATAATCCCGCGGACGGTGCCACAAGGGGATTAAACAAAACGGACTTCAAAAACCACTTCTGGTGGACCGGACCGTCTTTCATACAAGGAGCTAAAGAAAATTGGCCAAAGGAATGTCGACTGTTCGCCCTTCCGCCAGAATGTAGTGAACAAGCATACATCCTAACAACTACATCGAAGAGCATCCCGTCCGAGCTACTCGACTGGAACCGTCACAACGACCTAATACTTTGCCAAAAGGTTGTGGCATATGTTCTACGCTTTATCAAACAGCTAACTCTACGAACGAGAAAAGAAATTCAAGGACGCGTCGAAGAAGGCATTCCCGAACTACACTCTATGGAACTTCTTCCATACATAACGGCAACAGAACTTGAAATGGCTTTGCATGTAATAGTTCGAAATCACCAGAAGATCTACCTTTCAACAGCAAGACAGACTTCACTCAAGCAACTGAAGCTCAAGGAAGATAAAAAAGGATTTCTTCGGTGTCAAGGCCGTCTGGGAAATGCCAGTCTTCCAATCAATGCTAAGCATCCATTCCTGATCGCATCCAAGTCACACCTGGCACAGATGATTGTGAAATACGCACATTCTGCACTGCACTGCGGAACCAGGCAAACAATGTCACGTGTAAGAGAACGGTTTTGGATCCCAAAACTAAGACAGATGGTTCGTAACCTCATCGCACGATGCGTGCCGTGCCAGAGAATGAACAATCTCTCTTACAAATACCCAGAAATGGACGACCTTGCAAGCCGACGAGTGCAAAGATCGAATCCATTTGAACATGTCGGGATCGACTACTTCGGACCTCTATCAGCAAAACGAAATGACGAAACAACGAAGGTCTACGGCATCATCATCACCTGCGCAACAACAAGACTCACTCACATTGAACTGATCCAGGACATGACGACGTATCGTCTTCTACTCGCACTTCGTCGATTTTCTGCTAGAAGAGGGATACCATTCAGCATAACGTCAGATAATGCACCGAACTTTATGTTAGGAGACCAAATCCTTCAAGACGCAGTTTCTCGTGTGATTCACGACATTTCGCTAAAGCAAGCAATGGCCACAAAAGCATTACTTGGAAAACAATCACGCCCTACGCTCCGTGGCAGGGAGCTCTTTATGAAAGACTGATCAAGTCAATCAAACACAGCCTTTACAAGACCATACACCGCACCGTGCCGACACAAGAAGTTTTGGAAACACTATTGGTGGAAATTGAGGGAAGTCTCAACAGCAGGCCGCTCACATATCAGGAAGAAAAATGGGAAGACACGCCTGTTCTGCGCCCAATAGACTTCATGCAACGCGACATAATCATCACGTATCCATTCGAAAATATCAGTTCCGATGAAGCCGAACGTGACTCAGATTACTACCCACCAAACGAAGTTGCTGTGATAAGAAATCGAAAACAAGCAGGAGACGCTCTTAAGACAAGTCATCAACTGACGGAACGCTTCTGGAATATTTGGCACAAAGACTATTTGACCAGTCTAAGAGAGAAACACAAACTTGATGTTAACAATAAACGCGGTACAAACAGATTTCCTACTGAAGGTACAGTAGTGCTAGTATCCGAAGCAGTGATGCCCCGCAATTCCTGGAAATTAGGAAGGATTACCAAAGTATTTCATTCACACAATGGAATGATACGCGAAGTCGAACTGAAAATACCCAGTGGTCGCACCATCCGCCGTCCAGTGAATCCACTAATTCCGTTGGAACTAGGAGACTTAAACACGGATACCACCGAAACAAACTTTCCAAAAGAAACTTGCAATGACGAAAACAAAGAAGGACCACAGGAGGCACGTTATAACCTGCGCCCTCGCTTGAACAAAAATGGAAATCTCAATTGTGGAAATAAGACAGTCAACAGTCATGCAAAGGCAACAGTGATTCAGCCTCATCTTCAACTGTACACAGTACACGGTCATGAACAGATTCAACGCAAAACAAGTTCTGAGGAGGTCGGAGCCCCAACAGCGTTGGACCACTCAAGCCTATTCACCTCCCCTACACCTCACCCACCTCCAACAGCGAGCGAACCCCAACTCGCACGTTCCTCCCCAATCGAAACACCCTTCGCCACTTCCAACGACAAGCGAACTCCAGCTCAAACACTCCTCTCCCACCCAAACCCCTTTCCCTACACTCCAACGGCGAGCAAAACCCAACTCGCACGTTCCTCACCCATTCAAGCCTTACGTCCACCTCCACCGGCGAGGAAATCGAAGCTCACACGTTCCCTTCGTGTCGAACAGTTTCCACATCAGAAAACGACCCAACTCAAACTCACGCGTTGGTTTCGTCAACGGATATCCACAATATTAACACGGTTTCCTCTGCTCTCGCAGTATCGATCAAGAAAACATTACACGTATTCGAACAAGAAGACAAGACGTCGAAGAAGAAGAAGAAGGTCAACGTGCTCGGCCCGGAGTATAGTGCCTCAGCTGCACTATCAACAGCGAAAGGAAGAAGAGATCCAGATCAGAGTATAATGATAAAGGATAAAGTCGAGTATAAATAAGACTGTCTGTTAGAAATGAACCTTACTTGATCAATTGTGTCCACAGCAGCACCCAGCTACTACAAACCCCCAACCCTCCCCCAAATGGTTGCACAATCGCATGAGCCTAACTAAACTTTGAAGGTTTTGGTGAACTGAAATCCACATACGGTTCAATACTGTTTTGGAGTGGTTAGAGATGTGACGAAATAGTGCTATAGTGATGGAGGCCCAGGTGGTCGTGCTTTGTGCTGCTATTCAAATATTGTAAGAAAGGATAGGGATGATGATTTTTCAGGCCAAAAAAAATTTTCTCCTTTCCTGATGCAGTAATCGTCGCGAAATCGGTGTCTCATGGGTATTTGACGCGCTGATCACGAATTCGCTATCAATTTTGCATTTAAAAGTCTCGTTAATGAGTTATGGAGTGAGTTTGGGTTGGGAAGGTTGTGTAGCATCAGAATTTGAAGCGTTATCCGACTGGTGGTTGAAGAATAGTCCTTGATTACTTTTGCAGAATCATTCCGTAAAGTTGTCGTCGTTGGAGAAGGTTTTTAGGCTACATAGAAATCCTCGAATGGATCTTAAAGCTGCTTGAAAAGATTTTGATAATTGTTCATCGGGTTTGGGGAGGGGTATAAAGTCCGGGAGGTGGTTGTAAGTCACGTGAATGATCTTGGTGTGTCACCAACGCACGAAGGTCGTGACCTCAGGTGATGCCGGGAGCTGAATCTCATCGACGCAATGAGGATGATATCGTTTTGCTGGAGGAAGGAAAGGATCTCAGACTGCTCGTTGATTTTTTGGGCTTTCCAACGGCAGAATGCTGAGAACCGAAAAACGTAATCCCCCAACTCTCCCCCAAATGGTTGCACAATCGCATGAGCCTAACTAAACTTTGAAGGTTTTGGTGAACTGAAATCCACATACGGCTCAATACTGTTTTGGAGTGGTTAGAGATGTGACGAAATAGTGCTATAGTGATGGAGGCCCAGGTGGTCGTGCTTTGTGCTGCTATTCAAATATCGTAAGAAAGGATAGGGATGATGATTTTTCAGGCCAAAAAAATTTTTCTCCTTTCCTGATGCAGTAATCGTCGCGAAATCGGTGTCTCATGGGTATTTGACGCGCTGATCACGAATTCGCTATCAATTTTGCATTTAAAAGTCTCGTTAATGAGTTATGGAGTGAGTTTGGGTTGGGAAGGTTGTGTAGCATCAGAATTTGAAGCGTTATCCGACTGGTGGTTGAAGAATAGTCCTTGATTACTTTTGCAGAATCATTCCGTAAAGTTGTCGTCGTTGGAGAAGGTTTTTAGGCTACATAGAAATCCTCGAATGGATCTTAAAGCTGCTTGAAAAGATTTTGATAATTGTTCATCGGGTTTGGGGAGGGGTATAAAGTCCGGGAGGTGGTTGTAAGTCACGTGAATGATCTTGGTGTGTCACCAACGCACGAAGGTCGTGACCTCAGGTGATGCCGGGGAGCTGAATCTCATCGACGCAATGAGGATGATATCGTTTTGCTGGAGGAAGGAAAGGATCTCAGACTGCTCGTTGATTTTTTGGGCTTTCCAACGGCAGAATGCTGAGAACCGAAAAACGTAATCCCCCAACTCTCCCCCAAATGGTTGCACAATCGCATGAGCCTAACTAAACTTTGAAGGTTTTGGTGAACTGAAATCCACATACGGCTCAATACTGTTTTGGAGTGGTTAGAGATGTGACGAAATAGTGCTATAGTGATGGAGGCCCAGGTGGTCGTGCTTTGTGCTGCTATTCAAATATCGTAAGAAAGGATAGGGATGATGATTTTCAGGCCAAAAAATTTTTCTCCTTTCCTGATGCAGTAATCGTCGCGAAATTGGTGTCTCATGGTATTTGACGCGCTGATCACGAATTTGCTATCAATTTTGCATTTAAAAGTCTCGTTAATGAGCTATGGTGTGAGTTTGGGTTGGGAAGGTTGTGTAGCATCAGAATTTGAAGCGTTATCCGACTGGTGGTTGAAGAATAGTCCTTGATTACTTTTGCAGAATCATTCCGTGAAGTTGTCGTCGTTGGAGAAGGTTTTTAGGCTACATAGAAATCCTCGAATGGATCTTAAAGCTGCTTGAAAAGATTTTGATAATTGTTCATCGGGTTTGGGGCGGGGTATAAAGTCCGGGAGTCACGTGAATGATCTTGGTGTGTCACCAACGCACGAAGGTCGTGACCTCAGGTGATGCCGGGAACTGAATCTCATCGACGCAATGAGGATGATATCGTTTTGCTGGAGGAAGGAAAGGATCTCAGACTGCTCGTTGATTTTTGGGGCTTTCCAACGGCAGAATGCTGAGAACCGAATAACGTAATCCCCAACCCTCCCCCAAATGGTTGCACAATCGCATGAGCCTAACTAAACTTTGAAGGTTTTGGTGAACTGAAATCCACATACGGTTCAATACTGTTTTGAAGCGGTTAGAGATGTGACGAAATAGTGCTATAGTGATGGAGGCCCAGGTGGTCGTGCTTTGTGCTGCTATTCGAATATTGTAAGAAAGGATAGGGATGATGATTTTTCAGGCCAAAAAAAATTTTCTCCTTTCCTGATGCAGTAATCGTCGCGAAATTGGTGTCTCATGGGTATTTGACGCGCTGATAACGAATTTGCTATCAATTTTGCATTTAAAAGTCTCGTTAATGAGTTATGGAGTGAGTTTGGGTTGGGAAGGTTGTGTAGCATCAGAATTTGAAGCGTTATTCGACTGGTGGTTAAAGAATAGTCCTTGATTACTTTTGCAGAATGATTCCGTGAAGTTGTCGTCGTTGGTGAAGGTTTTTAGGCTACATAGAAATCCTCGAATGGATCTTAAAGCTGCTTGAAAAGATTTTGATAATTGTTCATCGGGTTTGGGGCGGGGTATAAAGTCCGGGAGGTGGTTGTAAGTCACGTGAATGATCTTGGTGTGTCACCAACGCACGAAGGTCGTGACCTCAGGTGATGCCGGGAACTGAATCTCATCGACGCAATGAGGATGATATCGTTTTGCTGGAGGAAGGAAAGGATCTCAGACTGCTCGTTGATTTTTGGGGCTTTCCAACGGCAGAATGCTGAAAACCGAATAACGTAATCCCCAACCCTCCCCCAAATGGTTGCACAATCGCATGAGCCTAACTAAACTTTGAAGGTTTTGGTGAACTGGAATCCACATACGTTTCAATACTGTTTTGGAGTGGATAGAGATGTGACGAAATAGTGCTATAGTGATGGAGGCCCAGGTGGTCGTGCTTTGTGCTGCTATTCAAATTTTGTAAGAAAGGATAGGGATGATGATTTTTCAGGCCAAAAAATTTTTCTCCTTTCCTGATGCAGTAATCGTCGCGAAATTGGTGTCTCATGGGCATTTGACGCACTGATCACGAATTTGCTATCAATTTTGCATTTGAAAGTCTCGTTAATGAGTTATGGAGTGAGTTTGGGTTGGGAAGGTTGTGTAGCATCAGAATTTGAAGCGTTATCCGACTGGTGGTTAGAGAATAGTCCTTGATTACTTTTGCAGAATCATTCCGTGAAGTTGTCGTCGTTGGAGAAGGTTTTTAGGCTACATAGAAATCCTCGAATGGATCTTAAAGCTGCTTGAAAAGATTTTGATAATTGTTCATCGGGTTTGGGGCGGGGTATAAAGTCCGGGAGGTGGTTGTAAGTCACGTGAATGATCTTGGTGTGTCACCAACGCACGAAGGTCGTGACCTCAGGTGATGCCGGGAACTGAATCTCATCGACGCAATGAGGACGATATCGTTTTGCTGGAGGAAGGAAAGGATCTCAGACTGCTCGTTGATTTTTTGGGCTTTCCAACGACAGAATGCTGAGAACCGAAAAACGTAATCCCCCAACCCTCTCCCAAATGGTTGCACAATCGCACGAGCCTAACTAAACTCTGAAGGTTTTGGTGAACTGAAATCCACATACGGTTCTATACTGTTTTGAAGTGGTTAGAGATGTGACGAAATAGTGCTATAGTGATGGAGGCCCAGGTGGTCGTGCTTTGGGCTGCTATTCAAATATTGTAATTTATTCATCTCAGCAGTGGCTCGATCGATGACAGGGTCAGTACAAATAATAGTGATGTCATCCGCATATAGACATAAGTGGATGTTTGGTGACGGCTTCGGCACATCAGACAAATACACAGAAAACAGGCTGGGAGATAAAACTCCTCCTTGTGGGACGCCCGCCTTGAGGGGCACAGACTTCGAGAAGAGTCCATCAAATTTCACACGAATGGAACGATTCTTGACAAAGTTATCAGTCCATCTTTTGCACCAGTCAGGAATAGTAGAATCCAGAATCGATTTGGACAGCAGAGGGATACTGACATTATCGAAGGCAGCGGTTAAGTCAACTGCCACGACTGTACTTCTTCCAGCTGGAGGTTTCACATTGAAGCCAGCAATTATGTGTTCTCTGATAGACGTGAGTGCCGTGATGGTAGAGTGGGCCTTCTTGAAGCCATGTTGATGCACGTTATGTCGTAATGCTTCTTGGAGGTGCGGGTTAATAAATTTCTCAGCTAACTTAGCAATAGGGGACAAAAGGGAGATGGGTCGATGCGAAGTTGCTTGATCTTCTGGTTTGCCAGGCTTGAGGATCGGTAGAACAATTGCTTGCTTCCATCTAGCGGGAATGACACCTGTGCTGAATGACGAGTAGACCAGATCACAAAGTAGTTCAAGGAATTGTTCCGGCAAGTGCTTGAGATGGACGGCTGACACGCCGTCGTGTCCCTCGGCTCTCGAGTTCTTCATGGACTTGATGAGGGAAGACATTTCAGAGGCAGTTGTGGCAGGTACATCTTGTCGGCTGAGCTTCCTTATAGCCTGTTGGAATGATCACGGCGGGACGTCGCTGAAGCAAAGTGTTTTCCAAGTCGACATGCAGCCTTGAATCCGGACTCGAATTTCCCTGAAGGGAACTCAAGCGTGTTGCGCTCCGCTGCCAATTTCTTCCCAGATAACCGCTTAAGAATGCTCCAAGTCTTCTTTGAATCAGTGGAGAAATTCAAGCATTCAAAGAACTCCATCCATCGCGTCCGCTTGTAATCATTCAGCCTTTTGTTGATCTCAACTGACAGTAGTTGAATGCTGGGATTTCCAGGATCAGCACGGCGTTTCTCGTCCCGTGATTCGATCAGCTCCAGGACATCTCTGGGAACGTTAGGATGAAATGTTCTAACGCGCCCTGTAGGAATTGCAATTCTGGAGGCATTGCATATGGCATCAACAATGAACTTGTCCTTCTCATGAACGGAGCCGGTAAGCGGATAGTAGGCTACCCGACTGAGTAACACCTCCTTAAACGTGACCCAGTTAGCCTTACGATAGTTGGTGTACAATTTGCTATGCGAGCCTACGAAAGGTGCCAGGTGACTATTGAGAGACAAATCCAATGAAGCACATATGGGTACATGATCGCTGGCCATAGCTATAGCAGTGGATCAGTTACAGGAAACAGCAAAAGATTATACAAAAGTGACATCCGGAGAGGACGGCCTGCCCGTGGACGGAAGGCGAGTGTCCTCGTTGATGGCAACAATGTCACAAACCTCAGCAAAAAGCTCAAGTAGTTCCCCTCTGTCATCGGGTTCTAGAGAGGAGAACCAGAATGTAGAGTGAGCATTACACTGCCAGCCATGACAACGGAAGACGATGGGAGGGCAGTGTGCACAGATTGCAAAAATGGAGTGGGGTCAAACAAATTGGGACATGAGGAGATTGGGGGAATATGAATATTAACAATATCTATAGGGCAACTTTGCAATACAACATGAACACCAATACATTCTACAACATTATCATTAGGGAGAGCAATAAGATGAGAAGGTATAGAAGATGTTACAAACGTAGAAACGCCTCCACCATGAGATGTGCGAGGAAGGTGGTAAGACGTATAACCGGGGAGGTGGGGTAGGGAAGATGTTGGGCTAAGTTTTGTCTCCTGAGGGAGAATGATATCTGGATGAAAGCGTTCAATGTACAACGTGAGTTCAGCAAGTTTGGCACGCAGGCCATTGATATTGAGTTGAAAAATGTCTAGACTATGAAGAGGAACACTAGGGGGAGAGTTAGAGCAAGAAGTACAACAGTACGCAACAGTGTAGTCGTTATAGCTGGTTACCCTGAACATTTGAGGTGTACCCAGCCGAGGCAACCACCGCACTCGACGCTTGCATGTTGAGCCGATAATCCACAATGACAACAGGGATATCGTGGAGTCTTGCTGCGTGGCCCTGGGTTCCTCTCAATGCCGGCTCGTAACAGTAGTATGCGGAGGAGTGCAGCAGCCAGCCATTTGCACTCCCATACAGAAAAAACTCCTCGTGGAGTTATTGATGCCCGTTTGATGAGTCTCCTTGATCTTGGTAGTCGACTTCACAGATCCACCACGCTTAGGTTGAGCATCTCGGATCGGCAGAGTTCGGAGAACTTTGATGGACGCAGAGAAGGATCGACGACCGCAGCCGAAACTTTGACAGAGACGGAGACTGAAGCAAAGGTTAGCTTATGTGATTGTATCTTTTCATTTCTTTCTCCGTTTCTTTTCAGTTCATTTTCCCTGCACAGTGCATTTATAACCATAAGATCACTCCTAAAAACTGTATTCACGAAAGACCGAGAAATCCGATCAAATCGTGGCTACAGTTTACCGAATCTACGTCCAAAATAATGGTGGAGTGATTATTTCTGGCTTGATAACCTACATTTCGTCTTTTACAACAACATTTTATCTATTACCACACCGTTTCATAGGCATGCGATCACCCACAGAAAATCGTTTTCCCTGGTGTAAAATCATGACAACCCAGGGTAAGGCGTAGCGGTGTGATCGGCCCGTGGGAGGTGCGCCCCCCCCCTCTCCTCTAGCTTTGAATCCGGTGCGGCCTCTCCCATCGAGGTTGTGAATTTAACCCTTTGTGAGAATCAATTTGAGCGGTCTCTTCCGAGCAATGCTTCCAAACGATTTCTCAGCAAAAATGAGCATACACAGGCCGTAATTGGCTCAAAATGGTCATATCGACCTGGGACTCGACCGACATCTTTTATCAATGGTCCTCTTCAAAACAGAAACTACAGCAGCCCGATCCAGGAGAATATTTTTTGACCACTCCAGACGTCGAAGTCCAAAAACCTTTTTATAAATCTCTGATCAGTATCTCGGAAAAGACTGAAAACTTGCATGATGGTGTGATTAAGGGCGCTGAACACGAATATGGGGTCCATTTGACAGTTTTCGACCTGCTACCTCGGTTATACAATGGTTTGGGAAAGACGTGATTCATGCGATAATTTCACTATTCGATTCAGTGGCATGTATCTTCGTACCATACCTTTTTCAACTTACTACGGACAACAAAGTGATGAAATTTATTTATTTATTTATTTATTACGTTCCGTAGAACGCTCCAATAAACAACTAGCTGACCATTAAGAGGAAATATATATTCCATGCTCAGGAAAACAAAAAAACAAAAATCAAAAAAAAATCAACAAAAATCAATAAAACCATCGGCAACTAGATCAATGCAGACAACAGCAACGGTAGAGAAAAGCACTAAGAGGCATCGGAGTTCGAAACACCGGCATATTTTGCAGAAATGGTTGAATATGCGCGAGCATATTTTTTTTTAAAATTTCGTTTCAAAATGAAAATGCCCGTTGGACCTCATCTCTCTACAGGCCAGCGAAGCTAAGGTTGCCGTGCCAGCCAGCTGTGGCACATTGGACCTTACCGGAACTTTGGGTCATGGGTTTACTGGACCCCTGAAGTGGAGCCTGCTCTTGAAAAAGGAAGAAATCGAAGGGCTTCTAAGGATTCAAGTTTTGGCCATGCGGCGCTTTGAGCGCGCAACATTGCCGCGAATCGCCGTTTCTGCAAAAAAAAATCTGCTCGGTACGGTAGGAGGGAAATGTTTGGCATGATGGCGGACCGGGGCCCGGACCCCGCCCTACTCGGCGCCTAAAACTGCGCCCTTCCCCCCCCCCTCTGTGATCGTCACACCGTACGCCTGAGCCTAATAGAAGACAACTTACAGCAACAGCATAAATGTTTTCTCGCAACGATGTCGCCGAGGTTTTTTACAGGTTTGGGGACTGTTTTGCAGACAGACCAGGTTAGGGTAGGAGTTTTAGGCAACTGTAGCCACTCCCGTATTGACCGGCCTAAATGAATGGTGGCGTCGCCTCACTGGAACACACTATCTGCTTGAAGGTGCCTTCCAACCTCGGAATCCTTTTTAAGGTTTTCTGCTTAGCTTGGGGAGAATTTCACCCTGATCGCAGTGATTGTCTCCAAAATCTCTTAAAATCCAACAGCGGAACTTTCGTGGACGAGTTAATTTGGGTCTGTTTTCTCTTACCATGCGCAGCTTTCGAGCTGGAGCAGATCACAAAATGAAGCTAGACCAGTAGCAAATGGAAGAACATAGATTTTGTTCAAAACCCATCTCGCGTCTTGTCCTTATGGAGAGCGAAAACTTGTCGATGGGTGTTACCCATTTTTTTCTTCCCTGAAGACATGGTCAAGATATTCTTCGCCTATTTGAGCGAAGCGATATTTCGCGCTCGGCAGGGTTGCCTTAAACGGCCATGCTCATAATTGCCGATTTGCTTCGGTTTTTCTGGAGATGAAGATCGCACCTGAGGAAATTCCGGTCGCTACCAGGCCTTCCGCACTAGAAACATGACTGGGAGCGCCCTTCAACAACACATCGATGTTGCTGATCAACTTGGAAGACTGATAGACTAGAGGTTGCGAGTGGTCATAATTTTTACAACAGGAGAGGCTATTTTCTGTGGATGGTGGTATGGTTATGAAACGGTGTGTTAATCGATAAAATGTTGTTAAAAAAGGCGAAATTGAGTTATCAAACCACAAATAAGTTCTGCGCCTTTATTAAGTACGTGGAATCCGAAGCTTGTAACCGCGGGGCTACCCAGCTATGAGGCTGCACGCTGTGAGTAGGGCCGCAGTGATGGGAGCCACGCCGTCGGAGTGTGTCCTTGACTCACACGTCGAGGTGAGGGGAGTCTATTGAGCTACCTGGCTACCCTTTATCCCCACATCGTTGCGACGCGTCTCGCCCTTCGTCTCCTGTGGTGTTTGAAAAAATCCCATGCTGATTTTGAGCAAATCTGAAGTGGTTTCCTCCAAGTCCTATATGCCTTGTTTGCAGGGTAACACATGGGTAAACTCAAAATGAAGAGCTGTCGATGCTGATTCTAAATACTCCCCTAGCAACCCAAACGGACCTTCTTGAACGAAGTTATGAAAAATCGGCGCTTTGCGGCGGAAAAAAGCGCCGAAAACGCCGTTTTTCCCAAAGTCGCGGGCGGTATTGTATGTAAATTCTTGGAGCGCATCGAATGGTGTACAGCTCATACCTCTGGTGATTTTATGAATAGGTGATCTCATCGTAGGGCATCCGCGCGGAAAGAGATCAAAGCCAAATCCTGGTCGCGAAGCGCGCACCACAATTGTCACAACGAATAGTTCTTGTGAGAGTAGAGAGGCTGGTGAGAGTAAAGGATTTCGTGCACTCCAGGTGCATTTTTCTCAATTTCTACGTCATTTAGTTTTACCCAGGGCCAATTATTCGATATGCCGATTAATCTCAAAATTGAAGATTATCGTGTACACTGCCTATAAGGCGTTCAATGCGTGTATGATATAGGTACATTCAACTCGATGACAAAACGATTTCCCAAAAAAAGAAAAGCATACAACGCAATGAGGCAGGACTCAGATTTCAATGGCGGCGCCTGTTGATTTATTATAGTTTGCGGTACTTGGCCCGTTTAGTCGCTGGAGAGCTCTTCCAACCGCTAGCGGCCCCAGATGGTGTTTGGTGAGCTGCCAGCGTTGTATGTTGGTGTGCCGGCTGCATCCCGTATCCGTGTGCTGCTCCGATAACGCTGGTCTGTCTTGCAGCACGTGCTCTTGCAATTATTTATTGCAGCTCGTGCTCCTGCGATGAAATTTTGCAGCACGTGCTGCTGTTTGGAGCATGTGTACCTGCGATAGAGCCTTTCGATGGGAGTCGTCACTCGAGTTGAATGCATTTTTGACACGCATTGAGAGCGGCGATTATCTGATACGGTCATTTTGGCTCATTTTTCAAGCTTCCTAAGACATATGCTCTCCAGTAAAAGCTGCACAAGTCTAATAGCATCGTTATTTTAACCAGATAGCGTAGCTAACTTAGCTCCCTAAGCCAAGGCGGTCTCACTCGTCAACTTCCGGACCAATACCAAAAGGACTGTAAATTCTTCCGTTCAATCGAGTTTTTGGTTTTTTTTTGCCAATTTTCAATACTAACAGCCCCAAACCTTTGATTCATGCCATAGAATTTCCATCATTTTCGCACGTGTACGCTGCTTTTAATGGAAATGAAATTTCGTGGTATCGAAACGCCGCTATGGGTAGGTACACAGCTATGGAGAATCCATTGGCGTTATTAAATTTGTGAAAATTACGCCCGGCTGAAATTTACGCTGGTTAATTTTTCGGAAGACAAATTCTGCAGCTCACAAGATGCGCCGCAGTCTTTGAGCATAATAAGAAAGAGGAATCTTTAGAATTTCCACCCCGCCACTCTCTCGAGAAAACTCTCGTCTCTCGAGATAACCCGTGTGCAAGAGGCCACTCTTATTTTTGGTTATGCACAAAGCTATTAGGAAAGTTGTCCAATTTGTCATTTCATCTCATTTTGCTCCGGAATGGCTATTCAATGGCGATTCCGGTGGGCGGTAGAACGGCAAAGCAAGAAAGTAGGCTTCTGGATTTCGTGAAACTTATCGTGCTCAACATTTCATTTCATTTCATAATCATTTAGTGCAAGAAAAATGTATGATCAATTAAAAACTATACAATTTGACGGCGCGGAAAGTGTACAAAACCCATAAATTTAATCGATTTCTCATAGCTTATCACTTCTAATGGCATTTCGATTCCAGGAAAACCCGTTTGCCTTAGAGATCCACACGAAAATGAATCGTCGAAAATTATTAATTTCTGAGGGCTCATAGTTTTCATAGTCTCGGCTCTTGCAAAATTTCTTGGAGTTAAAACCTACATTTTTCGCACCCTGCATCGATCCACTACGGAAAAACCACAAGAAATATTATGTGTTCCACACCTTCTCGAATCTTAGGCGAAGAGTCTCATATGTACACAGTGCGTTTCGACAATAATTGTACGTCCACCCTCTTTTGCTGTTAGAACGTGCCATAGGGCTCTGCATCAGTATTCTGGTCTGAGAAGAACTGAACAATCAATCCTTCATTGGTCTAATGTTATTTTTGAAAAGCATACGTACCTATGATTTCAACAAACAGCTTTGGAGGCCTATCCAAAACCATGATGCGCTTGTAAATTCCCAATCCTGAAATAGAACAAGGCAGTATTGAAAAGATGTTTCCAGGTGACGAGGAGGAGTTATGCTATGACGACAAAAAAGAGGGGTGCGAAGAATTCATACTACATCTCGTAGGTTATGGTCAGAAGGCGCGCAGGGAAGCGTTTTTGAGTATTTCTCGTCTTTTTCGATAAGTTTCTCCAAAATCCGTCCTCTCGAATCAGTAAAGTTATTTGAGATTCAGGTGTTAAGGCTATTCACTAGTATTTATATGTATGTATTTGAACAGAAAAGTTTGGAATGTGAATTCCAGATCGTTGGCGGGCGCGAAAACGCGTATCCGCGCGCCTTCTGCTCAAATACTACGAGCAGCATTTCGTTGTCTATTCCTGCGTTTCAGATTGTCATCCAGGGTAAGGCATGCCCTGGTAACCGGCCCTTCGGAGGTGCGGCCCCCCCCCACCCAAGTTGGAAAACTTTGCGGCCCTCCCCCACTTATCAAAGACGTTTTTCATTATTTCACGCTTTGCGGCACCATGCATACCACGGCTACCTTGGCTGATCGATACATAGGATTTGCACATGGAAATTACGAAGTCACGCTCTCGGCCTCAACGGGACCAATCGACCTGGCACTCAGGCAGTAACTTTTTGTTGATATCTTTCTCCAAATAACATAGATTAATCGCTTAACGGCACCAGGTATGACACGGCTACCCGGCTGATCTCGGCTCTAATGGGACCAATCGACCTGGGATTTGGCCAGTAACTTTTTTGTGATCCTCTTCCGAATAAGCACTGCACCAGCCCAAGCCGGAAAGCTCGCTTAGTCAGCTTTTTTTCCGAAGCACTTAGTCAAAACTGCGTTTTTTCGCAACTTCGACGCCCCGGCAGACACACTCATCGTTCTTGATTAGGCCGCGAAAGGTACGCAATAAAAAAAACAGGCTCAGTATAGGTCACTTTAAAGGCAGTGGTCGCGATCTAATGTGCTTGTCTTCTTTTCCTATCTAAACCCTCTTCTGGGTTTAGAGTAGTAGGACCTATAAGAAAAAATTGCGAAAAAACCGCTGTTTCGGGAATTTCAACCCTGAACTTTCTCGTATTTTGATGGTGAACGAGCCCACTCCACATCATCTGCATCGATGATCTCTAGTATAAAGAACATCAGCTGGCTTGAAATTGAATTTCAGTATATTTATGTACTCATCTAGTCAAAAACATTAACCGAAGCGCTTGCTTTCTTTGTTCAACGGTTTTTATTAGGTAAATTTGCACTTATTTCGTCCTCTGAATGTCAATGATTTTTGACTGCTCAGCATGAAACTGCGATCTTTATGAGCGGCGCTGTGCATGTGTGCACGAACTGGCTTCTTTGGGCCATAGAAACTCTAATTCTAGCTCGTTTTTCACTCCGCTACCTTCATAGTTTTTGAGCTGTTATCCGCCTAAGCTGATTTTTGTAGTTTTTTCGATAATTTTTTTCATCGTGACCACTGCCTTTAAAACCGAAGCCACCCGTCTGCAGACACTTGCCGCCGAGCGGCGCCTCGGTTTCCGGGCGGTTTTTTCGACCCCTGGTAATCGACGTCCCGTTCTGTGCTCTAATGGGACCAATCGACCTGAGACTTGGGCAGTAACTTTTTTTGTGATCCTCTTCCGAATAAGCACTGCACCAGCCCAAGCCGGAAAACTCGCCTAGTCGCCTTTTTCCGAAGCAGTAAGTCAAAACTGCGTTTTTTCCCAACTTTGACGCACCGGCAGACACACTCATCGTCCTTGGTTCGGCCGTAAAAGGTCCGCGATTCAAACTAGGCTCAGGAAAAATCACTTTTAAACCAAAGCCACCCGTCTGCAGACATCTGCCGCCGAGCGACGCCTCGGTTTCCGGGCGGTTCTTTCGACCCCTAGTAACCGACGTCCCGTTCTCGGCTCTAATGGGATCAATCGACCTGGGACTCGGGCAGTAACTTTTTTTTGTGATTCTCCTCCAAACAAGCACTGCACCAGCACAAGCCGGAGAACTCGCCTAGTCACCTTTTTCAGATCTGTTAGGTTCGAAAACGTTACACTCATGATGTTGAAATAATGAGAAACCAATTATCACAAGGTAGCCGAGTTGAACGCAAAGCTCAGATGTCAGGCAGGACTCGAACCTGCATTGCACGCTTTTCGGGCGAAAGTGTTAACTTTACACCACCGACACCCCGGTCTGCATCCCTCAGCTATTCACACATGAACTGTGTAGGCACAACAGCAATCACCCGTTAACGGGTATGATCTGGTAAGCACAAATCGGCATTAGCCAATTATTTTGCGGGGGTATGATCTGGTAAGCACAAATCGGCATTAACCAATTAATTTGCCTTTCGAACTCGCTTAACGTTCTCGCTGAGGTCGACAAGCTAGAAATAGCATGTATGAAGTTGGCCAAAAAATTTGCTTATTTGTGATTGCTTACTGAAGATCAAATGAACTGGAATAAATGAACAGATCCTGGAAGGCTCAAAGGGCAAGCAGGATTGCAGACTTTCCTTTCACCGACGACTGAAAGGAACACTTCAGGTCCTATACCGCAGATACTTTTTATGCTGCTTCACCTCCCTACCGATACAGATTAAAAGGATTCTGTAAAAAGGTTAAGTTTCCTCGAAGAATCTGAAACCGGGAAGCGTGGCCTCTATACCGACAAATCCGAAATCGATGAGGATGACTAAGCGTGGATTTCTCCTAAAGCGTGGCACATCATCCCTATCTCCATTGTAAACAATTGCAAAGCAGAAAGATTGCCCCTAGAGAGACTGCGGCGTATGACGCAGGGGCACGTTAAAAAAAGTTTCCGACATCCCTTCAACCCGTTTCCCTGCTCAAGGGCAAACCTTATCGATGTGTAAATCCTTTGTGAGCAGTCTTGCTATTACAAAACAAAGCCCGGGAACTCCAAACGCTTGCGAATCTCCAACGATCTATGAGGTCAACTCGTGGACGAGTCGTCCAAACGACGACAATCGGCCAAACGATGATGCGTTCCATTTATTGGAATCGCCACAACATTTTCCACATGAAAATGCTGCTGCTTCTTCTCCTGAGTCACCTCCACAGGACTCGGCGTCTCCACATCAACACTCTCCTGCTCATCTTCCGTAAACACCTACACACGACCCTGAGTCTCCAAATCAAGATCCTACTCCAGAAACAACTACACGCCACATTACTGCTGCTACACAAGCGGCTTCTGTGATAGTGGATCCCAACCAGCTCTCAAAAATGATTGATAATGCTTTTTGTAAAGCTATGATTTTTTTTTGGATTGAAAGCAAAGTCGATTCCCGCTCTGCGCGCGACGACAGACATTTCGGAGTTCTCGAGAACTTGGGTGTTATTATATTGGGATCAATCAGAGAAAAAAACAAGATGGCTGATGAGGAAATCGAAATGATCAGAATGGACGTCGCGAAACGTTACGGAATATACCACTATAACAACGAGGACCTGCGCTTCCGATCGCGGCTACAACGCATACGTGTTAGGAACATTCGATTATCGAATGTGTTCATAGAAGTCGTGGTTAAACACTACAAATGGTTGGAGTACTGAGAGGACCGAAGCCGCCCCGAGTCTGGCTTATTTCTCTGCAAGCTTTGCGATAATCGTCACAATGTACTAAAAAACCTTATGAATTTACCAGACGAGAGTGATGCATGTTGAAATGGATTCAAACGGAAAACAGGTTCACGACCCTACTTCGAATTTCGATTTGTTTGCACAATACGGAAGTGCAAACTGAGGCTCCACATACTTCAACTACAACTCAATCAGAAAGATCACTGAGAGGTAGCAAAAGGACTCACACCGGTCGCATCATCGCAGAGCAACCAATCAAGGACGTCGATAGAAACTATCTCGGATATAATGTCGTGTATTGTCTCAAAAGACTAATTCATGACTACGTCGACTCGAAAGCATGCTTGAATATGTGTCGACAAACTCTCAGGCGGCATAATTCGCGTGGCCAACACAAAGTAATCCACGTTAGATTTTTGGACCACCAGAACAACGAACTGAAGAAAGCAACAGGAGCTACAATTACATCAGCTGCTATAGCATACACAATAGCCAAGGAGGGATTTTCTTTTGCCAAACAATTTCCACTCCTTATAACAACAACGAAGACGGGAGCGATTGCTTCGGAAGCTCATTACGACGCAAGAAGTGCTACACGTATGATCAAGCAGTTCGCCATTAATATGAAATACGATCTCCTCAAATATGTCATCGATAACGACTTGCCCATCTCACTTCTAACGGATGGTACCACAGGTAATGGAGTGAAATGGATTGTGTTTCTGCTGAGAACTGTATCTCCCGTCAATCGTCCCATGACCTTTCATCTCGCCCTCGTAGAAGTCGAAAGTGAATCTGGAGAAGACATCTTGCATGCCTTACGAGAGCATTTGATTGGATTGACCCCCTGGGCACAGCAGCCTGGTCTCTCTATGACCTCATGGAGTTTCTTTATGAGTCGCCTGGTCTCACTCTTAAGCGATGGAGCTTCAGTGATGACGGGTCGGATGCAAGGCTTCTATGGATTGATGAAGGCTCAAATCAGAAACAGAGTATGGGGACATACAAAGGAATGATCTCGTTCTCTCAGTTTGCGGAGCTCACAAGTTGAACCTGGTGATTACCGCGCAAAAAGGGTATGCCATGAACCTCACTCAAGCCTTGGTGATAGAAATGCACTACTTATTCGGTCCCCAATGAGAAGTCATGGAAGATCCACCTACCGATCTGTTGCGAGGGAAATGAGTTTTGGATTCCTCCAAATGACGATGCTGCACCGTGTACGCTGGCCTGCCAATTTGCAGCCATCTGTCCAGAATATTCTCAGCAACTATCCTTTACTACTTCTGAGAAGACCTGAGAAGAAATCTGAGAAGACTTCATTTGAATCTTGATGCCACTACGAAAATGCAAAAAGCACTTTGGGTTATGAAAGATGCTCGAACATTCATCGTACTGCAACATGTGAACGCTACACTTCATCATTTGGCCTCTGTTTCTGAAGCTGTCCAAAACGAAGTGAGCCTGTTTGTGGACTTCGTTTCTCGCTGGCGACGTCTCAATGCTGAATTCGAAAGGAGCGAAAAGAGGACAGAAGTAAATATCTATTTGATAGAGAGTGGCATTCTGAAGTACCAGGAGGTAGCGGAAGAGCAGAAAAACCCATTCCTGACTACTTTCTGAACTATCATCCTCGCTTGGACGCACCTGATCCATTGCAGCGCACCCAGCAGTACAAGATGGCCTGTTACGATAATTTACTCTGCTCCCTCGCGCGCTTGTGCGGAGCGAGGGCAGCGAGAACGAGAAAGTGTGGGGAGAAGGAGAAGCAGCGTACGCGCGCAGACGCACGCGATGAGCGGAAACGAATTTCACTCGAAAACAGAGGATAACTGAAGTTACTATCAATTGTTCATTATCTTTTTTACAACCTGCCCAACTTTCTATGAGTTATTTTGGGAATAAATTCAGAGCTTCGCTATTTTTCTGTTCTACTAAGTCCCAACAACTGCCGCATGGCGACCTGCCGGAAGCCTGCGCCACCCCCCCCCCCTCCTGGAGCCCAGAGTTGCGGCCCCCCTGGTTACGGTAACCGAGGGTGCTTTACCCTGACAATGTCATCGACCCACTATCATACAAGTTGGTGGCTGCTTTGTGAAAAATAAGATGGCCGAAATGCCAATGAATGCCCCAAAAGCAACAACATTTCGATGATTATGATACTGAAACTTTTCGGAATGAGAGCCGCAGATGAGAGTCGAAGGTCATGTTAGGAATAAAAAAGAAGTCAGAGTAACTATATGAAAACAAGAAAAGTTGCACAGGAACATAACAGATAAAGCATATGAAAAATTGATTGAGCGGTTAAGATTGCCTCGAAAATGAAGATGACGCGTCACTCTACTACCTTAGGGGAGCCTTGGGAAGTAAGGTGACATGTCACGTTGGGGTGTGAAAAAAACACATTATCACAAGTGATTTGGAGGAGATGTGACCCGACTTCAGTGTTACTCCCCAAGTCTTCCACAAGGGAGTGAAATTTACTACCCAATACCCTCACAAAAATCATGTATTTCGTCGCGCGCGGCGGTTACTACCTAGGGTGGAAAGTGATCCCCCGACTCAAAAAGTGTCAAAACAGGCCTCGCCCACCTGCTATTCACCCCCGAGTCTATCAAAGTAGCGTACCCTAACTTAGTACCGATTTTGATAGACTTCGTAGGAGAACTCCGCAGCAGCTATATACAAACACACATTTGAGAACGTATTGGAAGTACGTTAACTGGTGTGAATTTCGTTAGAAACGGCGTTTGTGACCAGTTGTGGATCCCTTGTGAGTCGAACATCTTACGCGCCGCTAATGAACAGTGAACGCGCAACTCACCGTTGGTATTCAACGCACTACAGACATCTAACCAATGGCATCGGTTAGTTGTTGATATATGCTGGCTGCAGGCTGCTCGCGACTCGGGTGCACATCTCGCGCGCCAGCAACGAGCAACTAACCGGTAACTAACCGCCGGTATTCCAGCGCGTAATCGACATCTAACCAATGACATTCGTTAGTTACCCGCAAGTGCTGGCAGCAAGCTTTTGAACAACTTCGGAGTGCACGAACGTTCGCGTTCCGACGCACATTAACTTCCTTTCCATACAGTTCTCCCACACAAGGTTTCCTGCAACCCGGAGAGCACATAATCCCTCTGCTGGCGCCGATTCCCTGCTTCCTCTGACCAATTCGTTGATATTTTACATGAACTTCACTAAAGGTGAATTGTTATCTTGGGTAAATGCGACAATCAATGCATCTTCAAATCCTCCATAGTTGCACAGGTTCGGTGATGACAATGGGGTGAAATACGGATATCCACACAACAAGCATATAGTCGCGAGCGACGACGGAAGACGGACGATGAGTTTAACATCAATCACATTCAAATACGTTTCCAAAATTCAAGTTTAACAATCTGAGAAAAGAATTTCACTGGATTACAGAAACGCAAGCGCTCCTGTACACTCTTTGAGGAGAAATTTTTCATGTTTAAAATAGCTTACTATGAGAACGTGGTCTGTACGTCATTATCGTGTAACTGGCAGGCCCATCTCCCTGCGGAGAAAACTTGAAGTTCTTCCCAATAATATCTGAAATTTATTTATTAGGCGAACGAATAGTTAAAGGCACAGACCAACCTCAGAAACGCTTTTCAGTCTTCCTGTCTACCTTAATAACGGCCGACGCTGATTCCAATGATGTCTCTGGAGTCGTACAAGACCCCCTGTAAACGGAGTTACGGCCCCTAAAAAATTGAGCTAGGGAAGCATGGTGGACGAGTTGTCCGAGGCTTGTAACTTCCGTCATTTGCAACCGATGCATGCGAGCTCACCTGAATAACGAGAGAAGTTGAGAATGAAGGGAAGAACGGGGCTGTTTATCGGAAACCATCGCTCATGTCGCCACTGTTGAGCTCGAAAGATCGTAAAAGGGGCGTGCGCAAGTGGCTTCCTGATGTAGGCGCCACAGGGTGGCTTCCTCGTATAACTCGCTTATTCGGAGGAATCGAGAGCTTGCATTTGGCAGGTGTTATATGGGGTGGGTCTATTTCACAATTATGTGGTTCTCTCAAATTTCGCCCCTAAGCTTGGACTGTCTTCACAGTCCAGGCTCAGGGACGAAATCTGAGATTTCCACATAATTGTGAAGAAAACCCACCCGTTATTACATCTGCAGAGTGCGAGCTCTCAAGTCCTCCGAATAAGCGAGATATAGGAGGAGGCTACCCTGGGGCGCCCATACCGGTAAGCCACTTTGGCACGCCCTTTTACGATCTTTCGAGCTCAACAGTGGCGAGATGAGCGATGGTTCCCGACCAATAGCCTCGTTCTTGTCTTCTTTCTCAACTTCTTTCTTTGTTCAGGTCGGCTAGCATACATCGGTTGCAAGTGACGAAAGTTACAAGCCTCGGACAACTCGTCCACAACAATTTTCGAGAGACCATAACTCGGTCCCCAGGAGGTCTTGTACGATTCCAGAGGCAACATTATAATCAGCGTGGGACCGTTTTCAAGATAGCCAGGAAGGCAAAACCACGATTCTGAGGATGGACTGTGCCTTTAAAGGCAGTGGTCGCGATGAAAAACGTTATCAAAAAAAAAACACAAAAATCAGCCTATATCGAACACAGCTGAAAAACTATGAAGGTAGCGCGGTGAAAAAAGGGCTAGAATTAGAGTTTCTAGGGCCCAAAGATTCCAGTTCGTGCACACGTGCACAGCGCCTCTCAAAAAGATCACCGTCTCATGCCGAGCAGTCAAAAATAATCGACATTCAGAGGGAGAAATAAATGCAAATTCACCTGATAAAAACAGTTGAGCAATGAAAGAAAGCACTTCAGTCAATGTTTTTGTTTAGATGTGTACATAAATTCGAAGGTTCATTGATTGAAATTCAATTTCAAGCCAGCTGATGTTATTGATATAAGAGGTCATCGATGCCGATGATTTGGAGTGTGCTCGTCCACCATCAAAAGATAAGAAGGTACAGGCTTCAAATTTTGCCCAAAACAGTGTTTTTTTCGCGATTTTTTCTTATAGGTCCTTTTACTGGAGACCCAGAAAAGGGTTTAGAGGGAAAAAATGGCAAGCATATTTGATCGCAACCACTGCCTTTAATGAATTTTTCTTCACGATTTCAGTGCCAAGAGACCCTTTTTCGGCATCCGTAATAACTACAGCTCTCGCACAGTCACTTTATACTTCTAGTTTTGTAGCTTGCCCATGGGTCGTGGGTGGTCTTGGCCGCATTCGCAGCGCAACACTGGTTCGCGTCAGCTTATCACAAATCGATGATGTTACCCACAAGAGAAGCCAAAGCTAACCAATTGCTACCTTTTAACTTCGATTTACACTCGGTTGTACTATGTATATCTCTTTCCAGTGCATTTGTGGAAGTTGTGAAATAAAACTGCATACTGCCCTATCCGCAACGAAATATTGCTCCGCGGATGCGGACAACCGCTTATTGCAGAGGGTCTTCACGCCTGTATCACATCCAATAAAAATCATTCCGAAATTTTATTTCTGTTATTTAGCACAAAACGAATGTTCTCGCCGGGAAACTTCTTCAAGAAAAAGCTCTTAACCATTTTTATGGTTCATTCATCCTGGCGCAGCCTGCACATCCCCAACGCTTGCCGACAAAGTCATATTTCTGCTACAAAATGTTGCACAGAAAAGGTCTACTCAAACCCACATCGACTTGCCTTGGAAATGAACTCTCAGGAGATACTTCTGGTAAAACTCCTCTCCGTCGACACTCTGCATCTCATGGCATAGATTAGGTCTTCCTGAATATCGCGAAATCCAAGAGGCGTCTAATGTGTCATTCGGACAAACATCGTGTTTCATAGCCTGCAAATATTTTTAACAAAATGAGCGCTGTGAAGTGTGTTGTGTGAAATTCCTCTGAACAAATGAGTCCACATTTTTCCGCAATCTTCACTTCTCGTGCTAACGCAAGCTGAATTTGCTGAGGTACAGATATTGAAAACATTTTTGATAAATTCGAAGATCTTCTGGAATTTGTAGCTCTGATCCGACAGGAACTCAATTTTTCCCTTTACTGACGAGTGAGTTGTGAAAGTTCTAGGCAAGAAAAATAGGGACCAGACGGAGGCCTCCGGCGAGTATAAGGGGAAATTCTTATTCTGCACCATTTTTACACAAAAAAGGATACCTCCCAAATCCTACCGCGGCACTTCCTGAACTAAGCAACTAACACCAGATTCCCGTTTACCATCTTACAAAACCTCTCTTTTCGCCGTGTATGGCAACCCTGTCAAGCGCGAGATCTCAGTTTTCATTTCATCTCATTTATTACGCCGTATAAGACAAGCGTGAAATAAAACGCTACAATAATTGTGCAAAACAACCATAATACATATCTAAAAACTCAGTAACTTCGTACCAGCCATATGTTTGAACGAACCGTAAGTAAGCATATATGGTAAGGCGGTATACTTCAGCTTCAAATAGATTAAGCCTGCCCTGCATGTAAGCATATGCCTCCTCAAATTGGTTCTAGGCATTGAAAATGAGATCTTGATCTGTCTTCCCCTGGTTCTCGATTGTATCACAGTGTAGAATCGGGACACTCTAACACCAAGCTGCCCAGATAGTAGTTTGCATACCATACACGCGTCTCTTAGCTTTCGACGAGATTCTACTGAGCCTAAATTGAGAATTGTGTTTCTCATCTTAGCACACGGTATCAATGAATAATCAAATCCTTCTGTCCGAATCAAGAGTTTCCTAGTGTAGTTGTTCTGAACCCTTTCTAAAACATCGTTATCCCTCCTTTTATATGGAATCACATTTTCAACTATAGGTCTGACATATGTTTTGTATGCCTTCATTAGAACACTTCTATTTTTCGTGCTTGACCATGGGTATCGTTTATGTCTGCTTTGAATTAGGTGAGGGGCTTTCTTGTAATTCATAGTGGCTAATTTTGTTGTAAAACAGCCGATTTTCCTTGCATTGTAGCGATACACCATTGCGGCTCATCACTCTATACAGCACATGATCTTTATTAGTGGTTTTTTCCACATCGTGCTGTGTATTTGTTCGTTTCAGGGCAGTACACCGATTTGTGCGATTAGAGCGCATTTGTAGTTTTGAGTGCTTTTAGAGTTGCAGATTACATGGTCGCGCTGTCGCATTTGTCACCTTGTGATTACGATATCGCGACGATGCAATCTGCAACTCTAAAAGCACTCAAAACTACAAATACGCTCTAATCGCACAAATCGGTGCATTGCGCTGAAAAGGAAAATTACACAGCACGATGTGAAAAAAAACCACTCATAAAGATCATGTGCTGTATAGAGTGATGAGCCGCAATGTTGTATTGCTACAATGTAAGGAAAATCAATTTTTTTTTCAAAAAAATTTTTTCCTCAAAAAATAGTTTCAGTAGACTACCAGTAAATTCTACTAGATTACTACAAAATTCTACTGGATTACCAGAAACTTCCACTAGATTACCAAAAAAATCTAGTAGATTACCAGAAATTTACCACTAAAATACCGCCCGATTCTAGTAGATTTTTGTGATAAATCTCTGGTAAATGACTGGATTTTCAGTAGATTTTTTCGGCCTGAGTAGATGATTTGTGATATGTTCTTTTAGTACCTTTTCGAACATGCGACAGAGTTGTAATGTTATTTACTTACAGGCCTACAGTTTTTGGAATCATATAAGGGACCCTTCTTTAGTATCGTTGTGACAAGAGAATGTTTCTACCGCTGGGGAATCTCCGAGTACATCATAGACAGATTGAAAATGTAAGAGAGGGGGTGCGCCAACACATGAGCAATGTTCTTGACAAACGCTGATGTGCTAAAATCAGGGGTGGTTGCCCCAGACGAAGGCCACTTGGTCAGTAAGCCATATAGCGTTATTTCATCGAACCATGATAAAGTACATACTTCCAGTCTTTTCGACTGTAGGCATATATTCAGGACAGACTCCTTCATAATCTTGAAAAACCGCACAAAACCTGTTAGCGAAAACGTTTGCCTTGTTCTCGTCGCTAACAGCGAGTGTATCTTTAAATATAATTGTTCCTATGCTTGTTCGACTTTTGAGTTTTTTATTAATGCACGCATAAAAACCGTTCTTTCGACCTTCAATAAATCTTTTCTCAATGCTAGTATTATATTTCACCAATTTAGCATGCAATTTTTTGAGAATTCAAAATATTTGACCCAATCGTTTTCCGACTTTGATTTTTGTCCAAATAGGGGCGCCATATTCCAAGACCGGCTGGACCATGGCTCTATAAGTCGTGCGTAGTACTTCTTTCGTGCTGCCCCACGAGGTTCCAGCTAAGGCGGGAAGAATGTTGTGGCGCGAGTTGGCAGTGGCAGCTCGTATACGCGTGTTCTCATGGAATCGTAAAGAGGGGTCCAGGAAAACTCCTAATAGTCGAGGATGCATAGACAGTGGCAGCTCATGACCATCCCAGACGACTTTGGGGTGTAGTCGATGTTCGATAGTAGCTGTTGTACATAGTGTAGCACTTGATTTGGAGGCAGAGACAGTCAGCGACTTTGATTTAAGATACACTGTCAGGTTCCGTAAGTAGCCATTCATGGCAGCAGTGGCTCGATCGATAACTGAGTCCGTGCAAACGATTGTGATGTCATCGGCGTACAGGCACAGATGATTACCAGTGGGTGGCTCAGGAATATCAGACAGAAACAGCGAAAACAGGCTCGGGGATAACACCCCGCCTTGCGGGACACCGGCTTTCAAAGGGACCGAAGGCGACAGATGTCCGTCGAACTTTACACGAATGGACCGGTTCTTGACAAAGCTATTAATCCATCTTTTAGACCAACTGGGCATATCCGATTCCAGTATGGATTTCGATAGAAGCGGGATACTGACGCTATCAAACGCAGCCGTGAGATCAATAGCAACGACGAGGCTTCTACCAGCCGGAGTCTTGCGATTAAATCCAGCAATGATATGCTCGGTGATTGATGTCAGGGCAGTGATGGTCGAATGCTCCTTCTTGAAACCATGCTGGTGAGTGTTGTGCTGCTACGCCTTTTGGAGGAGCGGATTGACGACTTTTCCCGCAAGCTTGGCGAGGGGGGAGAGAGGGGAAATGGGGCGGTGGGAGGCAGCCTTATCCGACGGTTTGTCTGGCTTGGCAATGGGGATGACGACAGCTTGTTTCCAGCGGGCCGGAATAACACCAGAACTGAATGACGAATGAATAAGATCAGAGAGCAGTTCTTAATAGGGATCAGGAATATGTTTGAGATGAACAGCTGAAATCCCGTCGGGTCCCTCAGCCCGCGAATTTTTCATCGATTTGATGACCTTGTCGATGGGGGAAGGAGAGATAATAGGGACATCCAGTCGACTGAGTTTCCTGATTGCTCGCATTGTTCGTCTGTGTTGCTTATCCCGAGGCGATGACGCAGATGCAAATAGTTTGCCGAGCAGACAAGCAGCCTTGTATCCGTGCTCGAATCTTCCAGACGGAAACTCGAGCATGTTGCGATCAGTACTCATCTTTTTGCCTGAAAGCCTCTTCAAGGTGGTCCAGGCTTTTTTGGCATCCACGGCAAAATCGATCGACTCGGTGAGCTCTTTCCAGCGTTGCTGCTTGTGCTCATTTAGCAGTGCGGTGATGTTTTTCGACAGCTGTTGTATCGTTGGATCATTGGGGTCCGATCTTCGCTTGTCATCTCTCATAGTGATCAGTTCAAGCACTTCACTGGGCACGTTTGGGTGAAAAGTCTTTACACGTCCAGTAGGAATAGCAGCTTTGGAAGCACGTCCTATGGCATCGACAATGAACTTCTCCTTGTCGTAGACTGAGCCGTTCCACGGGTAGCTGGCCACCTGGCTGAGCAACACCTCTTTGCATAGGTCCCAGTTAGCCTTACGATAATTAGAATAGGACTTACAACGAGAGCCAGAGAACGGAGCAAGCAAACTTTTAAGTGACAGATCCAATGACGTAATAATGGGAAGATGATCACTGGCCAGCGCCACATCAGTAGACCAGTTACAGGAAATAGTTAGCGAAGATGATACAAACGTGATATTGGGTGAGGAGGGTCTGCCCACCGCTGGAAGACGAGTGGGAGGATCCTCATTGATGGGAACAAGATCACAATCATCAGCGAAAAGCTGAAACTGATATTAGCACAAGTAACACTCGAATGTCGTTTCTTTCTTGAAATATGATAGCATAAGTCTTTGCTGAAAAGTCAAATCCCGTAGGAATCGCTATTCGATGTATTATATCTCACTGACTTCTTCGTTAAGTGTCTTCTAATGAAGGCACGTAGCAGTACCTTGAGTCTACATTCATATAGTGACGAAAGATCAGAAACAATTACAAAAGAAAAGATTTTTTGCTGGCCAAAGTCTGATGAAAATGAAGAATCTGAATAAAGGACACTTGAAGTTTTGTTTCTGAAACTTATCTTCTCTTATCAGTTAGTGTTAATGATCATGAGAATAAACAGTGAATTCCAATTTTGGTACCGAACGACCATTGAATAGGAATTTCGACTGAAATCTGAAACTTTGCCCAAACTACCGTATACCCACCTTAAAAGCAGCATACACGCTCGTAAACATGATTGAGATAACTACGGAAATAGAATGGTATACCTTAGATTACAACCCCTGCGCATTTTGAAGCGTCAAAAACGACCCACAATGACGCCGCATGAGTAAGAAGTTGGCCCCGCCCTGTATTTGCCCTTTTCCTCCAACGCAGGGTTGCTGGGTCGTCTTCGCAGCCAGTGACGTGTGTGGTTCACTTGTTAGGTAATCCACCAACAGTACCGATGGTGAATATGACCCAGCAGCCTTGCGTTGCATGAAAATGGCAAATACAGGGCGGGGCCAACTTCTAACTCGTGTAGCGGCATTGTGGGTAGTTTTTGACGCTTCGAAATGCGTAGGCGTTGTAATCTGAGCCATACCATTCTATTTCCGTAGTTGGATCCAAGATGTTCAACCTACGCGTGGTGGAACTGTGGAGTCGACGTGTGGAGGCTCATCAAACGAACATCAATCACTCCATGTGGAGTTTTTTCGTATTGGGAGTGTAGATGGCTGGCCGCTACACTCCTCTGTATTCTACTTCTACGAGCTGGCGTCGAGAGGAATCCGGGACCGCGCAGCAAGGCACCGCGATATCCCTGCTGTCACTGCGGGCTATCTGCTCAACATGCAAGCATTCAATGTGGTGGTTGCCTTGGCTGGATGCACCTCAAACGTTCGGGATTGACGAGCTATGATGACTACACTCATGCTTACTGTTGCATGCCTTGCTCTGTAAATCCTCCTAGGGTTCCTCAACATTGTCTAAGCAATTATCATTTCAACATAAATGGCCTGCGTGCCAAACTTGCTGAACTCACACCGTATGTAGATCGCACTCAACCTGATGTCATTCTCCTGCAGGAGACCAAGCTTAGCACATCTTCCTCCTCCCTCCCCCGCCTCTCCGGTTATTTATCCTATCACATTCCACGTACTTGCGGTGGTGTTTCAACTCTTGTAAAATCATCTATCCCTTCTCACATTATTGCTCTTCCCGATGATGATGTTGTTGAATGTCTTGGAGTTCATATTATACTACAAAGTGGCCCCCTTGATATTGTCAATGTCTATATACCCCCCACCACATCCTGTCCCAATGCGTTTGACCCCACAAATTACTTACATGATGTCCATGCTGCCTTATCATCAAGTTCGGTTGTAATAGCTGGGGCGGTAGTAATTTGGCCTTAAGTCAGAATTAAGAGTGATGAGCATCTTCCATTAATGTGGAGGTAATGGCTGTCCAAATGAAGAACTATCGCAATGTAAATGAGCACATGTCAAGTTGTTGGCAAAACTAGCAGAGCTGACAGACTGCGAACCACGCCTATCCATTTGATGTTACGAGAGCAGCGCGACATTGCACTGCGCCATTGCGCCCAACAGTCTCGGATGAAATTATAAAGTGGATGAAATTATTCGCCATTGAAGGCAATGCACGACAACTACACGGCCGGGGTTCGATCCACTGCCTGTATTAGCGGAATGGGAGATCGCTCACTTGAAAAGACCATTAGTAGATTTTGAATCAACGAATTGAACAACCTCTAAGAATTTTCGAATCAACTGCTTCTCCGGATTTATTTTTACCGGATATTTTTAGTGAATGACAGCTCCGAAGGAGTTTGCTGGGTTTTTTTTTTGAATTGACGACTAAATTCGAAAATCAGACTTATTTCCAATTTTTTCCGTTTGATTCCAAAGTGGCTGAAAGTTTTATCCGATAATTAAAGCCGAATTCTCGAATAATAAAGAGATCCAATGGAACTTTTTCTTGCTTGCTTATCACTGAAATGTCGCGTCCTGTTGAATTTGAGAAAGCCAAATTACAGTAGCCACCTTTTGAAAAAAAAGGCAGCCCTACTTGGCGCAAAAAAAGTCCAATTCTCGTTAGTTTCTTGATTTAAATTTTTTCCCAATTTTTTTTAAATAAAGTATTGTACAATATGTTACGCAAATTTTAGGCCAACTTTGCTGGAGCAATTTTTATTATTGAAGCAGATTTCTTTCCCTGCAATAGATCTGCTAAAACGACGACGGCGGCCCACCGATTCCAAACTTTGAGTTTTAAATGTTAATGCACTACGGAATCGATACGTATGCTCCTTCGATAAATTAAGTACATATAGGGCGATGTGAAGATACCTATTGGCACTAGAAATGTCTTCTTTTCACAATGGTTTCCTAGCACATCAGCTGAAATTTAGAAGTAGTCCAGGAATTCTCGTCTGCTGAATTTCGCCCCGTAGCCATTCAGTTCAGGGAAAAAAGTATAGAAAATGCTCCTCGATTACTTGTGCAATTGATACGAAACGCTGCATCGCAGGTACATATGGCGCGCGCGATGATTCTTGCCGCAGGTCCGGCGCGCGCGACGTTTCAGTGAATTGATTGCAAACAGAGTTCACCTCAAAAGCAAAGCGATTTCGGGAAAAAGTGGTCGCAAGCCATATCCATAAATGACAATTTGAACCTTGAATACGCCTAGGTTTTAAAAAAGTTGAAGAGAGAATGTGCAACAAGATTCCTTTTTTCGAGAAATCGAACCCTTTTTCACCAATTTATTCAATTTCCTTCGTTTTAACAAAATATAGCTCCGGTATTGTAATCGAAAACTGATAAACTAGGCTTAACTCAAAAGGAAATGGTCTTATTTCACCTCTAACTGTCTTGGTTTACCTCCGTCTTAAAATTTGAACGGGAGTTTTAAATGTACTCGGAGGACATTTTGCTCAAGTCCAATTGAAATCTATGTGTCTCGCTTGCCGCCGCACTATTTCTTGTGCTCTGGCCACCCCGCAATCAGCGACAGCCACCTGTCGCTGATGTTTCCAATCAGTGTCATCCATAAATTTGATGATGAAGTGTCGCTGATTTGGAACAGAGTTGCTCATTAAGAGTTGGCGCTTCTATGAGGGCATTCCCAGGTCACAACCAGCATGTTTGAGTTTGTGTAAGATTAAAGATAAGATGCAACTCAAATTAAAGATTTAAGTTGCATATTAGGCCAGATTACTACCGCCCCTGGTGATTTCAATGCTCATTCTCCTTCGTGGTTTTCTCCTCTAGAGCCTGACAATAGAGGTGAACTCATTGAGCTTTTCGCTGATGATTGTGATCTTGTTCCCATCAATGAGGATCCTCCCACTCGTCTTCCAGCGGTGGGCAGACCCTCCTCACCCAATATCACGTTTGTATCATCTTCGCTAGCTATTTCCTGTAACTGTTCTACTGATGTGGCGCTGGCCAGTGATCATCTTCCCATTATTACGTCATTGGATCTGTCACTTAAAAGTTTGCTTGCTCCGTTCTCTGGCTCTCGTTGTAAGTCCTATTCTAATTATCGTAAGGCTAACTGGGACCTATACAAAGAGGTGTTGCTCAGCCAGGTGGCCAGCTACCCGTGCAACGGCTCAGTCTACGACAAGGAGAAGTTCATTGTCGATGCCATAGGACGTGCTTCCAAAGCTGCTATTCCTACTGGACGTGTAAAGACTTTTCACCCAAACGTGCCCAGTGAAGTGCTTGAACTGATCACTATGAGAGATGACAAGCGAAGATCGGACCCCAATGATCCAACGATACAACAGCTGTCGGAAAACATCACCGCACTGCTAAATGAGCACAACCAGCAACGCTGGAAAGAGCTCACCGAATCGATGGATTTTGCCGTGGATGCCAAAAAAGCCTGGACCACCTTGAAGCGGCTTTCAGGCAAAAAGATGAGTACTGATCGCAACATGCTCGAGTTTCCGTCTGGAAGATTCGAGCACGGATACAAGGCTGCTTGTCTGCTCGGCAAACTATTTGCATCTGCGTCATCGCCTCGGGATAAGCAACACAGACGAACAATGCGAGCAATCAGGAAACTCAGTCGACTGGATGTCCCTATTATCTCTCCTTCCCCCATCGACAAGGTCATCAAATCGATGAAAAATTCGCGGGCTGAGGGACCCGACGGGATTTCAGCTGTTCATCTCAAACATATTCCTGATCCCTATTAAGAACTGCTCTCTGATCTTATTCATTCGTCATTCAGTTCTGGTGTTATTCCGGCCCGCTGGAAACAAGCTGTCGTCATCCCCATTGCCAAGCCAGACAAACCGACGGATAAGGCTGCCTCCCACCGCCCCATTTCCCTTCTCTCCCCCCTTGCCAAGCTTGCGGAAAAAGTCGTCAATCCGCTCCTCCAAAAGGCGTAGCAGCACAACACTCACCAGCATGGTTTCAAGAAGGAGCATTCGACCATCACTGCCCTGACATCAATCACCGAGCATATCATTGCTGGATTTAATCGCAAGACTCCGGCTGGTAGAAGCCTCGTCGTTGCTATTGATCTCACGGCTGCGTTTGATAGCGTCAGTATCCCGCTTCTATCGAAATCCATACTGGAATCGGATATGCCCAGTTGGTCTAAAAGATGGATTAATAGCTTTGTCAAGAACCGGTCCATTCGTGTAAAGTTCGACGGACATCTGTCGCCTTCGGTCCCTTTGAAAGCCGGTGTCCCGCAAGGCGGGGTGTTATCCCCGAGCCTGTTTTCGCTGTTTCTGTCTGATATTCCTGAGCCACCCACTGGTAATCATCTGTGCCTGTACGCCGATGACATCACAATCGTTTGCACGGACTCAGTTATCGATCGAGCCACTGCTGCCATGAATGGCTACTTACGGAACCTGACAGTGTATCTTAAATCAAAGTCGCTGACTGTCTCTGCCTCCAAATCAAGTGCTACACTATGTACAACAGCTACTATCGAACATCGACTACACCCCAAAGTCGTCTGGGATGGTCATGAGCTGCCACTGTCTATGCATCCTCGACTATTAGGAGTTTTCCTGGACCCCTCTTTACGATTCCATGAGAACACGCGTATACGAGCTGCCACTGCCAACTCGCGCCACAACATTCTTCGCGCCTTAGCTGGTACCTCGTGGGGCAGCACGAAAGAAGTACTACGCACGACTTATAGAGCCATGGTCCAGCCGGTCTTGGAATATGGCGCCCCTATTTGGACCCGACATCTCTCTGAATTCTCTTGGAGCAAGTTGCAGAGAGCACAGAATACTGCCCTCAGGCTTATTACTGGATGTCACAAGTCGACGCCTATTCCGCATCTTCATCAAGAAACCGGCCTACTCCCTGTAAAACAGCACTGCTTACTCCGATCTCAGCAGTTTCTCATAAGTATTGTCAAGAGCCCGACCCATCCCAACTACCATCTCCTGTCGTCCGGCCCCCAATCAAGAAACATACGCACGCCGCTCAATGCTTCCCTGTCTGCTGTCGATCAACAACGCTGGGCTACATCCGAGCTCTCCCGCAGAAGACTCCAGATGACTGAGCATACGCGCTTTGTGGCAGAGTACCTGTCTGATGCTCAGCCCAATTCAGTTTATGGCGGCGTACCCCCACGAGTCGACGACAGCGAAGCCGATCTACCGAGACGCACCCGAACAATCCTCGCTGGTCTGCGATGCGGTCACTCCACATATCTAAAGGCCTACGCCCATCGGATTGATCAGTCAGTCCCTGATAGATGCCCTAATTGTGAATGTGCTGGACATGATTCATTGCATCTATTTTCATGTCCGGCCAGACCTACAACGTTATGTGCTCGAGATCTATGGTACAAACCGTGTGAAGTGGCTAGCTTCCTACGCCTTTGATGCGATGCTCTGTTCATGGCTGACAAGAAGAAGAAGATTTCCGTAGTTATCTCAATCACGTTTACGAGCGTGTATGCTGCCTTTAACGTACTTAGAAATTCACGACGGCCTCTCCAGACAGCTATTCGTTCTCGCGTGACAATCTTACTAACTGCGGCTGCACTGTGGGCAGAGGAGGAAACCCCCGGGTGTGGGCTGATATTCCCGTGAATCCAAAATCTAGGAGGGGCAAATCGGTTGCAACCCAGAATGGACGGTGCAGACTGCTTCTGCACTGTGGGCAGAGGAGGAAATCCCCGGGTGGAGTGAAGCCAAAATCTAGAAGGGGCAAATCGGTTGCATCCCTGAGGGGAGAGGAGATCCCCGGGTGTGAAAAATTGGTCGAAACCCTGTGGGCAGAGGAGGGAATCCCCGGGTGTGAAAAATTGGTCGAAACTCTATGGGCAGAGGAGAGCGAAAATAGCGCACTCATCACTGAGATAGCTGGTAGTCGTGAACCGCTACGCGTGCAGTTCGACCTCCTGAAATGCCTGCCAAGGGGAATCGGTGATGAGCCGGTTCAAACTATCAGGCACCGAGGTAGAAGAGGCAGACGCAAGCAAAATAGCTGTATCCTTCCTAAAACAATTTGTTTCAGGGTCGAAGTCGGAGCGCCACAACAGGACCCGTTGCATCTATTCCACCCGTGTACGTGCAACATCATTCGCACCAAGGCACAGACAGCTCTACCTAGCCTGCGATCAGATCTCGCCCGATCGAAGCGAGTTAACAATATGTTCGATCTTGTAAACGTCGCATCCATAGCTCTCGATCCATTCTGGGGTGACAGACGCAAGGAAGATGAACTTCTGGCAAAAGGATCGAAGCACCTGACTATTCTGGGCCTGGCTCACGCGATAGCCGCACATCGTTCAAGCTGCTACGCCTTCAGCACTGCTCTGCGGGCGGCGCACGGGAAACGGATGGTGCACCCACCACTGTTCCCAGCATTTCCGGGATACCACATCGAATCGTATTACGCCCAGGCTGTCGAGCGACTCGATCAGATTCCACAGCATTATGACGACTCTCCGATGAATCCTACGATAATTGCTATGCCGCTATCATTCCTCCGCGCCGAAAAAGAGCTGGAAGAGGACGATAAGGTCAAGATAATGGTGTACTCAACCCTGGATAGGTTGGCAGCCCAGCTCAATGAGCACCCAATCTCTGCAGCTATCGTACTTGTCTGGCCCAACGTGATGCCGGCAACCACGCACATGAATCACGTAATGCACGCTCTAGAACGTCATTTACAGTGTGGCGGCACTTTGGATATGTACCCACCGCCGTACGAAGAAGCCCGGAGTGAGGATTGGCACGCCATAAAGTAGGTGTGCAAAGAGGTCGTGGAAGTATTAACCTTGCCAGCACGCGGTTTTGACGCTCGCGTAGTCGACGCGTACGGTTCTATAGACACAATGGTTCACCTGAGACACCCAGCCACTGCGCTCGGAACCAGCCCGTGACGCGACGATGCAAAGTTTCACCCGTGGCAAATCGTGGTATTCCTGAACCAACTGAGAAAGTTCGCGATGAATACCCTATCCCTACCCACTTTTGCAACACTGAAGAAACTAAAGAACAACGATGAGGACGAGCCGAATATCGAGAAGAAAGAAGTCAACGAGCCAGCCAAGAAAAAAACGAAGACCATTCGCCCACGAGTTATGTACGTACGCGACGCAGGCACCGAGAAGAGAAAGTATTCGCACCTGATGAAACAGAAAGGCCACATCAAGAAGAAGTGATTCGCTCGGAGTCGAAGCTACTCGAGCAGGGGCGTGTAAAGACGAGACGGCTATCAGCCCGATATGACTTGTTGATTTTCGTTTGTGTTGATAGCCCACCATATAAAAGGGCTGTTCGGTATGGAATGAATCATTCTGTGCTCAATCTACTCTCCACAGCGGCAGCTACTACCACGTTATAGTTGTTCTTATGTGGATAACAACTTGAGACTCACCAACTTGTCATCAAGAATTGCTCTTCCTGTACGAACAGCTCCATAACGAGTTGTGCCTTACGCTGTTATCTAGTTGTTGACACCGTATATCAGAATGTAGCTGACAAGTATAGCCCATTAACTTGTCCACAACACTTTCCGATCCACCCAGGAAACACTACTCTATCGCTGCATTGATTCCCAGCAGTGAGATTTGCTAGGAATCAATGTAGGGATTAAGTAGAATTTTTGAGCAGGCTCAAACCTTATCTCATGTGTCAAACCCTGAGACGTTCTGCAACTCCTACATAGAAAACACAATTCTGTTGGTACAGTGTTTCCAAGAAATCCTCACCGTAAAGAATTAATTTTTAGAAATGCACGAATGTGTTTATCCCAACAACCCATGCAATGGAAATGAAGACGGCAGCTGCATAAAAATCTAGAGAGGGTCACGTGAATGAATAGCGCACAACCTAGTAGAACATCATTCAAGGATTGCGAAAAAACACAAAAATGAATGCGAAATCGGAGAACATAGTAAGAGATGAGGGATAGCACCAACATGGCAAAAATTGCATCAAAGCTTCAGAGGAGATAGTTTCATGGACCAGTACACAGATCCGCAAAACTTGATGCCTTTAACGGGTCATGACTTGTTCAGATGTATGTAAACTACAGCGGTCGAAGATTTCAAAAAGTCTTGATCAATTAGATCAACACTGGGCACTAACAATAAGATATTTCCTACATTCAATCAGTTCTTTCCCTGCAGAATTTAGTTTTCTGAGCCAAATTTTCTTTCCCAATCAACACAAGAGACAAGAAGCTGTACAAATTAAGTCAAGTTTCGAAGGTAAAGGGACTTCAAAGTTGAGATTCGAAATGTTTGAAATTTTCTTAGGGTTAGCTTCCCGTCTTAGAGACTCCATAAGACCTTCAATTTCTGCTCAAGTGGGCCAGAAACCACTATTGGGTAGTGCGAAAAGGTGTGAACGTAGTTTCCGGCTCTTTTTAGATAGAAATTTTTGGAAATTTAGCTTCCTGGCAAAAGTAACGATTTGGTAATGATAAAAAAAAAGTTTTAAAAATGTCTTGAAATATCTTTAAAAAATTATTTGGCGTAAAATAGCCTGGAAAATAAAGAAGCTAGGAAATGAAGTGAAATAACCAAAATTGTGATTTGGTGGTCGATCATTTCACAAGCTTCTCCGTTAAACTTATCAAAGCGAAATCAAGCACGATATGGAATGGAGCCTTGCGTCCACCTAGCTTGACCTATGCTGATTCCCTTATTACAGCTTTCAAAAATGGCTTAATGTTTCCGTTGCGTGCTTGATTTGTTTTGATAAGTTTAACGGAGAAGTTTGTGAAATGATCGACCGCCAAATCACAATTTTGGTTATTTCACTTCATTTCCTACCTTTTTCATTTTCCAGGCTATTTTACGCCAAATCATTTTTTTAAGATATTTCAAGACATTTTCAAAACTTTTTTTTTATCATTACCAAATCGTTACTTTTGCCAGGAAGCTAAATTTCCAGAAATTTCACATAGTTTTCCCGAAGGTTCCCTTTCTGACTTCAATTTTGCTCAACGATTTCCATTCCGGAATGATGAAACATCTAACAACGAGATTGTCGAATGAGTACAATTTTTGAAACTTTTTACCCAAAACCATAAAAAATACCACTCATTGCCGCATTTTGTGCAACATGGTAAAAGTCGATATCATTGATCGATAATGTTCGGTTTCGCATGATGAGAAGAATTTCCCAAACAAGTGACTTATTGTTAGAGCCATCAACAATCGAAAATCATTGCGGCATTTTGTGCAATCTATATTATTGATTGGTATTTATCGATAATGGCTGATGAGCAAAATTCCCACACCAAGAAAACCAATCCCATTAACAATCATCACTCCTGGGAGCATTTTCTGCAGAAAGCGCGAAAGTCGATAATATTGATTATCGATCAATGACGTGTCATGAGTATGAATTCTGACAAGTTTAGTACTTACCTTCAACGACCTGTATTGATTGGCTGCAGATTCACCCACACACCCCGGTCTCTACAGCCGTAGCAGAAAAAAGCAGTTTTCGTGCTCCACGGCTAATTTAGTATATAAACCCACGATTTTGAGGTACCCTTCAAAGTTGAGGTATCAAGTTCAAATTGGAATAGGAGGAACGTGCATCCATTTCCAGACTCCTGTCCGAAAATGAGCTCCCTAGCTCAATTTTAAGTGTACCAACAAGATCGTGTACGCCGTCTGAAAAAAAGGAGATTAACAACAAAAACGCGCGGTCTTTCAATTTTTACTCGAAAACCAGTGAACCGATCTAAACCATTTTTGGGTACATAGACCAGCTTTTTGCGCTCTTTTGAATGCAATTTAGCTCTAATTTCTACGTTTACTCTCAACTGAGATTTCGAAAAAGGGGTTGCGCGCGGGGCCAATTCAAAACCAAATCTGGTGCGCGCTTCGCGCGCACCACAATTCATGACCTGACTATTGCAAAAGAGAGAGTCGAAAGCTCATCCAGAAGAAGTATTGAACTTTTGGGGACCCGACTTCAGGAGTTTTCGAAAGTTTGCAATTTAATAAAGAATTCTACAGCCTCTTTTACATTCTGTATTGCTTGGGAAAAGATCTGAGGCTCAGCAGGATCACTATTGAAAAGGCGATAATAGGCCCGAACCCTTTAAAAAAATCATAATAAATTCCAAGAAACGCAAATCAATGAACGAACAATGAAAACAGATGCTGATTTCGAATTCAGATTTGTAAGATATTGCGGCTATCCTTAGCAAGGGAAGTGTTATGGTGGTAAACGTATCTGTAAAATGACATGAATTGTTAGTATCTCCCGCCCCAACCTGCAGGTTCCAAGAAATAACAAGCCTAAAAAGGTAGTTTTGGTGTTTTTGTAGGTTCCAAAACGCGCATTAGTTTCGGTGAAATCCGGAAACGGACCTCATAATTGTGTTCAGCGCCCAAAACTACCCCCAAATTTGGCTGAAGGCACACTTTTCAAACGTTGTACAGAATGGTAGCGTTTTGAACTTAAACGGATATTCGGTTAAGCGTTTCTTTATTTCAGATTTTCAGTTGAGCGTTCATTTCTGCCAATTAGAGGGCTCTCGAAGCGGTTTTAAACAAAAAGTTCCAGAGCAAAAACCGAGAAAATTCGTTAAAACACCCAAAAGATGTCTGATGATATCCCCTTCCGCTAAAATTTTTGATAGAACGTGATTATTGATTTGTTTGAGAAAAATCTTAACTTTTAAACATTGCTGTCATTTGATATTTTCATGTTTCTATTCAAAAATTCATTTTGTCATTGATTGATCGGATTGCGACGACAACTGATTAAAAAGTTGAAGAAAACTGATGAAAAAAGTTTATTGTTTATTCAGTCAAGTGGTCAAAAATTTCCAAAATGCCCATATAACTTCGACAGCTTTGGTGTTCAGCTAGAAGGAATTGTAGGTAATGCGCGTAGTTTGTACTTTGGCTTTGTTATCAAATTTTGGCTTGAAAGCCACCAGGTCTGGCTGAGGGCTCAGAAAACAGTTACATGGAAGAAGATCAGCACTTCCAAACTGCAATAGAAGAATCAGAAGAAAAAACCAAACAAGGTAATATGACAACAAGAGGAAACAGAAGAGCAATGTGAGTATAGAAGTGATTGGAATCGAGAATCTTCCGTGTTTCGAAACCGGGATTCGAATTGCACTTTAAGTGAATAAAAGCTTGTTTCTATCGTTATATCATCTCTAATCGGCCGGCAAAGTGGAATTTGAGTTGTTTTCCCTCGTGAATGAGCACAATGTGGGGATGCAGTTGTTTTGAAGTCAATTCACAATTGATAGTCACTGGCAGAAGTCGATGCTTAGTTGAAATGAACTGGTTTCAAGCTAAATTAGTCGAATTGAAGTTGATTTTGTTAGAGATTGCTGGGAATCAAGTAATTCTAGAAGTGCTGAGGATAAAAAAATTCTTGATGGCAACGGTTGAAGTTTCAGTGAGTTTCAGGATCAGATCTCTGGATCCGTTGATAAAACTGCACCGAAATAGGAGGGCCCATAAAGTCAACAAATGGGAAATTCATTTCACGTGATTCTATCCGAGAAGTATCGTTTTCATCACCGGATCAGTTTAATACCCTTCAAAATACTTTCTAGTGAACCGATATGTGTGTTGTAGTAATCACGCCAAGCTTGAAAAAAATGTGGAAAAGAACACCCCATACTTGGAGAGCGTGAGCGATGGCGTAGACAGCATCGATAACAAACTGCACTTTATCATCTGCGTGGAAACTCTCATTCATTTGTCGAGCGTCTTCACATCTGAATATTTCTTTGTTTTACTGTTGCCCTTCAAATTCGGCTACGCCTTCATTCTTCTTAAGAGTTATGAAACATCACCCTCTTTTTCCCGCTTGCAGCCAAGGCGGGATGGTTTTTCGGGTGGGGGTTTTCTGCCGATGACATAGAGACTATGCGCCGCGTACGTAGACTCGCAGGGACGCAGAATACATCCGTACGTCGAACAAATAAGCGTCGACTGTACATTTCATGCCAGGTCGAAAATCACAATGGATTAAATTTCGGATATATCAAATTATTGGATCAATCGGATATGAGATAAAAATATTTAGTTCTTATGAATGGAAAGGTGCCCTAACCATGCTCTAAGTGTGTGATCATGGGAAAAGAGCGGGTTCTTGAAAAGTTCGGTTGCTGCAAAAACAATAATTGTCTAGCATGTTTACCTGGAGCTAGAAAACCACTCACTTTAAAGGCACTGTTTGCGATAAACTTCATATTCGAATTTTTCATGACAAACGCTTCTCGCGGCTCTCAGAAGCAGAACAGCGTCGAAGAAACGGGACGAAAAGCCACCCAGGAGCCGCAAAACGGCTTAGAAAAGTGGGCAAACCCCGCCGCTCTGGGCAAGTCCGGCCCCTTTCCGCCCCTCGACGCGAACAAAGGAACACTCGAAATCGTGAATTGAGCGATGGTTTCCGATCAAAAGCCCCGTTCTTTCCTTCATTCTCAACTTCTCTCTTTACTCAGGTCAGCTCGCATACATCGGCTGCAAGAGACGGGAGTTACGAGTCTCGGACAACTCGTCCACCATGCTTCCCTAGCTCAATTTTTGAGGGACCATAACTCCATTCCCAGCAGGTCTCGTACGATTCCAGAAGCATCATTGGAATCAGAATGGGACCGGCTTCAAGATAGGCAAAAAAAAAACAGAACAGCGATTTTTATCGCGAACATTGCCTTTAAAGACAGCAGACACGCTCAAAAAAGCTGTTGAGTTAACTACGTTACTGGGGTCGTATGGCTCCTAGTAGAATGCTCACACCGTGTGAAGCGTCAAAAACGAGTCAAAACTACTAAATTTGAGCGATGCACATCGAAAAATTTCTGCAACCCCGTCCCTGAGCTTCGACAACCCCGCCCCAAAACACCAACTCGTTCGAACTGCTCGTTCTAATACGGTCACTTTGGCTGGTTTTTGATGCTTCCAACGAGGTGGACGTTCCAGTACAGACTGTAAGAGTGTATCGGCTTCTCTATGTCAACCATATTGTTGCTAATATTCGCTGTTTCAACCACGCACGGTAGATTTCGTCCACTTTCACCCGATAACGATAACAACCATTACTCCTCTATTTTCATACAGTTTTCGTTGGTGTTTTCGTTAACTCCCCATACTACCAGCCCCGAACCCTCGATTTATGTCATAAAATCGATATCATTTTTGAGCGCGTCTGCTGCCTTTAAGCTTCGCTAGTGAGTAGGGCCCTAGTTATACATACATCGGCGATTCGGTGCCGCTGGCTTTCGCGGGATGTCTGCGATTGGTCAGATTTCGAAATTGACCAATAGCAGACATGCCGCGGAAGCCGGCGGCGGCGAAACGCTGGTGTATAACTAGGGCCTAAAACAAAAGCTCAAAAGAAATAGATTCTGATGCTGATTTCCAGTATACAGTCGATGCCAAATTGTTCTTCGGTTCGGTGTTTGCGATGAAGGACATAAGTACGTAGAGACGCGGACTGCGAGAAGACAAAAAAACTGCGCTTAGCAAGCGTAGTTTCATGGAGATGAAGACTACAATATCATTCATAATTTTGTTTCAAGAAGCCGTCGGTGACGCAAAATAAAAGCGCCATTTTTGTTTGAAAAAAAGCTCAAATTCTTAAAGACCCATTCGGATCGCCTGATTATACCACTTGCAGAAAAGCATTCAAGACTGCAAAAAAACTCAAGTCTATGCCTAGTTGTGGCCTGATTTCTTACCAGAAACTGCACTCCAACTAAGGCTAGTTTTACTTACTCCCCTGTATTTTAGAAAACTGTATGTCGTAAGGATAGTCGTACGTATCAATAATCCGGCACCAAAACTTTTTAAATGTCTGAAAACTTCACAGGAGGTTTCTAAAAGTGGACATCTTTTCAGCTTTGCAAGGGGGAAAGGGGGTGCCCGAATCGCAATCGTAAGAGTCTTCAGAAAAATCGTTTCAGATTAAGCTCAAAACTTTTCTTTGATACATGGGTACAACATCATCAGAAAACTATATTTTCTTTAATAGTTGTTTTGGGTGCTGATTACAAGTCTAAGGCTATTTGCAGATTTTTTTGAAAATTCGGCTGATTTGGTTCAAAGTTGCCAAAAGGGGGCAATTTCGCTGGCCAATTGCGACTTTTGATAACTTTTTGAACGCTACGATAAATAATATAGCCCCAAAACCTTTACATTTTCTTCATTTGGGATGCTTGACACAGAGCAATGTGTCTATCGGTTTTCTTTGGATTAAAGGCATTGTTCGCGATAAACTTCATCCTCGAATTTTTCATGACAAATGCTTCTCGTGGCTCTCCGAAGCAGAACAGCGTCGAAAAAACGGGAAGAAAAGCTACCCAGGAGCCGCAAAACGGCTTAGAAAAGTGGACAAACCCCGCCGCTGTGGGCAAGTCCCGCCCCTTTCCGCCCCTCGACGTGAACAAAGGAACACTCGAAATCGTGAGTTGAGAGATGGTTTCCGATCAAAAGCCCCGTTTTTCCCTTTATTCTCAACTTCTCTCTTTACTCAGGTCAGCTCGCATACATTGGCTGCAAAAGACGGAAGTTTCAAGTCTCGTCCACTATGCTTCCCTAGCTCAATTTTTGAGGGACCATAACTCCATTCCCAGAAGGTCTTGTACGATTCTAGAAGCATCATTGGAATCAAAATGGGACTAGTTTCAAGATAGGCGAACAAACAGAGAAGCGATTTCTATCGCGAACAGTGCCTTTAAAGTTTTTATAACGGTGTGCATACGGCAGCTTGGTCCAAGCCACAGATTCGGCTCTAAATTTCTTTGTGGGTGTTACTTGGAACGCCATGAATTCAAGGTCCACTTGTTGATTTTTGAAACATTAAAGGCAGCGTTCACGATGATCATCCTCTATGACTTTCCATAATGCAATGATAGGCGAGAAAGTTCCTGAGCTCCCGGTGTCGAAAGAACGGTAGAAAACGAGCCAGGAGTGGCAAAACGGCGGCTGCAAACAAGCGTTTTGGTGTTCCAGAACCGCCCCGTGCTCCAGGTCCGCCCTCTCGATGTGAACAAATGAGCACTCAAGATCGTGAGAAGAGCGATGATTTCCGATCGAAAGCCCCGTTCTTCCCTTCATTCTCCACTTCTCTCTTTACTCAGGTCAGCTCGCACACATCGGCTGCAAAAGGCAGAAGTTACAAGCATCGGACAACTCGTCCACAATGCTTCCCTAGCTCAATTTTCGAGGGGCCATAACTCCGTTTCCAAGGGGTCCTGTACGATTCCAGAGACTTCATTGGAATCAGCAAGAGATCGTTATCAAGATAGGTGGTAGAACAGAAAGACGATTTTCACCGTGAACACTGCCTTTAGGATAGGTTCCTTCAGTTAAAATGCATCATGCCTACCATAACCTACAGTAACCCTGAATCTAGCCACAAAGAGACCCCAGATTCGCGTTCGGATTCCTAAATAACACCAGCTGAAAGTTTCGAGCCAAATCCGCAATTGTTTTTTTCCTGAACACTCCACAAAACTTCCTAATAAACTCCCTCATCTCTTCGTGGTGCAATGGAAGTGCCCTTTGGTGGAATCTACGGGGGCACTCAGAAAATTCCAAGCACCGATCATTGATGCACGGTCACAAACCTACAACAATGAACACATGGTGGTCCAAATCGTCGGCGTGCGGGTGAATCAGTCCCGAGTAAGAGGGTTGTTGACGTGTACGCATTCGTTGAACTCCCAGGAGGAATCAAATTCTTGGAGAGAAAACGGTGCGTAACCACGTGAAGTCTGGCGTTTTTTCTAATTCCAATAGAATTTTGAACTCAGCACAATGAGGCGAACCGAATGATTTTTTTGGATTTCGAAAAGTTCCACTCCTATGTATCAAAACGGCGTTGCCAACCTGTTTTGGGACAAAAATTACGGCAGTCATCCTCTGTGAAACGTCGTAATTCTAACGACTCATGGCGCGAGCGGAGCGGGCGATTCTACTATCTCCGTCTGTCTGCGCTCTCTCACTGTCTCTAACTGCCGCTTCGCACCAGTACGCGTAAGGACGATAATAATTTCTTGGTTTTATGGCCTTAATCGAGCGTTAGGGTATAACGAACCGACCATCGATGCCCAGGCGACTGCACCTCCAACTACCTAAACGAAATATGTACGTTGAGCCTAACTACAAAAGAAGGCTGGTTTCTTATATGTAACTGCGAAAATTGTCTGCAGACGCAGAAGCGATATGTGAAACTGCGTAGATAATTCTTATCTCCGCTTCTCGCAGTCTTTTTTTACTATTACTGAGGTGAAGCGGCTGTCTTGTTAGGAATACAACTATGGAAGAGCACAAGTCTCTATCCATTAGTCTTTCTGACAGCGTCGCTTCTATGGTAGCGATGCAATGACAGCGACAAGCGGAAGAATGAAGGACATACAGATTCGGGCAAAGGTATCGGAACACCTCCTTTCCTGAGAAACAATCCTCTGTGTGTACCACTTGGCATCGAGGACAAAAATGTAGCAATTTAACATTCAAGAGACCGCGATTTTTACGCCGTCTCCGAACCGGACCGGCGCTCTCCATGGCCAATCAATTCAGTGAGTTCTTAAACGGAATTTCTGTTGTTAATAACTATTTCAGATGGAGATATTTGCAATTAATGTCTGCACACAAGTTATTCAACTTCGTATTCAGAAGCAATCCCTTTTTCTTGAAACAAAATGAAAAAATCGAGTTTATGGCGTGGATGCGCAGCGTGGACACGAGGCCCCAAGGGCAAAACAGCCGTGGGTGCGCATTGTGGACACGCGGTCTCCTAAGTGTTAAGGTATGTTTATCAGCAGCACATTCGGAGCTCAACACCTTTTTGGAGATGATTTTGGGCCACCACAGTCTACAACAGGAATATTTATCCACTATTTCAGGCATTCTGTCGAACTACACAGTGCAGTCCAAAATTATAGGTCCACCTTACTTTTCGCATTGAAGAGGCCAACCCCCGACGTCGCATTGCGAGAACAGTACCAATGGATTCGGGAGTGCTGAGAACCCTTGTAGACAGTGTTTCAGAACAATCGGTTTCTTGGGTAAGAAGTACTGCTTGTTTGGGCAAAAAGTGTTCTCCTTAAAGGCGGTGTCCACGATGAAAATCGTTTTTCTGTTTCTCTGTCTATCTTGAAAACGGTTCCATGCTGATTCCAGCGATGTCTCCGAAATCGTACACGACCCTCAGAGAACGGAGTTATGGTCCCTCAAAAATTGAGCTAGAGGAGCATGGTGGACGAGTTTTCCGAAGCTTGTAATTTCCGTCTTTTGCAGCCGATATATGCGAGCTCACCTGAGTAAAGATAGAAGTTGAGAATGAAGAGAAGAACGGGGCCAATAATCGAAAACCATCGCTCATCTCTTGATTTCAGGCTTTCATTCGTTCACGTCGGTGGGCGGGCAATGCGCTTTTGGGGTTTGCCTTGCGCTCAAAGTGGCAACTTCAGGCTCTTTTGGGGCTCTTCCTGGCCCCTTTCCGCCCTTCGACGTGAACAATGGAACACTCGAGATCGTGAGTTGAGCGATGGTTTCTGATCGAAAGCCCCGTTATTCCCTTTATTCTCAACTTCTCTCTTTACTTAGGTCAGCTCGCATACATTGGCTGCGAAAGACGGAAGTTATAAGCCTCGGACAGCGCGTCCACCATGCTTCCCTAGCTCAGTCTTTGAGGGGCCATAACTCCGTTCCCAGAAGGTCTTGTACGATTCCATAGACATCATTGGAATCAGAATTTGACCGTTTTAAAGATAGGAGAGAAAACAGAGAAGGGATTTTATCGTGAACACTGCCTTTGAGTGCAACACGTCCGTGACCAGACAAAGCAGCCCAAACCTTCAGACTTCCACCTCCAAAGTTGCGCTTCGAGAATAACGGTTTGTCTTTCCGCAGATCCCTCCAGTAGTGACTTCTACCATCTGGGCCATCCGAATTCCATTTTTTTCGTCAGAAAATACGATCTGGAATGCAGAAGAAGTAACTTTTAAAACTTCCCGACCGAGGCTGTGGCGACCTACCTCCTTCCATTTTGTGGCCATTATGGTACAAGCAAAACGCATCCTCGCCGACTTGTGAAGGGATGTTAAGCGGGGTTCAGGTCTCATAACTTCACGGATGATGCGCAGACAGCGATGAAGAGACCGGAGTAGTGTCCATTTCGAGACCGAAAGATCCAAACCCCCTCGCGGACTGCATGCTGTTTGATGCTTCACGAGCAATATACATCTCCTCCCGTCTCGAAAGCTTTCTCGGTCGACCAGCTCCTTTCTTCTTGTTGTACTGCACCGGATTCTTCAAGTATACATTGATACAGTTGTGCGATCTTCCCAGTTGCGACGCAATCCTTCTGTTCGGGATACCTGCTTCATGTAGAGCGTTCACTTGAGCGTGCTCAGCAGTAAAAAGCTTCATCCCCCTCGGCATCAATTGAAACAAATGTAGAAAATCTCTTTTGGTCACCAGGTGACAAACCTATACCTAACTTGAAACGGGAGAATTTGTGGAAGTAGAAAAGTTTGGGGTGGACCTATAATTTTGCACAGTAAGGGGGACACTTTTTCCCAAAACAAGCAGTACTTCTTAACCAAGGAACCGATTGTTTCGAATAACTGTCTACGAATTGTTTTCAGCACTCCTGAATCCATTGGTACTGTTCTGGTAGTGCGACGTCCAGGGCTTGGTCTCTTGAATGCGAAAACCAGGGTGGCCCTATAATTTGGCAGCGCACTGTATGAGGCCGTTTGCGAAAAAATAGAGATGAATCGGAACACAAAAAAATGCTTATTCTTTAATTGAGATCGCACGAGCATGCTGAGAAACTTGGCTGCTCCCTTCTAAAATTTTCAGAACATCTTTTCAAGAAGGTTTTAGATTTTCAAAGTTGGGCAGTAATGGAACATAAAGTGTGCCCGAATGAGAATTGCGACCCACGTGGTCGGCGTGCTTGGCAGGCGGCCGTCGCATGTGTCGCCCTCGGACGAGTGTTGAATTTCAACGACGGCCGTCCCCTCTCCCACTGATTGATCGGCGCAGTGCTTGCTGCCAGCCGGTGCCGGCCTCGTTCGTTGTCGATGGCGGTGGGGACTTTTCGCATGCTCGTCCGAGAGCGGCGAACGCGACGGCCGCCTGCCAAGCACGCCGGCCGCGTGGGCAGCCATTCTCATTCGGACGCACCTTACCTTTGCCTAGATCTCCAACGGGAACGAATTTTCTTTGTTATAGAAACTTGAGTATGAGTGATCAACTACGAGGAATCGATTGGCGTTATCAGAATTTGGAAAAGATGCGCCCTGTAACTTTTTTCTCTGATCTTTGATTCCGCAGATTAAGACCATGGTCAAGAAATGCGCTGTACTCTTTCTGGTCTATAGACACGATAAAATCGGAAACAGGCGGCGTGAGTTGTGATGTATCACAGAGGGGGGTCGGACCCGTCGACATCCGGTAGGATGGAGGTCGGAACTTCGGTCAACCAAGAAACAAGATGGACTTCTATCAGGCCGGAGGTATACCGTTAGTATAAAAAATGACGGCAAAATGAGATCACAATAAGAGGTCAAATTAAAACTGGAGATTATACTTCTTCTTCTTCTTCTTCAGCGTTTGTCCCGCATTGTAGCAGGGTCCGCTTTTCTCGAACGTTGCCGCCATTTGACCTTGTCATTCGCGTTGTCAGGATGGAGGCCTGCAATTTTCATATCGTTGTGCAAAACATCCAGCCATCTCTGCTTAGGTCGTCCTCTTGGTCGCTGGCCCGTCACTTGGAGCTGCATAGCCGCTTTCGCTATCGAGTGTTCTCCAGCTCGCAGAACGTGCCCATACCATCTTAGGCGATTTTCGCGAAGTTTGTCCGAAATGGGCGCGACACCGAATCGTTCACGCACATCTTCATTCCGAACTCGGTCCAATCGGGTCAATCCACCACTCCACCTGAGCATCTTCGTTTCCATCACGCCTAGCCGTCGTTCTGCTTCCTTGGTCATTGGATAACACTCTGTGCCATACAGTGCGACGGGCCTCACAACCGAACGATAAATCTTTGACTTGAGCCTGTCGCAAACCTTTTTATCACAGAGCACTCCACTCGCGGTACGCCACTTCAACCAAGCAGCATTGATGCGTGCGTCGACTTCAGCCGTCAGCGTCCCATCATCGCAAAGCGTTGATCCAAGATATCGAAACGTATGCGCTTTTGGCAAGACTGTGTTGTCGACTTGGATGGAATCGTCACAACTCGCATTTTTCATGCATTCGGCTTTTTTTTATTGAGTCGTAAGCCGAATTCTGCCAGTGTGTCGTGCCAAGCTTGAACTTGTGCTTGGAGATTTCCCTTGCTGTCTGAGGCGAGCATCAAGTCGTCAGCATACAACAGTGTCCAAGGTTTTAAACGCTGCAAATCTCGTGCGATGACATCCATGACGATGATGAAGAGGGGAGAGGGCGGAGCCCTGATGAACTCCAACAGTGATTCGAAAAGGCCTTGATGTTCCTGCCGCGGATCGTATGCAACTTGACGTGTCCACGTACAAAAGCTTCACCCAATCGATCAATTCTTCGGGGACATCTCGGCACAGAGCGTACCATATTACTTCGTGAGAGACTCTGTCGAACGCTTTCTCAAGATCAAGAAAGGCGAGGTGAACAGCTTCTCCTTTTTCACGATGCTTTTACACAAGGAGTCGGGTCGCATGGATAGCATCGACGGTAAACTAAATAATACTGGAGATTATACTGAGAGAGCAAAATGAGACACGAGATCAAAAAAGAAACTGAATAGTGAGAAACATTTGCGAAAAAACAAATGAGGCAAGATATGAAATGGGGATGTAAAAATGAGGCAGGAACACGCAAGAAGAGCTTGCAATTCACTGGTGCTAAAGCATGCAAGACAATAGACGACGGTAGCACGGCCATCGAGAATGACCCTGACATGGAGGAGGAGTCTTGGAAAGGTTAAGTGTGTCGCCAAAGCGCTCCTGAATATGTCAGCAGCAGTGGTGTTGAGTATTCGCTGTCATCGAGGTCATTACAAGCGGCCTATTCTGTCAACGAAATGACACAGATGTTCTGAAATTTCGTAATCGAAAATGCATTTTTAGGCGATTTCGGATTTACAGGTTCGATCCCGCCAAAGGTCAAAACTTTCGAAATTCTGGGAAACGATGGATAGTTGACTGTTTGAAAAGAGCATTCTTCACTGTTATGTCTCTTGCAATTTACTTAACGATATCGACTCGTGTCCAAGATTCGATATCGCCTGAAGCATAGGATTTTTATGTCCTGAGGGCACATAGGTGCGGTTGCGGGCGCGGAACCCACATTTAGTAATTGACAATTTGGATGCGAAGACGCAATCAAAATTTCATGGATGCAGCTTCAATCAGAACAGCGCTACATAGGATGGGCGGAACATGCTTTCATGCTCTGAGGGCACACATGTGCGGTTTCGGGCATGAAAATTACGTATAATAATTGGATATTCGGATGTGAAAACACACTCAAATTTCAATTTGTATGGATTTAGGTGTGATACAATCGATTGTGTCACACCCAAAAATGCGTCTTCAAAGACTGTTTTTAACCGGTTAAAAAAATGAATTGATTATTTGGGCCCGTGTCTAGGTTTTCCGCACGTTGTAGCAACGCAAAACTCCCTAATTCAAATTTCGTTAAACACTTAAATATTAAATATTTCACAGCTATCGATTTTTTCATGGACCCCACCCTATGTAGCACTGTTCGGCTTAAAGCTGCGTCCATGAAATTTTGAGTGAGTTTCAACATCCGGATAGCCAATTCCTTAATGTGATTTTCATGCCCGAAACCGCACCTGTGTGCCCTCAGGGCATGAAAACAGACTCCGCCGACCATATGTAGCGCTGTTCGGCGAAGAGCTTCGTTCATGAAATTTTGAGTGCATTTCAACATCCGGATAGCCAATTACTTGATGTGGTTTTTATGCCCAGAAGCGCACCTATGTGCCCTCAGGGCACTAATGAATGTTCAGCCATTGAACAAACATTTGGTGTCATTGTCGCAGCAGAGTTTTTTTGTCTGGTTTCGTGGAAAACATTTAGCAAATCGCTTTACTTGGGTGCGGGGTCGGACCAATGTTGGGTTGTATCACACCTCGCGCCGTAGCCTGATCGTAAATCGAAGGACACAAACAATCTCATTTTTTCGATCGAAAGATGCGAGCAGCCGGAAAACCCTCGAGCAGAAGGCCGCTTATACATTCTATCGCGCACAAAATGGCTACGGTAGTAATTGGTTACGGGGAATCGATTGGTGTTAAAAGAATGTGAAAAAATTTGTCATGTCATTCTTTTTTTTTATGGTCACGAAGATTCAATCCTGCCGATTCTCATCATGCTCGAGAACCATGCAGAATATGCGCCGTAGTCGTTTTAGCCCGACTAATACAGAAAAAAAAGAAAGACAAAAACAAGCATTCTTTTCTCGACCAAATTTTGCGCGCGGCCGGCGACAAAAAAGAAAATATACAACCGGGCATGATAAAAACCAGCGTAACCCACCCTTGTCACTTCATTCAGGATGGTTTTGAAGCGGTTGCTGCTTTATATCTATCCCTGCCGTGATGAGGACGACCGCTCTCCCACAGAAATGTACTTTATCTACAGGGTTACTGTGGTTTTCATCTTGCCCGGTTGTGAATTTTCTTTTTTTGTAAAAAACCCTCGAGCAACAGGCCGCTCATGCATTCTATCGTGCACGAATTCGCTACGGTAGTATTTGGCAACCGGGAATGAATTGGCAATGCCTTTGAAAAAGAAACACTGTTATGTTAATACCATTTATTAAATCTTTGCTCAATCTCTGTTCATTTTCCTAGCGGAAAAACGTTGATAAGACGTTTTTCCTCTGGGAAATGTGTTCTTTTAGGCCTCCGTCACAGTCGGCCGATAGGCTGTAGCCACCCCGGTCGATACGTACGCAATGCATTGCTTACGCAGGCCGAAAAATCCCCCCGATGTGTCCGTACTAATCCCGCCTGTCCCCTCCAGGGCCGTCCGATGCGTATGCTTATTGAGGTGGGGAATCCTCCCTTTGTGGCCAGGCTGCGCCGTCCGCAGTGCGCTCGAGTGCGCCAGCTTAATCGATAGGCATGCAGCCGAACACTAGACTAGGGACGGGAGAGGACGGCGCAGGATCACTAGGACGGAAAGGGACGGAGCAGTCCAGCTTTTGACCGACTGTGGCGGGGACCTTACCACCGATTTACAGTGCATTATCATTAAACTTTGCTGCCCTCGGTTCAGTCTAGATGGCAATACGTTGCTAAAAAAACGCAGAATCTCCTCGTAAACCAGTGGACGCAAAAAAATAGGAACGGACGGAAATATTTAATGCCAGGGTGGGGCGGAAACAGATTTGAAGGCTGTTGGAAATCTGAGAGTGTGAAGACCTCTCTGAAGCCTCCCGAATTCATCCGCTGCAGTCCCATTCTAGCTGAGTTGTAAACGGAAAACTGAGCAGTACGAAAGTGGGTGTTCCGGTACCTTTGCTCGCTATGCATATATGGTCTCCGTATCATACTTAGTCTAGCGAATGAACCAGGTGAGATCGTTGCGACTGGCCGTTTGGTTTCGATCGCGCGCGGCGAGCTACACTCGCAGTCCCGTCCATTCACTAGATTAAATTGATTACTTACTTGACTTAATCGGTTGGCTTTCGCCTGACGCGGTCATTCCGCATCTTCACCGAGGTGTGCCGTCCTAGTAGTCAGCCGTGTCCATTTTTCACGGTCTTCAGCCACAATTTGAACACATTCCATCCAGCTGTCACCATTCCATTTCCTGCGAAACGAAACATCGCGCCTGAACTGTCTTTCGATGCCGAGTGACTTTAAATCCTCTTTAACCACATCCGTCCAGAACTTTCGCCTACGCCCAGGTGGCCGTTTCCAGACAGGATTTGGAAGCATTTTTAAAGCGTGTTGTACGAGACGATCCGGCGTTCTTCTTAGTATATGCCCGAGCAGTCGAAGTCGACTTTCCATTGCTGCTTGAGATGGCGTTAGGAGATGCTGGCACCTCCCTCGTGTCAAGCGTTGATGTACTGCGTCGATTTCCTTGTAAAGGTCTTCGTTATGGCATACACGCGGCCAGAAATATCCAAGAAACGCCTAAAAAGCTTCCTCTCCGTGCAATCCAACCTTTGCATCTGCGTCTTCGGTGCTGCCCACGTCACCGATCCGTACATCATGATAGGGCGAATAGCGGATAGGTAGACGCGCAACTTGACTTCCTTCGCGATGGTGGTAGACCACAAACACTTGGTTAGAGAATTGAATGCAGACGTAGCTTTCGCACATCGTTGTCGAATATCCGCTGCATAACTACCATCGTTCTTCAGCAAACAGCCCAAATAACAGAAATCGTCCACCAGTTCGGATACGTTGTCCGTCCACACAAACTCCAGTTGAAGGCCTCTGAGAGACCCACATCTGCTTGCATTTGTCGGGACGAAGACGAAGTTCATAGGCTGCGGCATACTTCGAAACGAGGTTCACAATCCTTTGCAGTTTTGCGTTGTTTTCAGCGAATAACACAATGTCGTCGGCGTACTCCAGGTCGACAAGGGAGCGTCCTGATGGTGTTAGGATCACATCCGCAGGAAACTGTTCTGCAACTCTACGCATGATGTCATCAACGGCGAAGTTGAAAAGAAAAGGCCCTGCAACGGCCTTGCCTTACTCCTGTTTTCACCTCGAAAGCTGACGTAAATCCGACAGGTGTACGAACTGCTGCTGTTGTTCCTTTGTTCATGTCCTCGATTAACCGAACATACTTTTCCGGGACTCGATCTGCTCGCAGAGCATTGAGCAATCGATCACGATGAGGAGAGTCGAACGCGGCTTCAAAGTCCAAAGCAAGCTGTAATGGCTTCGAAAACCGCTGCCACGATTCAATTACTCTTCTCACGACGAACACTTGGTCGATGGTCGATCTTCCAGGTCGAAAACCGGCTTGCTCATCTCTGGTCGTTCCTTCACGATGTTTGATAAGTCGCTCGAGAATGATACGTTCTAAAACCTTGTACATGACATGAAGTAGAGAGATTCCTCTGTAGTTCTTAGGATCCGTGACGGATAGCTTCTTGTGAAGAGGTACGACGATCGCATGTCTCCACGAATCGGGTATCCTTTCGCCCATTCATATGGCACGGATGGTGTTGGTCATTTCACGAATCCCAGACGGAGGAAGAGCTTTCAGCATTTCAGCAGTGATGTTGTCATCTCCACCTGCCTTTCCATTCTTCATTTTCCGGACACAATCCAAAACTTCAGACTCAGTCGGCGGTTCCTCACTGACATCGTAATGTGCTCTCTGAACATGCGGGAGCTCAGGTACTGATGGCGCTGGACGATTCAGTAGTGAACTGAAGTAATCCTTCCATATTGGCAGCGTCGCATCACCAACTGCAACTCCATTGGTAGTGTTCAAGACAGGAGAACATCTCTTCATCTTCCCGCTATACTGTCGCAGCAACGTGTAGGCTTTCTTCGGATTCTTCTCCTCCCAAGCCTTCTCGAACTCCTTAGCTCTACACGTCCACTCTCGTTCGCGGTCACTTTGGAGCTGCCGACGCAACTTCCTCCTCAGACGCTTCTCCTCCACGAAGTTTCCTGCAGTTCGGAGAGCACATACCTTGTTGTAAGTAAACGTCGTTTCCTCTGAGACGTAGGCGAACTTCTTCTTAGGCTGTACAACCGGGAGCGCCTCTTTCGAAGCGTCCTGGATGCACTTGACAAAAGAATCCGCGTCGCAAAGTTTCTACTTAGTCCGTACTCCGATGTGAATAGAAACGCGTTGTCGAAAATTCCTTCTGCATTCTTCATCTCTGAGACTTGTCATGTCAATTCTCTGGAGAGCCCCTCGCTTCCTCTTATGGATCCTCGCAGTGAAGTTCAACAGAACAGGACGGTGATCCGAATCGAATGCGACATCCCACACAGCTCTAGATCTTCGAATGTCCGATACTGGAATATTCCTCGTCAGGACATAGTCGAGCTGTAGTTTCAAAGTTGTCATCTTCCGCTTCCGCTGCTCTTCTGGAGATAGCTGGGTTGGTCCCTGTCACGTAAGCTGATGGCGGCGATGATTCCTCCTAAATGTCGATGCAACAATAAGACCACTGCGTTCACAAAAGTCGACAAGGCGGTAGCCATTGTCCGATGTTTGCTGCACTGGGTAGAAGCATTTACCGAGTACTTCGGATTCCTGATCAAGTCCCACTTTCGCATTTGCGTCAATTCCCACGACAACAGCATGTTGACAAGGTATCCTGGCCAGCAACGTATTGAGTTCCTCATAAAACACATCCTTCGAATTGTCCTCGGCGGTTTCAGTGGGTGCATGAGCACTCACTATCACAGGTTGAATCCTCTGTGATCCCGCAGTCGTACGAATGCATTCCGGCACGACGTTGAACCAAACTCCTTGACCGTACCATTGAAATCCTTACTTACAACTATTGCACAGCCTCCCACTCTCCTATCGTCAGCGTTACCGCAGTAGATGGTGTACTCTCCGACGCTGATGACGGGTCTATCCTTGAGGCGGGTTTCCTGCAAAGCAGCAAACGGTGCATGGAAATAGCTCAGAAGTCTGGATAGCGCAGTTTTTTGGATATCACTCGACAGCGATCGACAGTTCAGGGTGGCGAAATTGTGGCTTGTGGCCAAAGACTCCATGACTCCCTAGGTACGGATCCTAAGGTGTTATGGACCAGAGGCCTTAGTGTGCCGGACGGCGACACCTTTATGCAATGTGCGGGATACTTTCGCGATATAGTTGTACACGCTATATCGCTCGAACGTTCCCTGTGTACACTCAAACGTCTGCTGGGTTCAGTAGAAGCAGGGGCACCAACGAGCAGGTACCAAATTGATTACGTGAACTATATCTATCCAATCCATTTCTTACCGATTCTCTGTAGACTCCGACGGCAGATCGAATTTGCATTTGTACTTGGAGATCCATAATTCGCGTAGCCACTTGTTCCTTTCGAACTTCTCATTCCCAGGTTGCAAGGACATGAAATACTGAAAACACGTGCATAATGGATCATTTCTTGCAAGATGTTATGAGCGATCTCTCTCTTACAGTGGTCAGCAACTACTTTAGGATTAAATCAAAGACGGCCAAACGCGCAATTACAGAAATCTCATTAATTGGGGCAGATAGGACACTCAGCAATAAATTGTTCTCTGACTTTTCCCTTATTTCCAACTTTGTGTTAGCTAGATCTACCCTTTCATAAGAATAGCGCAGAACCCTTTTGGTCGAAAATTTTGCCTTTGACGTAACATTGGAACATGGAGACATACCCTCTACTTCCCCACAACTCGCACTAAGTTCAGCAGCAGTTCGGAATGCGTTCCGTGTGTGCGCTGCGGTTCGTGGAACACTTTGTGCTGTGGGTGGCCGTTCACGGGTGGCAGCCAGGCGCCGGTCAATCAATGTAACGGGAATAATCGGTCTCCTCGGTAATATGCTTTCTCCCACTGGCGACCGATTCCAATGTTCTTCTTCATCTATTCCTGGTTACTATTTTATATTCGATATTCTCTGCTTTTATTCGACCTCTGCCTAACTCGCGACTATATTTCCAAACCTCGGGCCGAGTTGTCACGGGCGTGACAGGGGCGGGGCGTGTAAACTCGTCCATTCCTATCGTGACCCAACGCCATTACAGTAGCTGCTGCTCACCCTTTAATCGATGCCGCTCGCGCCAGAATCAGCTGTTTTTTCTCAACTTGGCCCGAATCGACGTCTTTATTCAGTTTTGCGGCCCGTCTAACGTAATCTGCTGCACTTTCATCGACATATTCTGGTCCTACTGTGTTGGTGCAGTACCCTGTCGAACTTTCTTCAATATTCTGGGCCTACTATATTATTGTGCTGTATCATTCTAGTCTACTTTTTCTATTATTTGGTGCTGGGCTGATTATTTAACATTTTCTAGGCTTCTTTTCTCTCCTTTTGTATTTTTTACTTATTGTTAGTGTGAATCGTGATTTCAGTCTGCTAACCCTCTCTTAAAGAACAGTTTGCAATTCGACCCCAGCTGTTGAACCAAAATCATCGTTATTATTATATTTTGAGAACACTGTTCGAACTTTTCAATTAATTATTTCAAATGATATTTATAATTTGTATTTGACATGAATATTTAATTTTAAATTGATTGAACGATTATTTCATCTTATTCACTGAAATTCTGGATTATTTTATGCCATTCCTCTCAGTAACTGTTTGAAATCGCAAAAAAAAACAGCATTTTTGCATGGGACTCCGCAGATAATAGTTTAGCATAGCGAATCTTCCTTTCATGAGTTACTGTTGAATTTCACGGCACGGCAGCGTGCAACTGCCCCTCCCATTCTAAAAATTTTCTTCCTCCCTTTTCCTCTGTTTATGTCACACGCAGTTTCCGATTCTTTATCATTGAGACACTGGTAAATTCAATGTGTAGTCTTTGATAAAGTCTCGGTATATGCCGACAAGATTTGCTCCCCCCTCCCCCGTCCCACTTCTTTCTTTCTTGCTGTTGCTGCGGAGATCGTCATGCTACACTGATGAGTAGAACAGGGAAACTAATCGCAAAGAAAACCCTGCTAATCTGAAAGAGTAAGTCGTTTTTTTATCATTTCTTTCAAGTTAGTGCTACCTCTCGTTACCGAAGTGTGGATTTCGGAGGATCTGGAATAAGAGGCTGATTTTCTTCTTTGTAGCCATACTGCACGGCCTTTCATCCAGTTTTACTGGTTCGGTGTCGAATCTCGCATTTCCATAAAAATGTCTCTGCAGAGAGCCGCAGCTTGGCGATTATATCGTTATCATGCACGCAGAGCGGTTCTTTGGTGGAAAAATGCTTGAAATGGAGAAGTAAATGCTGTCTGCTGCGAGTGCCCATCCAAGAGCCGCATGCTATTGTGTCCCCCGATTGTCGGAAATCGAGTCTTCTCTGATTGGACCTTGGGCTAAATTGTTCAATAACGTACAAGGCTTGCATCCCTTGCCGGGATAGAATAGCATACGGTCCCAGATTGCGATATTTTTGCGGCGACACAACCAAATGCTCGCGCTGCGGGCCGACCCGCAGCAGTGCCACTCTGCCGAAGCTTTAACCTTCTTTCCATTACCCTATCCTCTGTCTCCGAATGAAATTTAGAGTCAGTCAGTCGAGTTGCCAGCGCCAAAGCCGACTCGATGTGGCTTTTCTATACACTTTCATTCAATATTTTTTAGTTTTCAGTTTCCAAAACCTACCTAGAGTCAACAGATCGGCAGCTGCGGCGCTGGAAACTCGAAAGCGCGCGGCCGCAAAGCTTGTCGAGACGCAATCGCGGACCGGAATGTGGCCCAGAGAAGCACAGTATTTCCATTCATCGCGTGCGTACGCTGCATCTCCTCCTCCACACTTTTTCGCTGTCTCTACCATCGCTCCGCACAAGCGCGCGAGGGAACAGAAGGCGGATTCATCATTGCGTTAGGCACGGGTTTGTCGATTTGGGTTGGGTTTAGCTCGTGCACACCCCGTCGTGACTGTCACATGAGTTTTGATGAAGGAAGTCGAAATGCGTCCTGTACGCACAATCGGCGTTCTCTCAACGCAACACATGGAGAGGAGGGCCAAGAAACACTCGGCACAATGCTAGATTAGGTTGAGTCGGGAAAGCTAGGCATAGGCATTCAGCATCGTACCGGGTGTTTCTTGGCCCTGGTCGATCTGTGATCTGTGACCGCGACAGGCCTTTTAAGAGCTATAAAAATGGCCTATGATGTCAGTAGATACCTCGAGAGCGAAGCATTAATTTTTTTTCAATTCTAGCATACTTTTTTCACAAAACAATTCCTCGGCGTCCATGGTAACGATATAATGACCGAGCCGTGGCTCTCTGCGAAGAATCCGCGTTGGAAGCGCAAGATTCAGCACTGAACAGTAGAACTGGATGAAATTCGATCTCAAATTCCAATTCCACCGGCTTCCACACACCGCACAGGGGAGATGGCACTAACGTGAAGAATGGATTTCGAAAAAACGACACGCTTCGAGATTTGCAGCGTTTTCCTTGCGATTGAAGTTTACCAGCAGTACTGATCCGCGTGACATGACGATGTCCACAGCAAGGCAGGAAGAAGTGAGGTGGTGGGGGAAGCATATCTCTGCCGGCATACACCGAGACTGTATCAAAGAGTACAGAGTACACATTGTGTTAACCAGTGTCTCAATGATACAGAATCGGAAACTGCGTCAGATACAAAGAGAGGAAAGAAAAAATTGAGAAAAGGAGGGAGAAAATGCATGGGAAAGGAACGGGCAATTGCATGCAGCGACTGGCTCCTGAAAATGACAGGTTTAATTCGGCAGAAGCCCATCGAAAAAAGCTATTCTAAAAATCTTCTGCAGAAAACCATGCAAAATGATCCACAGTTTCACAAAAGTTATGTATAGAAAAAATGGAACGATCAGACGAGCAAAAACTATATAAATAAAGTATAGTGAATAATACTATGATATCAGGTGAATATCTGTAAGAAGACGAATAAACAGTACGAATCAGGATCCAAATAGAGCGGCGACGCTAGGGGAGGCAAAATAGACTTGAATATTGCAGCAGAGTACTGCAACAGCACAGCAGGACCAGAATATATCGATGAAAGTGCAGCAGAATACGTTGGACGGGCCGCAAAACTGAATAAAGACGTCGAATTGGGCCGAGTCGAGAGAAAACAGCTGATTCGGACTCGAGCGGCATCGATTAAAGGGCGAGCAGCAGCTACTGTAATGGCGTTGGGTCCCGATAGGAATGGACGAGTTAACACGCCCCGCACCTGCCACGCCCATGAAAACTCGGCCCGAGGTTTGGAAATATAGTCGCGAGTCTCTGCCTACAATCAGGGTGAGTTTTTTCCCATTTCCGTTGTTTATCGAAGTGATTAATCATTTATTAATTTTTTTAAACATATAAATACCGGCCAAAGCGCCGCTTCGCGGCGCTTTGTCCGGGAACCGTAAGCCGGGGGGTTCGCGCCGCTTCGCGGCACTCTGTCCGGAAACTGTGTGGCTTTTCTGGACCAATTGAATCTCTCACGGTCAGGAAAACCCCGGCCAAAGCGCCGCTTCGCGGCGCTTTGTCTGGGAACCGTAAGCCGGGGGGTTCGCGCCGCTTCGCGGCGCTCTGTCCGGAAACTGTGTGGCTTTTCTGAACCAATAAAATCTCTCACGGTCAGGAAAACCCCGGCCAAAGCGCCGCTTCGCGGCGCTTTGTCTGGGAACCGTAAGCCGGGGGGTTCGCGCCGCTTCGCGGCGCTCTGTCCGGAATCTGTGTGGCTTTTCTGAACCAATTAAATCTCTCACGGTCAGAAAACCTGGCCAAAGCAGCGCTTCGCGGCGCTTTGTCCGGGAACCGTAAACCGGGGGTTCGCGCCGCTTCGCGGCGCTCTGTCCAGAAACTGTGTGGCTTTTCTGAACCAATAAAATCTCTCACGGTCAGGAAACCTGGCCAAAGCGCCGCTTCGCGGCGCTTTGTCTGGGAACCGTAAGCTGGGGTTCGCGTGCCGCTTCGCGGTGCTCTGTCCGGAAACTGTGTGGCTTTTCTGAACCAATAAAATCTCTCACGGTCAGGAAAACCCCGGCCAAAGCGCCGCTTCGCGGCGCTTTGTCCGGGAACCGTAAGTTGGGAATTCGCGCCACTTCGCGGCGCTCTGTCCGGAAACTGTGTGGCTTTTCTGAACCAATAAAATCTCTCACGGTCAGGAAAACCCCGGCCAAAGCGCCGCTTCGCGGCGCTTTGTCCGGAAACTGTGTGGCTTTTCTGAACCAATTAAATCTCTCATGGTCAGGAAAACCGCGGCTGCAGCGCTTCGCGGCGCTTTGTCCGGGAACCGTAAGTTGGTGGTTCTGCGCCGCTTCGCGGCGCTCTGTCCGAAAACTGTGTGGCTTTTCTGAACCAATAAAATCTCTCACGGTCAGGAAAACCTCGGCAAAGCAGCGCTTCGCGGCGCTTTGTCCGGGAACCGTAAGTTGGTTCGCGCCGCTTCGCGGCGCTCTGTCCGGAAACTGTGTGGCTTTTCTGAACCAACAAAATCTCTCACGGTCAGGAAAACCCCGGCCAAAGGGGCGCTTCGCGGCGCGTTGTCTGGGAACCGTAAACCGTTGGGTTCGCGCCGCTTCGCGGCGCTCTGTCCGGAATCTGTGTGGCTTTTCTGAACCAATTAAATCTCTCACGGTCAGGAAAACCCCGGCCAAAGCGCCGCTTCGCGGCGCTTTGTCCGGGAACCGTAAGCCGGGGGGTTCGCGCCGCTTCGCGGCGCTCTGTCCGGAAACTGTGCGGCCTTTCTGAACCAATTAAATCTCTCACGGTCAGGAAAACCCCGGCCAAAGCGCCGCTTCGCGGCGCTTTGTCCGTGAACCGTAAGCCGGGGGGTTCGCGCCGCTTCGCGGCGCTCTGTCCGGAAACTGTGTGGCCTTTCTGAACCAATTAAATCTCTCACGGTCAGGAAAACCCCGGCCAAAGCGCCGCTTCGCGGCGCTTTGTCCGGGAACCGTAAGCCGGGGGGTTCGCGCCGCTTCGCGGCACTCTGTCCGGAAACTGTGTGGCTTTTCTGGACCAATTGAATCTCTCACGGTCAGGAAAACCCCGGCCAAAGCGCCGCTTCGCGGCGCTTTGTCTGGGAACCGTAAGCCGGGAGGTTCGCGCCGCTTCGCGGCGCTCTGTCCGGAAACTGTGTGGCTTTTCTGAACCAACTAAATCTCTCACGGTCCGGGAACCGTAAGCCGGTGGGTTCGCGCCGCTTCGCGGCGCTCTGTCCAGAAGCTTTTCTGAACCAATAAAATCTCTCACGGTCAGGAAAACCCCGGCCAAAGCGCCGCTTCGCGGCGCTTTGTCCGGGAACCGTAAGTTGGTTCGCGCGCTTCGCGGCGCTCTGTCCGGAAACTGTGTGGCTTTTCTGAACCAATAAAATCTCTCACGGTCAGGAAAACCCCGGCCAAAGCGCCGCTTCGCGGCGCTTTGTCCGGGAACCGTAAGCCGGGGGGTTCGCGCCGCTTCGCGGCGCTCTGTCCGGAAACTGTGTGGCCTTTCTGAACCATTTAAATCTCTCACGGTCAGGAAAACCCCGGCCAAAGCACCGCTTCGCGGCGCTTTGTCCGGTAACCGTAAGCCGGGGGGTTCGCGCCGCTTCGCGGCGCTCTGTCCGGAAACTGTGTGGCCTTTCTGAACCAATTAAATCTCTCACGGTCAGGAAAACCCCGGCCAAAGCGCCGCTTCGCGGCGCTTTGTCCGGGAACCGTAAGCCGGGGGGTTCGCGCCGCTTCGCGGCACTCTGTCCGGAAACTGTGTGGCTTTTCTGAACCAATTAAATCTCTCACGGTCCGGGAACCGTAAGCCGGTGGGTTCGCGCCGCTTCGCGGCGCTCTGTCCGGAAACTGTGTGGCTTTTCTGAACCAATAAAATCTCTCACGGTCAGGAAAACCCCGGCCAAAGCGCCGCTTCGCGGCGCTTTGTCTGGGAACCGTAAGCCGGGGGGTTCGCGCCGCTTCGCGGCGCTCTGTCCGGAAACTGTGTGGCTTTTCTGAACCAATAAAATCTCTCACGGTCAGGAAAACCCCGGCCAAAGCGCCGCTTCGCGGCGCTTTGTCCGGGAACCGTAAGCCGGGGGGTTCGCGCCGCTTCGCGGCGCTCTGTCCGGAAACTGTGTGGCCTTTCTGAACCAATTAAATCTCTCACCGTCAGGAAAACCCCGGCCAAAGCGCCGCTTCGCGGCGCTTTGTCCGGAAACTGTGTGGCTTTTCTGAACCAATTAAATCTCTCATGGTCAGGAAAACCCCGGCCAAAGCGCCGCTTCGCGGCGCTTTGTCCGGGAACCGTAAGCCGGGTGGTTCGCGCCGCTTCGCGGCGCTCTGTCCGGAAACTGTGTGGCTTTTCTGAACCAATAAAATCTCTCACGGTCAGGAAAACCCCGGCAAAAGCGCCGCTTCGCGGCGCTTTGTTCGGGAACCGTAAGCCGGGGGATTCGCGCCGCTTCGCGGCGCTCTGTCCGGAAACTGTGTGGCTTTTCTGAACCAATAAAATTTCTCACGGTCAGGAAAACCCCGGCCAAAGCGCCGCTTCGCGGCGCTTTGTCTGGGAACCGTAAGCCGGGGGGTTCGCGCCGCTTCGCGGCGCTGTGTCCGGAATCTGTGTGGCTTTTCTGAACCAATTAAATCTCTCACGGTCAGGAAAACCCCGGCCAAAGCGCCGCTTCGCGGCGCTTTGTCCGGGAACCGTAAGCCGGGGGGTTCGCGCCGCTTCGCGGCGCTCTGTCCGGAAACTGTGTGGCCTTTCTGAACCAATTAAATCTCTCACGGTCAGGAAAACCCCGGCCAAAGCGCCGCTTCGCGGCGCTTTGTCCGGGAACCGTAAGCCGGGGGGTTCGCGCCGCTTCGCGGCACTCTGTCCGGAAACTGTGTGGCTTTTCTGGACCAATTGAATCTCTCACGGTCAGGAAAACCCCGGCCAAAGCGCCGCTTCGCGGCGCTTTGTCTGGGAACCGTAAGCCGGGAGGTTCGCGCCGCTTCGCGGCGCTCTGTCCGGAATCTGTGTGGCTTTTCTGAGCCAATTAAATCTCTCACGGTCAGGAAAACCCCGGCCAAAGCGCCGCTTCGCGGCGCTTTGTCTGGGAACCGTAAGCCGGGGGGTTCGCGCCGCTTCGCGGCACTCTGTCCGGAAACTGTGTGGCTTTTCTGGACCAATTGAATCTCTCACGGTCAGGAAAACCTCGGTCCGGGAACCGTAAGCCGGAGGGTTCGCGCCGCTTCGCGGCGCTCTGTCCGGAAACTGTGTGGCTTTTCTGAACCAATAAAATCTCTCACGGTCAGGAAAACCTTGGCCAAAGCGCCGCTTCGCGGCGCTTTGTCCGGGAACCGTAAGCCGGGGGGTTCGCGCCGCTTCGCGGCGCTCTGTCCGGAAACTGTGTGGCTTTTCTGAACCAATTAAATCTCTCACGGTCAGGAAAACCCCGGCCAAAGCGCCGCTTCGCGGCGCTTTGTCCGGGAACCGTAAGCCGGGGGGTTCGCGCCGCTTCGCGGCGCTCTGTCCGGGAACTGTGTGGCCTTTCTGAACCAATTAAATCTCTCACGGTCAGGAAAGCCCCGGCCAAAGTGTCCGGGAACCGTAAGCCGGGGGGTTCGCGCCGCTTCGCGGCACTCTGTCCGGAAACTGTGTGGCTTTTCTGGACCAATTGAATCTCTCACGGTCAGGAAAACCCCGGCCAAAGCGCCGCTTCGCGGCGCTTTGTCTGGGAACCGTAAGCCGGGAGGTTCGCGCCGCTTCGCGGCGCTCTGTCCGGAAACTGTGTGGCTTTTCTGAACCAACTAAATCTCTCACGGTCAGGAAAACCTGGCAAAGTAAGCAGTACGCTTCGCGGCGCTTTGTCCGGGAACCGTAAGCCGGTGGGTTCGCGCCGCTTCGCGGCGCTCTGTCCAGAAACTGTGTGGCTTTTCTGAACCAATAAAATCCCTCACGGTCAGGAAAACCCCGGCCAAAGCGCGCTTCGCGGCGCTTTGTCCGGGAACCGTAAGTTGGGTTCGCGCCGCTTCGCGGCGCTCTGTCCGGAAACTGTGTGGCTTTTCTGAACCAATAAAATCTCTCACGGTCAGGAAAACCCTGGCCAAAGCGCGCTTCGCGGCGCTTTGTCCGGGAACCGTAAGTTGGGGTTCAGCGCTTCGCGGCGCTCTGTCCGGAAACTGTGTGGCCTTTCTGAACCAATTAAATCTCTCACGGTCAGGAAAACCCTGGCCAAAGCGCGCTTCGCGGCGCTTTGTCTGGGAACCGTAAGTTGGTTCGCGCCGCTTCGCGGCGCTCTGTCCGGAAATTGTGTGGCCTTTCTGAACCAATTAAATCTCTCACGGTCAGAAAACCTGGCCAAAGCAGCGCTTCGCGGCGCTTTGTCCGGGAACCGTAAGCCGGGTTCGCGCCGCTTCGCGGCTCTCTGTCCGGAAACTGTGTGGCTTTTCTGGACCAATTGAATCTCTCACGGTCAGGAAAACCCGGCCAAAGCGCAGCGCTTCGCGGCGCTTTGTCTGGGAACCGTAAGCCAGGAGGATCGCGCCGCTTCGCGGCGCTCTGTCCGGAAACTGTGTGGCTTTTCTGAACCAATTAAATCTCTCACGGTCCGGGAACCGTTAGCCGGTGGGTTCGCGCCGCTTCGCGGCGCTCTGTCCGGAAACTGTGTGGCTTTTCTGAACCAATAAAATCTCTCACGGTCAGGAAAACCCCGGCCAAAGCGCCGCTTCGCGGCGCTTTGTCCGGGAACCGTAAGCCGGGGGGTTCGCGCCGCTTCGCGGCGCTCTGTCCGGAAACTGTGTGGCTTTTCTGAACCAATAAAATCTCTCACGGTCAGGAAAACCCCGGCCAAAGCGCCGCTTCGCGGCGCTTTGTCTGGGAACCGTAAGCCGGGGGGTTCGCGCCGCTTCGCGGCGCTCTGTCCGGAAACTGTGTGGCCTTTCTGAACCAATTAAATCTCTCACGGTCAGGAAAACCCCGGCCAAAGCGCCGCTTTGCGGCGCTTTGTCCGGGAACCGTAAGCCGGGGGGTTCGCGCCGCTTCGCGGCGCTCTGTCCGGAAACTGTGTGGCCTTTCTGAACCAATTAAATCTCTCACGGTCAGGAAAACCCCGGCCAAAGCGCCGCTTCGCGGCGCTTTGTCCGGGAACCGTAAGCCGGGGGGTTCGCGCCGCTTCGCGGCACTCTGTCCGGAAACTGTGTGGCTTTTCTGGACCAATTGAATCTCTCACGGTCAGGAAAACCCCGGCCAAAGCGCCGCTTCGCGGCGCTTTGTCTGGGAACCGTAAGCCGGGAGGTTCGCGCCGCTTCGCGGCGCTCTGTCCGGAAACTGTGTGGCTTTTCTGAACCAACTAAATCTCTCACGGTCCGGGAACCGTAAGCCGGTGGGTTCGCGCCGCTTCGCGGCGCTCTGTCCAGAAACTGTGTGGCTTTTCTGAACCAATAAAATCTCTCACGGTCAGGAAAACCCCGGCCAAAGCGCCGCTTCGCGGCGCTTTGTCCGGGAACCGTAAGCCGGGGGGTTCGCGCCGCTTCGCGGCGCTCTGTCCGGAAACTGTGTGGCTTTTCTGAACCAATAAAATCTCTCACGGTCAGGAAACCTGGCCCAGCAGCGCTTCGCGGCGCTTTGTCCGGGAACCGTAAGTTGAATTCGCGCGCTTCGCGGCGCTCTGTCCGGAATCTGTGTGGCTTTTCTGAACCAATTAAATCTCTCACGGTCAGGAAAACCCGGCCAAGCGCCGCTTCGCGGCGCTTTGTCCGGGAACCGTAAGCCGGGGTTCGCGCCGCTTCGCGGCACTCTGTCCGGAAACTGTGTGGCTTTTCTGGACCAATTAAATCTCTCACGGTCAGGAAACCTCGGCCAAAGCGCCGCTTCGCGGCGCTTTGTCTGGGAACCGTAAGTTGGAGGTTCGCGCGCTTCGCGGCGCTCTGTCCGGAAACTGTGTGGCTTTTCTGAACCAACTAAATCTCTCACGGTCCGGGAACCACCGGCCGTGGGGTTCGGCGCGGCGCTTTGTCCGGGAAACGGTTATTAAGCCGTTCCCGTTCCTTTTCGCGGGCTTCGCGGCGCTCTGTCCAGAAACTGTGTGGCTTTTCTGAACCAATAAAATCTCTCACGGTCAGGAAAACCCCGGCTAAAGCGACGCTTCGCGGCGCTTTGTCCGGGAACCGTAAGCCGGGGAAATTAAGCCGCTTCGCGGCGCTCTGGCCAGAAACTGTGTGGCTTTTCTGAACCAATAAAATCTCTCACGGTCAGGAAAACCCCGGCTAAAGCGCCGCTTCGCGGCGCTTTGTCCGGGAACCGTAAGCCGGGGAATTGGCGCCGCTTCGCGGCGCTCTGTCCAGAAACTGTGTGGCTTTTCTGAACCAATAAAATCTCTCACGGTCAGGAAAACCCCGGCTAAAGCGCCGCTTCGCGGCGCTTTGTCCGGGAACCGTAAGCCGGGGAATTCGCGCCGCTTCGCGGCGCTCTGTCCGGAATCTGTGTGGCCTTTCTGAACCAATTAAATCTCTCACGGTCAGGAAAACCCCGGCCAAAGCGCCGCTTCGCGGCGCTTTGTCCGGGAACCGTAAGCCGGGGGGTTCGCGCCGCTTCGCGGCACTCTGTCCGGAAACTGTGTGGCTTTTCTGGACCAATTAAATCTCTCACGGTCAGGAAAACCGCGGCCAAAGCGCGCTTCGCGGCGCTTTGTCTGGGAACCGTAAGCCGGAGGTTCGCAGCGCTCCGCGGCGCTCTGTCCGGAGAGTGTGTGGCTTTTCTGAACCAACTAAATCTCTCACGGTCCGGGAACCGTAAGCCGGTGGGTTCGCGCCGCTTCGCGGCGCTCTGTCCAGAAACTGTGTGGCTTTTCTGAACCAATAAAATCTCTCACGGTCAGGAAAACCCCGGCTAAAGCAGCGCTTCGCGGCGCTTTGTCCGGGAACCGTAAGCCGGGAATTCGCGCCGCTTCGCGGCGCTCTGTCCAGAAACTGTGTGGCTTTTCTGAACCAATAAAATCTCTCACGGTCAGGAAAACCCGGCTAAAGCGCGCTTCGCGGCGCTTTGTCCGGGAACCGTAAGTTGGAATTCGCGCGCTTCGCGGCGCTCTGTCCGGAATCTGTGTGGCCTTTCTGAACCAATTAAATCTCTCACGGTCAGGAAAACCCCGGCCAAAGCGCGCTTCGCGGCGCTTTGTCCGGGAACCGTAAGCCGGTTCGTGCGCTTCGCGGCGCTCTGTCCGGAAACTGTGTGGCCTTTCTGAACCAATTAAATCTCTCACGGTCAGGAAAACCTTCGGCCAAAGCGCAGCGCTTCGCGGCGCTTTGTCTGGGAACCGTAAGTTGGAGGTTCGCGCGCTTCGCGGCGCTCTGTCCGGAAACTGTGTGGCTTTTCTGAACCAACTAAATCTCTCACGGTCCGGGAACCGTAAGCCGGTGGGTTCGCGCCGCTTCGCGGCGCTCTGTCCAGAAACTGTGTGGCTTTTTCTGAACCAATAAAATCTCTCACGGTCAGGAAAACTTCTGGCCAAAGCGCCGCTTCGCGGCGCTTTGTCCGGGAACCGTGTTGGTTCTGTACGCTTCGCGGCGCTCTGTCCGGAAACTGTGTGGCTTTTCTGAACCAATAAAATCTCTCACGGTCAGGAAAACCTGGCCAAGCGCCGCTTCGCGGCGCTTTGTCCGGGAACCGTAAGTTGGAATTCGCGCGCTTCGCGGCGCTCTGTCCGGAATCTGTGTGGCTTTTCTGAACCAATTAAATCTCTCACGGTCAGGAAAACCTGGTCAGCGCGCTTCGCGGCGCTTTGTCCGGGAACCGTAAGCTGGTTCGCGCGCTTCGCGGCACTCTGTCCGGAAACTGTGTGGCTTTTCTGGACCAATTAAATCTCTCACGGTCAGGAAAACCTGGCCAGCAGCGCTTCGCGGCGCTTTGTCTGGGAACCGTAAGCCGGGAGGTTCGCGCCGCTTCGCGGCGCTCTGTCCGGAAACTGTGTGGCTTTTCTGAACCAACTAAATCTCTCACGGTCCGGGAACCGTAAGCCGGTGGGTTCGCGCCGCTTCGCGGCGCTCTGTCCAGAAACTGTGTGGCTTTTCTGAACCAATAAAATCTCTCACGGTCAGGAAAACCCCGGCTAAAGCGCCGCTTCGCGGCGCTTTGTCCGGGAACCGTAAGCCGGGGAATTCGCGCCGCTTCGCGGCGCTCTGTCCAGAAACTGTGTGGCTTTTCTGAACCAATAAAATCTCTCACGGTCAGGAAAACCCCGGCTAAAGCGCCGCTTCGCGGCGCTTTGTCCGGGGACCGGAAGCTGGAATTCTGCGCCGCTTCGCGGCGCTCTGTCCAGAAACTGTGTGGCTTTTCTGAACCAATAAAATCTCTCACGGTCAGGAAAACCTGGCTAAAGCGCCGCTTCGCGGCGCTTTGTCCGGGAACCGTAAGTTGGAATTCGCGCCGCTTCGCGGCGCTCTGTCCGGAATCTGTGTGGCCTTTCTGAACCAATTAAATCTCTCACGGTCAGGAAAACCACGGCCAAAGCGCGGCTTCGCGGCGCTTTGTCCGGGAACCGTAAGCCGGGGGGTTCGCGCCGCTTCGCGGCACTCTGTCCGGAAACTGTGTGGCTTTTCTGGACCAATTGAATCTCTCACGGTCAGGAAAACCCCGGCCAAAGGGGCGCTTCGCGGCGCTTTGTCTGGGAACCGTAAGCCGGAGGTTCAGCGCTTCGCGGCGCTCTGTCCGGAAACTGTGTGGCTTTTCTGAACCAATTAACTCTCTCACGGTCCGGGAACCGTAAGCCGGTGGGTTCGCGCCACTTCGCGGCGCTCTGTCCGGAAACTGTGTGGCTTTTCTGAACCAATAAAATCTCTCACGGTCAGGAAAACCTCGGCTAAAGCGCTTCGCGGCGCTTTGTCCGGGAACCGTAAGCCGGGAATTCGCGCCGCTTCGCGGCGCTCTGTCCAGAAACTGTGTGGCTTTTCTGAACCAATAAAATCTCTCACGGTCAGAAAACCTGGCTAAAGCGCCGCTTCGCGGCGCTTTGTCCGGGAACCGTGTTGGGATTTCGCGCCGCTTCGCGGCGCTCTGTCCGAATCTGTGTGGCCTTTCTGAACCAATTAAATCTCTCACGGTCAGGAAAACCTGGCGCAGCGCTTCGCGGCGCTTTGTCCGGGAACCGTAAGCCGGTTCGCGCGCTTCGCGGCGCTCTGTCCGGAAACTGTGTGGCCTTTCTGAACCAATTAAATCTCTCACGGTCAGGAAAACCCCGGCCAAAGTTGTCTGGGAACCGTAAGTTGGAGGTTCGCGCCGCTTCGCGGCGCTCTGTCCGGAAACTGTGTGGCTTTTCTGAACCAACTAAATCTCTCACGGTCCGGGAACCGTAAGCCGGTGGGTTTGGGGCGCTTCGCGGCGCTCTGTCCAGAAACTGTGTGGCTTTTCTGAACCAATAAAATCTCTCACGGTCAGGAAAACCCCGGCCAAAGCGCCGCTTCGCGGCGCTTTGTCCGGGAACCGTAAGCCGGGGGGTTCGCGCCGCTTCGCGGCGCTCTGTCCGGAAACTGTGTGGCTTTTCTGAACCAATAAAATCTCTCACGGTCAGGAAAACCCCGGCCAAAGCGCCGCTTCGCGGCGCTTTGTCCGGGAACCGTAAGCCGGGGAATTCGCGCCGCTTCGCGGCGCTCTGTCCGGAATCTGTGTGGCTTTTCTGAACCAATTAAATCTCTCACCGTCAGGAAAACTCCTGGCCAAAGCGCGCTTCGCGGCGCTTTGTCCGGGAACCGTAAGCCGGGGTTCTGCGCCGCTTCGCGGCACTCTGTCCGGAAACTGTGTGGCTTTTCTGGACCAATTAAATCTCTCACGGTCAGGAAAACCCCGGCCAAAGCGCCGCTTCGCGGCGCTTTGTCTGGGAACCGTAAGCCGGGAGGTTCGCGCCGCTTCGCGGCGCTCTGTCCGGAAACTGTGTGGCTTTTCTGAACCAACTAAATCTCTCACGGTCCGGGAACCGTAAGCCGGTGGGTTCGCGCCGCTTCGCGGCGCTCTGTCCAGAAACTGTGTGGCTTTTCTGAACCAATAAAATCTCTCACGGTCAGGAAAACCCCGGCTAAAGCGCCGCTTCGCGGCGCTTTGTCCGGGAACCGTAAGCCGGGGAATTCGCGCCGCTTCGCGGCGCTCTGTCCGGAATCTGTGTGGCCTTTCTGAACCAATTAAATCTCTCACGGTCAGGAAAACCCCGGCCAAAGCGCCGCTTCGCGGCGCTTTGTCCGGGAACCGTAAGCTGGTTCGCGCCGCTTCGCGGCGCTCTGTCCGGAAACTGTGTGGCCTTTCTGAACCAATTAAATCTCTCACGGTCAGGAAAACCCCGGCCAAAGTTGTCCGGGAACCGTAAGCCGGGGTGTTCGCGCCGCTTCGCGGCACTCTGTCCGGAAACTGTGTGGCTTTTTTGGACCAATTGAATCTCTCACGGTCAGGAAAACCCCGGCCGAAGCGCCGCTTCGCGGCGCTTTGTCTGGGAACCGTAAGCCGGGAGGTTCGCGCCGCTTCGCGGCGCTCTGTCCGGAAACTGTGTGGCTTTTCTGAACCAACTAAATCTCTCACGGTCCGGGAACCGTAAGCCGGTGGGTTCGCGCCGCTTCGCGGCGCTCTGTCCAGAAACTGTGTGGCTTTTCTGAACCAATAAAATCTCTCACGGTCAGGAAAACCCCGGCTGCGCCGCTTCGCGGCGCTTTGTCCGGGAACCGTAAGCCGGTTCGCGCCGCTTCGCGGCGCTCTGTCCGGAAACTGTGTGGCCTTTCTGAACCAATTAAATCTCTCACGGTCAGGAAAACCAGGGCCAAAGCGCCGCTTCGCGGCGCTTTGTCCGGGGACCGTAAGCCGGGGGTTCTGCCCGCTTCGCGGCACTCTGTCCGGAAACTGTGTGGCTTTTCTGGACCAATTGAATCTCTCACGGTCAGGAAAACCCCGGCCAAAGCGCCGCTTCGCGGCGCTTTGTCTGGGAACCGTAAGCCGAGAGGTTCGCGCCGCTTCGCGGCGCTCTGTCCGGAAACTGTGTGGCTTTTCTGAACCAATAAAATCTCTCACGGTCAGGAAAACCCCGGCCGAAGCGCGCGCTTCGCGGCGCTTTGTCCGGGAACCGTAAGTTGGTTCAGCCGCTTCGCGGCGCTCTGTCCGGAAACTGTGTGGCTTTTCTGAACCAACTAAATCTCTCACGGTCCGGGAACCGTAAGCCGGTGGGTTCTGCGCGCCGCTTCGCGGCGCTCTGTCCAGAAACTGTGTGGCTTTTCTGAACCAATAAAATCTCTCACGGTCAGGAAAACCCTGGCCAAAGCGCGCGCTTCGCGGCGCTTTGTCCGGGAACCGTAAGCCGGTTCGCGCCGCTTCGCGGCGCTCTGTCCGGAAACTGTGTGGCTTTTCTGAACCAATAAAATCTCTCACGGTCAGGAAAACCCCGGCCAAAGTTGTCCGGGAACCCAAAGCTGGGGGGTTAGGGGCGCTTCGCGGCGCTCTGTCTGGAAACTGTGTGGCTTTTCTGAACCAATAAAATCTCTCACGGTCAGGAAACCCGGCAAAGCGCCGCTTCGCGGCGCTTTGTCCGGGAACCGTAAGCCGGGAGTTCGGCGCTTCGCGGCGCTCTGTCCGGAAACTGTGTGGCTTTTCTGAACCAATAAGATCTCTCACGGTCAGGAAAACCCCGGCAAAAGCGCCGCTTCGCGGCGCTTTGTCTGGGAACCGTAAGTTGGTTCGCGCGCTTCGCGGCGCTCTGTCCGGAATCTGTGTGGCTTTTCTGAACCAATTAAATCTCTCACGGTCAGAAAACCTGGCCAAAGCGCCGCTTCGCGGCGCTTTGTCCGGGAACCGTAAGTTGGGGTTCAGTAGCGCTTCGCGGCGCTCTGTCCGGAAACTGTGTGGCCTTTCTGAACCAATAAAATCTCTCACGGTCAGAAAATTCCGGCCAAAGCGCCGCTTCGCGGCGCTTTGCCCGGGAACCGTAAGCCGGGTTCGCGCCGCTTCGCGGCGCTCTGTCCGGAAACTGTGTGGCCTTTCTGAACCAATAAAATCTCTCACGGTCAGGAAAACCCCGGCCAAAGCGCCGCTTCGCGGCGCTTTGCCCGGGAACCGTAAGCCGGGGGGTTCGCGCCGCTTCGCGGCACTCTGTCCGGAAACTGTGTGGCTTTTCTGAACCAATTAAATCTCTCACGGTCCGGGAACCGTAAGCCGGTGGGTTCGCGCCGTTTCGCGGCGCTCTGTCCGGAAACTGTGTGGCTTTTCTGAACCAATAAAATCTCTCACGGTCAGGAAAACCCCGGCCAAAGCGCCGCTTCGCAGCGCTTTGTCCGGGAACCGTAAGCCGGGGGGTTCGCGCCGCTTCGCAGCACTCTGTCCGGAAACTGTGTGGCTTTTCTGGACCAATTGAATACCGTAAGCCGGGGGGTTCGCGCCGCTTCGCGGCGCTCTGTCCGGAAACTGTGTGGCTTTTCTCAACCAATTAAATCTCTCACGGTCAGGAAAACCCCGGCCAAAGCGCCGCTTCGCGGCGCTTTGTCCGGGAACCGTAAGCCGGGGGGTTCGCGCCGCTTCGCGACACTCTGTCCGGAAACTGTGTGGCTTTTCTGGACCAATTGAATACGGTCAGAAACCGGGGCGCGCGCTTCGCGGCGCTTTGTCCGGGAACCGTAAGCCGGGAGTTCGCGCGCTTCGCGGCGCTCTGTCCGGAATCTGTGTGGCTTTTCTGAACCAATTAAATCTCTCACGGTCAGAAAACCCGGCCAAAAAGCGCAGCGCTTCGCGGCGCTTTGTCCGGGAACCGTAAGCCGGGGTGGTTCGCGCCGCTTCGCGGCGCTCTGTCCGGAAACTGTGTGGCCTTTCTGAACCAATTAAATCTCTCACGGTCAGGAAAACCCCGGCAAAGCGCGCTTCGCGGCGCTTTGTCCGGGAACCGTAAGTTGGGGTTCGCGGCGCTTCGCGGCGCTCTGTCCGGAAACTGTGTGGCTTTTCTGAACCAATTAAATCTCTCACGGTCAGGAAAACCCCGGCCAAAGCGCGCGCTTCGCGGCGCTTTGTCCGGGAACCGTAAGCCGGGAGGTTCGCGCGCTTCGCGGCGCTCTGTCCGGAAACTGTGTGGCTTTTCTGAACCAATTAAATCTCTCACGGTCAGGAAAACCCCGGCCAAAGCGCCGCTTCGCGGCGCTTTGTCCGGGAACCGTAAGTTGGGGTTCGCGCTTCGCGGCGCTCTGTCCGGAAACTGTGTGGCTTTTCTGAACCAATTGAATCTCACGGTCAGGAAACCTCGGTAAAGTGCTTCGCGGCGCTTTGTCCGGGGAACCATAAGCTGAGGGTTCAGCGCTTCGCGGCGCTTTGTCCGGAAACTGTGTGGCTTTTCTGAACCAATTAAATCTCTCACGGTCAGGAAAACCTCGGCCAAAGCGCGCTTCGCGGCGCTTTGTCCGGGAACCGAAAGCCGGTTCGCGCGCTTCGCGGCGCTCTGTCCGGAAACTGTGTGGCTTTTCTGAACCAATAAAATCTCTCACGGTCAGGAAAACCCGGCGGCAAAGCGCCGCCTCGAGCGGTGCGAGGTTCCCGGACAAAGCAGCCGCTTCGCGGCGCTTTGTCCGGGAACCGTAAGTTGGGGTTCAGCGCTTCGCGGCGCTCTGTCCGAAACTGTGTGGCTTTTCTGAACCAATAAAATCTCTCACGGTCAGGAAAACCCCGGCCAACCAAAGCGCGCTTCGCGGCGCTTTGTCCGGGAACCGTAAGTTGGGGTTCAGGCGCTTCGCGGCGCTCTGTCCGGAAACTGTGTGGCCTTTCTGAACCAATTAAATCTCTCACGGTCAGAAAACCTGGCCAAAGCAGCGCTTCGCGGCGCTTTGTCCGGGAACCGTAAGCCGGGAGTTCGCGCCGCTTCGCGGCGCTGTGTCCGGAATCTGTGTGGCTTTTCTGAACCAATTAAATCTCTCACGGTCAGGAAAACCCGGCCAAAGCGCTTCGCGGCGCTTTGTCCGGGAACCGCAAGTTGGTTCGCGCGCTTCGCGGCGCTCTGTCCGGAAACTGTGTGGCCTTTCTGAACCAATTAAATCTCTCACGGTCAGGAAAACCCCGGCAAAGCAGCGCTTCGCGGAGCTTTGTCCGGGAACCGTAAGCTGGGGTTCGCGCGCTTCGCGGCACTCTGTCCGGAAACTGTGTGGCTTTTCTGGACCAATTGAATCTCTCACGGTCAGGAAAACCCGGCCAAAGCAGCGCTTCGCGGCGCTTTGTCTGGGAACCGTAAGCTGGAGGTTCGCGCGCTTCGCGGCGCTCTGTCCGGAAACTGTGTGCCTTTTTCTGAACCAATTAAATCTCTCACGGTCAGGAAAACCTCGGCCAGCGCGCTTCGCGGCGCTTTGTCCGGGAACCGTAAGTTGGTTCAGGCGCTTCGCGGCGCTCTGTCCGGAAACTGTGTGGCCTTTCTGAACCAATTAAATCTCTCACCGTCAGGAAAACTGGCCAAGCAGCGCTTCGCGGCGCTTTGTCCGGAAACTGTGTGGCTTTTCTGAACCAATTAAATCTCTCACGGTCAGGAAAACCTGGCTGCGCGCGCTTCGCGGCGCTTTGTCCGGGAACCGTAAGTTGGTTCGCGCGCTTCGCGGCGCTCTGTCCGGAAACTGTGTGGCCTTTCTGAACCAATTAAATCTCTCACGGTCAGAAAACCTGGCCAAAGCGCGCTTCGCGGCGCTTTGTCCGGGAACCGTAAGTTGGTTCGCGCGCTTCGCGGCGCTCTGTCCGGAAACTGTGTGGCTTTTCTGAACCAATAAAATCTCTCACGGTCAGGAAAACCTGGCCAAAGCGCGCTTCGCGGCGCTTTGTCCGGGAACCGTAAGTTGGGGTTCGCGCGCTTCGCGGCGCTCTGTCCGGAAACTGTGTGGCTTTTCTGACCAATTGGATCTCTCACGGTCAGGAAAACCTGGCAAAGCGCGCTTCGCGGCGCTTTGTCTGGGAACCGTAAGTTGGAGGTTCTGCGGCGCTTCGCGGCGCTCTGTCCGGAAACTGTGTGGCTTTTCTGAACCAATAAAATCTCTCACGGTCAGGAAACCTGGCCAAAGCGCGCGCTTCGCGGCGCTTTGTCCGGGAACCGTAAGTTGGTTGCAGCGCTTCGCGGCGCTCTGTCCGGAAACTGTGTGGCCTTTCTGAACCAATTAAATCTCTCACCGTCAGGAAACCCGGCAAAGCAGCGCTTCGCGGCGCTTTGTCCGGGAACCGTAAGCCGGGGGGTTCGCGCCGCTTCGGGGCACTCTGTCCGGAAACTGTGTGGCTTTTCTGGACCAATTGAATACCGTAAGCCGGGGGGTTCGCGCCGCTTCGCGGCGCTCTGTCCGGAAACTGTGTGGCTTTTCTCAACCAATTAAATCTCTCACGGTCAGGAAAACCCGGCCAAAGCGCGCTTCGCGGCGCTTTGTCTGGGAACCGTAAGTTGGAGGTTCGCGCGCTTCGCGGCGCTCTGTCCGGAAACTGTGTGGCTTTTCTGAACCAATAAAATCTCTCACGGTCAGGAAAACCTGGCTGCAAAGCGCGCGCTTCGCGGCGCTTTGTCCGGGAACCGTAAGCCGGGGGTTCGCGCGCTTCGCGGCGCTCTGTCCGGAAACTGTGTGGCTTTTCTGAACCAATTAAATCTCTCACGGTCAGAAAACTGGCCAAAGCGCCGCTTTGCGGCGCTTTGTCCGGGAACCGAAAGTTGGTTCGTGCGCTTCGCGGCGCTCTGTCCGGAAACTGTGTGGCCTTTCTGAACCAATTAAATCTCTCACCGTCAGGAAAATCCGGCTAAAGCAGCGCTTCGCGGCGCTTTGTCCGGGAACCGAAAGGGGTTCAGCGCGCTTCGCGGCGCTCTGTCCGGAAACTGTGTGGCCTTTCTGAACCAATTAAATCTCTCACCGTCAGGAAACCCGGCCAAAGCGCGCTTCGCGGCGCTTTGTCCGGGAACCGTAAGCCGGGGGTTCAGCGCGCTTCGCGGCACTCTGTCCGGAAACTGTGTGGCTTTTCTGAACCAATTGAATACCGTAAGTCGGGGGTTCAAAGCGCGCTTCGCGGCGCTTTGTCCGGGAACCGTAAGCCGGGGAGTTCGCGCGCTTCGCGGCGCTCTGTCCGGAAACTGTGTGGCTTTTCTGAACCAAAAAATCTCTCACGGTCAGGAAAACCTGGCCAAAGCGCGCTTCGCGGCGCTTTGTCCGGGAACCGTAAGTTGGTGGTTCTGCGCGCTTCGCGGCGCTCTGTCCGGAAACTGTGTGGCTTTTCTGAACCAATTAAATCTCTCACGGTCAGGAAACCTCGGTTAGCAAAGCGCAGCGCTTCGCGGCGCTTTGTCCGGGAACCGAAAGCCAAGGGGTTCGCGCGCTTCGCGGCACTCTGTCCGGAAACTGTGTGGCTTTTCTGGACCAATTAAATCTCTCACGGTCAGAAAAACTCGGCCAAAGCGCCGCTTTGCGGCGCTTTGTCCGGGAACCGAAAGTTGGTTCAGCGCTTCGCGGCGCTCTGTCCGGAAACTGTGTGGCCTTTCTGAACCAATTAAATCTCTCACCGTCAGGAAACCTGGCCAAAGCAGCGCTTCGCGGCGCTTTGTCCGGGAACCGTAAGTTGGTTCAGCGCTTCGCGGCGCTCTGTCCGGAACCTGTGTGGCCTTTCTGAACCAATTAAATCTCTCACGGTCAGGAAAACCCCGGCCAAAGCGCCGCTTCGCGGCGCTTTGTCCGGGAACCGTAAGCCGGGGGGTTCGCGCCGCTTCGCGGCACTCTGTCCGGAAACTGTGTGGCTTTTCTGGACCAATTGAATACCGTAAGCCGGGAGGTTCGCGCCGCTTCGCGGCGCTCTGTCCGGAAACTGTGTGGCCTTTCTGAACCAATTAAATCTCTCACGGTCAGGAAAACCCCGGCCAAAGCGCCGCTTCGCGGCGCTTTGTCCGGGAACAGTAAGCCGGGGGCGTTCGGCGCTTCGCGGGGCTCTGTCCGGAAACTGTGTGGGGTTTCTGGACAAATTAAGCCTCTCATGGTCAGGAAAACCACGGCCCAAACGCCGCTTTGCGGCGCTTTGTCCGGGAACCGAAAGCTGGTTCAGGCGCTTCGCGGCGCTCTGTCCGGAAACTGTGTGGCCTTTCTGAACCAATAAAATCTCTCACGGTCAGGAAAACTCCTGGCTGCGCGCTTCGCGGCGCTTTGTCCGGGAACCGTAAGTTGGGTTCAGGCGCTTCGCGGCGCTCTGTCCGGAAACTGTGTGGCCTTTCTGAACCAATTAAATCTTCGCTTCGCGGCGCTTTGTCCGGGAACCGTAAGCCGGGGGGTTCGCGCCGCTTCGCGGCACTCTGTCCGGAAACTGTGTGGCTTTTCTGGACCAATTAAATCTCTCACGGTCAGGAAAATTCCAAAGCGCCGCGCTTTGCGGCGCTTTGTCCGGGAACCGAAAGTTGGTTCGCGCGCTTCGCGGCGCTCTGTCCGGAAACTGTGTGGCCTTTCTGAACCAATTAAATCTCTCACGGTCAGAAAATCTGACAAAGCAGCGCTTCGCGGCGCTTTGTCTGGGAACCGTAAGTTGGTTCGCGCGCTTCGCGGCGCTGTGTCCGGAATCTGTGTGGCTTTTCTGAACCAATTAAATCTCTCACGGTCAGGAAAACCTGGCCAAAGCGCGCTTCGCGGCGCTTTATCCGGGAACCGAAAGCTGGTTCGCGCGCTTCGCGGCGCTCTGTCCGGAAACTGTGTGGCTTTTCTGAACCAATAAAATCTCTCACGGTCAGGAAACCCTGGCCAAAGCGCGCTTCGCGGCGCTTTGTCCGGGAACCGTAAGTTGGGGTTCAGGCGCGCTTCGCGGCGCTCTGTCCGGAAACTGTGTGGCCTTTCTGAACCAATTTAAATCTCTCACGGTCTGATCAATTTCTGAGCTAAAGCATCATGCGCTTCGCGGCGCTTTGTCCGGGAACCGTAAGTTGGGGTTCGCGCGCTTCGCGGCGCTCTGCCCGGAAACTGTGTGGCTTTTCTGAACCAATAAAATCTCTCACGGTCAGAAACCTGACAAAGCAGCGCTTCGCGGCGCTTTGTCCGGGAACCATAAGTTGGGGTTCAGGCGCTTCGCGGCGCTCTGTCCGGAAACTGTGTGGCCTTTCTGAACCAATTAAATCTCTCACCGTCAGAAACTGGCAAAGCAGCGCTTCGCGGCGCTTTGTCCGGGAACCATAAGCCGGGGGTCTGCGCGCTTCGCGGCGCTCTGTCCGGAAACTGTGTGGCTTTTCTGAACCAATTAAATCTCTCATGGTCAGAAAACCTGGCTGCGCAGCGCTTCGCGGCGCTTTGTCCGGGAACCGTAAGTTGGTGGTCTGCGCGCTTCGCGGCGCTCTGTCCGGAAACTGTGTGGCTTTTCTGAACCAATAAAATCTCTCACGGTCAGGAAAACCTGGTAAAGCGCGCTTCGCGGCGCTTTGTTCGGGAACCGTAAGTTGGATCTGTAGCGCTTCGCGGCGCTCTGTCCGGAAACTGTGTGGCTTTTCTGAACCAATAAAATTTCTCACGGTCAGGAAACCTTCGGCTGCAAAGCGCTTCGCGGCGCTTTGTCTGGGAACCGTAAGTTGGTTCAGCGCGCTTCGCGGCGCTGTGTCCGGAATCTGTGTGGCTTTTCTGAACCAATTAAATCTCTCACGGTCAGGAAAATTGGCTGCGCGCTTCGCGGCGCTTTGTCCGGGAACCGTAAGTTGGGAGTTCGTAGCGCTTCGCGGCGCTCTGTCCGGAAACTGTGTGGCTTTTCTGAACCAATTAAATCTCTCACGGTCCGGGAACCGTAAGCGCTTCGCGGCGCTTTGTCCGGGAACCATAAGTTGCAGCGCTTCGCGGCGCTCTGTCCGGAAACTGTGTGGCTTTTCTGAACCAATAAAATCTCTCACGGTCAGGAAAACCTCAAAAGCGCCGCTTCGCGGCGCTTTGTCCGGGAACCGTAAGTTGAGGTTCGTAGCGCTTCGCGGCGCTCTGTCCGGAAACTGTGTGGCTTTTCTGAACCAATTAAATCTCTCACGGTCAGGAAACCTCGGCTGCGCGCTTCGCGGCGCTTTGTCCGGGAACCATAGTTGGGTTTCAGGCGCTTCGCGGCGCTCTGTCCGGAAACTGTGTGGCTTTTCTGAACCAATTAAATCTCTCATGGTCAGGAAAATTGGCCAAAGCGGCTTCGCGGCGCTTTGTCCGGGAACCGTAAGCCGGTGGGTTCGCGCGCTTCGCGGCGCTCTGTCCGGAAACTGTGTGGCTTTTCTGAACCAATAAAATCTCTCACGGTCAGGAAACCCTGGCAAAAGCGCGCTTCGCGGCGCTTTGTTCGGGAACCGTAAGTTGGATTCAGCGCGCTTCGCGGCGCTCTGTCCGGAAACTGTGTGGCTTTTCTGAACCAATAAAATCTCTCACGGTCAGATACCTTGGCAGCGCGCTTCGCGGCGCTTTGTCCGGGAACCGGAAGGTTCGTGCGCTTCGCGGCGCTCTGTCCGGAAACTGTGTGGCTTTTCTGAATAATTTGAATCTCTCACGGTCAGTGGCCAGCGCCGCTTCGCGGCGCTTTGTCCGGGAACCATAAGTTGGTTCGCGCGCTTCGCGGCGCTCTGTCCGGAAACTGTGTGGCTTTTCTGAATAATTAAATCTCTCACGGTCAGGAAACCTGGCGCAAAGTGCGCTCGCGGCGCTTTGTCCGGGAACCATAAGTTGGTTCAGGCGCTTCGCGGCGCTGTGTCCGGAATCTGTGTGGCTTTTCTGAACCAATTAAATCTCTCACGGTCAGGAAAGTCTTCGGCCAAAGCAAGCGCTTCGCGGCGCTTTATCCGGGAACCGTAAGTTGGTTCGCGCGCTTCGCGGCGCTCTGTCCGGAAACTGTGTGGCTTTTCTGAACCAATTAAATCTCTCACGGTCAGAAAACCTGGCACAAAGCGCGCTTCGCGGCGCTTTGTCCGGGAACCATTAAGCTGGGGTTCAGTGCGCTTCGCGGCGCTCTGTCCGGAAACTGTGTGGCCTTTCTGAACCAATTAAATCTCTCACGGTCAGGAAAACCTGGCCAAAGCAGCGCTTCGCGGCGCTTTGTCCGGGAACCGTAAGCCGGGGTTCGCGCCGCTTCGCGGCGCTCTGTCCGGAAACTGTGTGGCTTTTCTGAACCAATTGAATCTCTCACGGTCAGGAAAACCTTCGGCCAAAGCGCGCTTCGCGGCGCTTTATCCGGGAACCGTAAGTTGGTTCGCGCGCTTCGCGGCGCTCTGTCCGGAAACTGTGTGGCCTTTCTGAACCAATTAAATCTCTCACGGTCAGAAAACTGGCACAAAGCAGCGCTTCGCGGCGCTTTGTCCGGGAACCGTAAGTTGGTTCAGGTTCGCGCTTCGCGGCGCTCTGTCCGGAATCTGTGTGGCTTTTCTGAACCAATTAAATCTCTCACGGTCAAAAACTCTGGCAAAGGCAAAGCGCTTCGCGGCGCTTTGTCCGGGAACCGTAAGCTGGGGTTCGCGCGCTTCGCGGCGCTCTGTCCGGAAACTGTGTGGCTTTTCTGACCAATTGAATCTCTCACGGTCAGAAACCTGCCAAAGCGCGCTTCGCGGCGCTTTGTCTGGGAACCGTAAGTTGGAGGTTCAGCGCTTCGCGGCGCTCTGTCCGGAAACTGTGTGGCTTTTCTGAACCAATAAAATCTCTCACGGTCAGGAAAACCTGGCGCAAAGGCGCTTCGCGGCGCTTTGTCCGGGAACCATTAAGCCGGGGGTTCGTACGCTTCGCGGCGCTCTGTCCGGAAACTGTGTGGCTTTTCTGAACCAATTAAATCTCTCATGGTCAGGAAAACTCGGCTGCAGCGCGCGCTTCGCGGCGCTTTGTCCGGGAACCGTAAGCTGGTGGGTTCGCGCGCTTCGCGGCGCTCTGTCCGGAAACTGTGTGGCTTTTCTGAACCAATAAAATCTCTCACGGTCAGGAAACTCCAAAGCGCAGCGCTTCGCGGCGCTTTGTTCGGGAACCGTGTTGGATTCAGCGCTTCGCGGCGCTCTGTCCGGAAACCGTGTGGCTTTTCTGAACCAATTAAATCTCTCACGGTCAGGAAAACCTGGCCAAAGCGCAGCGCTTCGCGGCGCTTTGTCTGGGAACCGTAAGTTGGTTCAGGCGCGCTTCGCGGCGCTCTGTCCGGAAACTGTGTGGCTTTTCTGAACCAATTAAATCTCTCACGGTCAGACAACCTCGGCTGCAAAGCGCCGCTTCGCGGCGCTTTGTCCGGGAACCGTAAGTTGGGGTTCAGCGCTTCGCGGCGCTCTGTCCGGAAACTGTGTGGCTTTTCTGAACCAATTAAATCTCTCACGGTCAGGAAAACTGGCTGGCGCGCTTCGCGGCGCTTTGTCCGGGAACCGTAAGCCGGAGGTTCAGGCTTCGCGGCGCTCTGTCCGGAAACTGTGTGGCTTTTCTGAACCAATTAAATCTCTCACGGTCAGTAACCTCAAAGCAGCAAACCCGGCGCCATGCTTCGCGGCGCTTTGTCCGGGGAACCATAAGCCGGTGGTTCGCGGCTTCGCGGCGCTCTGTCCGGAAACTGTGTGGCTTTTCTGAACCAATAAAATCTCTCACGGTCAGGAAAATTTGGCAAAGCGCGCTTCGCGGCGCTTTGTCCGGGAACCATAGCCGGAGGTCTGCGCGCTTCGCGGCGCTCTGTCCGGAAACTGTGTGGCTTTTCTGAATAATTTGAATCTCTCACGGTCAGGAAAACCTGGCTGCAAAGCGCTTCGCGGCGCTTTGTCCGGGAACCATAAGCCGGTGGTTGCGCGCTTCGCGGCGCTCTGTCCGGAAACTGTGTGGCTTTTCTGAACCAATTAAATCTCTCACGGTCAGGAAAATCTGCAGCAGCGCTTCGCGGCGCTTTGTCCGGGAACCGTAAGCTGGTGGGTTCGCGCGCTTCGCGGCGCTCTGTCCGGAAACTGTGTGGCTTTTCTGAACCAATAAAATCTCTCACGGTCAGAAAACTCTGGCAAAGCGCGCTTCGCGGCGCTTTGTCTGGGAACCGTAAGTTGGTTCAGCGCGCTTCGCGGCGCTCTGTCCGGAAACTGTGTGGCTTTTCTGAATAATTTAAATCTCTCACGGTCAGGAAAAACTCGGCCAAAGCAGTGCTTCGCGGCGCTTTGTCCGGGAACCGTAAGTTGGGTTCGTACGCGCTTCGCGGCGCTCTGTCCGGAAACTGTGTGGCTTTTCTGAACCAATTAAATCTCTCACGGTCAGGAAAACCCTGGCCAGCGCGCTTCGCGGCGCTTTGTCCGGGAACCGTAAGTTGTTCTGCGCGCTTCGCGGCGCTCTGTCCGGAAACCGTGTGGCTTTTCTGAACCAATTAAATCTCTCACGGTCAGAAAACCTGGCTGCGCGCGCTTCGCGGCGCTTTGTCCGGGAACCATAAGTTGGGGTTCGCGCGCTTCGCGGCGCTCTGTCCGGAAACTGTGTGGCTTTTCTGAATAATTTAAATCTCTCACGGTCAGGATAACCCTGGCTTCGCGGCGCTTTGTCCGGGAACCATAAGCCGGGGTCTGCGCGCTTCGCGGCGCTCTGTCCGGAAACTGTGTGGCTTTTCTGAACCAATTAAATCTCTCACGGTCAGGAAAATTCCGCAGCGCTTCGCGGCGCTTTGTCCGGGAACCATAAGTTGGTTCGCGCGCTTCGCGGCGCTCTGTCCGGAAACTGTGTGGCTTTTCTGAACCAATAAAATCTCTCACGGTCAGGAAACCTGGCAAAGCAGCGCTTCGCGGCGCTTTGTCCGGGAACCGTAAGTTGGTTCAGCGCTTCGCGGCGCTCTGTCCGGAAACTGTGTGGCTTTTCTGAACCAATTAAATCTCTCACGGTCAGGAACAATCCTTCTGTTCAAAGCAGCGCTTCGCGGCGCTTTGTCCGGGAACCATAAGCTTTGGTGGTAGCGCTTCGCGGCGCTCTGTCCGGAAACTGTGTGGCTTTTCTGAACCAATTAAATCTCTCACGGTCAGGAAACCTGGCCAAAGCGCCGCTTCGCGGCGCTTTGTCCGGGAACCGTAAGTTGGGGTTCAGTGCGCTTCGCGGCGCTCTGTCCGGAAACTGTGTGGCTTTTCTGAACCAATTAAATCTCTCACGGTCAGGGAAATCTCCTGGCTGCAGCGCTTCGCGGCGCTTTGTCCGGGAACCGTAAGCTGGTTCTGTAGCGCTTCGCGGCGCTCTGTCCGGAAACTGTGTGGCTTTTCTGAACCAATTAAATCTCTCACGGTCAGGAAATTCGGCCAAAGCGCGCTTCGCGGCGCTTTGTCCGGGAACCGTAAGCCGGGGTTCGCGCGCTTCGCGGCGCTCTGTCCGGAAACTGTGTGGCTTTTCTGAACCAATTAAATCTCTCACGGTCAGGAAACTGGCGCAGCGCTTCGCGGCGCTTTGTCCGGGAACCGTAAGTTGGAGGTTCGCGCTTCGCGGCGCTCTGTCCGGAAACTGTGTGGCTTTTCTGAACCAATTAAATCTCTCACGGTCAGGAAACCTCGGCAAGCGCTTCGCGGCGCTTTGTCCGGGAACCATAAGTTGGTTCAGGCGCTTCGCGGCGCTCTGTCCGGAAACTGTGTGGCTTTTCTGAACCAATTAAATCTCTCACGGTCAGGAAACCTGGCAAAGTGCGCCGCTTCGCGGCGCTTTGTCCGGGAACCGTAAGCCGGTTCTGTGCGCTTCGCGGCGCTCTGTCCGGAAACTGTGTGGCTTTTCTGAACCAATAAAATCTCTCACGGTCAGGAAAACCTTCACAAAGTGCGCTTCGCGGCGCTTTGTCCGGGAACCATAAGTTGGTTCGCGCTTCGCGGCGCTCTGTCCGGAAACTGTGTGGCTTTTCTGAACCATTTAAATCTCTCACGGTCAGAAAACCTGGCAGCGCTTCGCGGCGCTTTGTCCGGGAACCGTAAGTTGGTTCAGGCGCTTCGCGGCGCTCTGTCCGGAAACTGTGTGGCTTTTCTGAACCAATTAAATCTCTCACGGTCAGGAAAACTCCGGCCAAAGCGCGCTTCGCGGCGCTTTGTCCGGGAACCGTAAGTTGGTTCAGGCGCGCTTCGCGGCGCTCTGTCCGGAAACTGTGTGGCTTTTCTGAACCAATTAAATCTCTCACGGTCAGAAACCTGGCTGCGCAGCGCTTCGCGGCGCTTTGTCCGGGAACCGTAAGTTGGTTCAGCGCTTCGCGGCGCTCTGTCCGGAAACTGTGTGGCTTTTCTGAACCAATTAAATCTCTCACGGTCAGTCAGAAACACCTGGCCAAAGCAATAGCGCTTCGCGGCGCTTTGTCCGGGAACCGTAAGTTGGAGTTCGTGCGCTTCGCGGCGCTCTGTCCGGAAACTGTGTGGCTTTTCTGAACCAATTAAATCTCTCACGGTCAGGGAAAACTCGGCTGCGGCGCTTCGCGGCGCTTTGTCCGGGAACCGTAAGCCGGGGTTCTGCGCGCGCTTCGCGGCGCTCTGTCCGGAAACTGTGTGGCTTTTCTGAACCAATAAAATCTCTCACGGTCAGGAAAACCTGGCAAAGCAGCGCTTCGCGGCGCTTTGTCCGGGAACCGTAAGCCGGATTCAGCGCTTCGCGGCGCTCTGTCCGGAAACTGTGTGGCTTTTCTGAACCAATTAAATCTCTCACGGTCAGGAAATACCTGCGCAGCGCTTCGCGGCGCTTTGTCCGGGAACCGTAAGCTGGTTCAGTAGCGCTTCGCGGCGCTCTGTCCGGAAACTGTGTGGCTTTTCTGAACCAATTAAATCTCTCACGGTCAGGAAAACCCTGGCTGCGCAGCGCTTCGCGGCGCTTTGTCCGGGAACCGTAAGTTGGTTCTGCGCGCTTCGCGGCGCTCTGTCCGGAAACTGTGTGGCTTTTCTGAACCAATTAAATCTCTCACGGTCAGGAAAACTGGCTAAAGCGCGCTTCGCGGCGCTTTGTCCGGGAACCATAAGCTGGGGTTCAGCGCTTCGCGGCGCTCTGTCCGGAAACTGTGTGGCTTTTCTGAACCAATTAAATCTCTCACGGTCAGAAAACCTGGCTGCGCAGCTTCGCGGCGCTTTGTCCGGGAACCGTAAGCCGGGAGTTCGCGCGCGCTTCGCGGCGCTCTGTCCGGAAACTGTGTGGCTTTTCTGAACCAATAAAATCTCTCACGGTCAGGAAACCTGGCTGCGCGCTTCGCGGCGCTTTGTCCGGGAACCGTAAGTTGGGTTCTGCGCCGCTTCGCGGCGCTCTGTCCGGAAACTGTGTGGCTTTTCTGAACCAATTAAATCTCTCACGGTCAGAAAACCCTGGCAAAGCGCGCTTCGCGGCGCTTTGTCCGGGAACCGTAAGTTGGGGTTCTGCGCGCTTCGCGGCGCTCTGTCCGGAAACTGTGTGGCTTTTCTGAACCAATAAAATCTCTCACGGTCAGGAATTCGGCCAAAGCGCGCTTCGCGGCGCTTTGTCCGGGAACCGTAAGTTGGTTCTGCGCGCTTCGCGGCGCTCTGTCCGGAAACTGTGTGGCTTTTCTGAACCAATAAAATCTCTCACGGTCAGGAAAACTCCTGGCCAGCGCAAAGCGCTTCGCGGCGCTTTGTCCGGGAACCGTAAGCCGGTTCGCGGCTTCGCGGCGCTCTGTCCGGAAACTGTGTGGCTTTTCTGAACCAATTAAATCTCTCACGGTCAGGAAATCTGGAAAGCAGCGGCTTCGCGGCGCTTTGTCCGGGAACCGTAAGTTGGGTTCAGCGCTTCGCGGCGCTCTGTCCGGAAACCGTGTGGCTTTTCTGAACCAATTAAATCTCTCACGGTCAGGAAACCTGGCAAAGCGCGCTTCGCGGCGCTTTGTCCGGGAACCATAAGTTGGTGGTTCGTAGCGCTTCGCGGCGCTCTGTCCGGAAACTGTGTGGCTTTTCTGAACCAATTAAATCTCTCACGGTCAGGAAAACCTCACAAAGCGCCGCTTCGCGGCGCTTTGTCCGGGAACCGTAAGTTGGTTCAGCGCTTCGCGGCGCTCTGTCCGGAAACTGTGTGGCTTTTCTGAACCAATTAAATCTCTCACGGTCAGAAAACCTGGCAAAGCAGCGCTTCGCGGCGCTTTGTCCGGGAACCGTAAGTTGGGTTCAGCGCTTCGCGGCGCTCTGTCCGGAAACTGTGTGGCTTTTCTGAACCAATTAAATCTCTCACGGTCAGGAAACCTGGCAAAGCAGCGCTTCGCGGCGCTTTGTCCGGGAACCATAAGTTGGTTTCAGCGCTTCGCGGCGCTCTGTCCGGAAACTGTGTGGCTTTTCTGAACCAATTAAATCTCTCACGGTCAGGAAAACCTTGGCCGGCAAAGCGCTTCGCGGCGCTTTGTCCGGGAACCATAAGCTGGTTCAGTGCGCTTCGCGGCGCTCTGTCCGGAAACTGTGTGGCTTTTCTGAACCAATTAAATCTCTCACGGTCAGAAATTCGGCCAAAGCAGCGCTTCGCGGCGCTTTGTCCGGGAACCATAAGCTGGGTAGCGCTTCGCGGCGCTCTGTCCGGAAACTGTGTGGCTTTTCTGAACCAATTAAATCTCTCACGGTCAGGAAAACCTGCCAAAGACGCTTCGCGGCGCTTTGTCCGGGAACCGTAAGTTGGTTCGTGCGCGCTTCGCGGCGCTCTGTCCGGAAACTGTGTGGCTTTTCTGAACCAATTAAATCTCTCACGGTCAGAAACTCGGTTGCGCAGCGCTTCGCGGCGCTTTGTCCGGGAACCATAAGCCGGTTCGTGCGCGCTTCGCGGCGCTCTGTCCGGAAACTGTGTGGCTTTTCTGAACCAATTAAATCTCTCACGGTCAGAAACCTCGGCTGCAGCAAGCGCTTCGCGGCGCTTTGTCCGGGAACCGTAAGCTGGGGTTCGTGCGCTTCGCGGCGCTCTGTCCGGAAACTGTGTGGCTTTTCTGAACCAATAAATCTCTCACGGTCAGGGAAAACTCCTGTCCAAAGCAATGCCGCTTCGCGGCGCTTTGTCCGGGAACCATAAGTTGGCCGCTTCGTGGCGCTTCGCGGCGCTCTGTCCGGAAACTGTGTGGCTTTTCTGAACCAATTAAATCTCTCACGGTCAGGAAAAACCTGGCTAAAGCGCGCTTCGCGGCGCTTTGTCCGGGAACCGTAAGTTGGTTCTGCGCGCTTCGCGGCGCTCTGTCCGGAAACTGTGTGGCTTTTCTGAACCAATTAAATCTCTCACGGTCAGGGAAACCACGGCCAAAGCGCGCTTCGCGGCGCTTTGTCCGGGAACCATAAGTTGGTTCTGTAGCGCTTCGCGGCGCTCTGTCCGGAAACTGTGTGGCTTTTCTGAACCAATTAAATCTCTCACGGTCAGACAATTCTGGCAAAGTAGCAGCGCTTCGCGGCGCTTTGTCCGGGAACCGTAAGTTGGAGGTTCAGCGCGCTTCGCGGCGCTCTGTCCGGAAACTGTGTGGCTTTTCTGAACCAATTAAAATCTCTCACGGTCAGGGAACCTGGCTGCAAAGCAGCGCTTCGCGGCGCTTTGTCCGGGAACCGTAAGTTGGTTCTGCGCGCGCTTCGCGGCGCTCTGTCCGGAAACTGTGTGGCTTTTCTGAACCAATTAAATCTCTCACGGTCAGGGACAACTGGCTGCCAGCGCTTCGCGGCGCTTTGTCCGGGAACCGAAAGCTGGTTCAGCGCTTCGCGGCGCTCTGTCCGGAAACTGTGTGGCTTTTCTGAACCAATAAAAATCTCTCACGGTCAGAAAACCTCGGCCAAAGCGCGCTTCGCGGCGCTTTGTCCGGGAACCGTAAGTTGGGGTTCAGGCGCTTCGCGGCGCTCTGTCCGGAAACTGTGTGGCTTTTCTGAACCAATTAAATCTCTCACGGTCAGGAAAACTTCGGCTGCAAAGCGCTTCGCGGCGCTTTGTCCGGGAACCGTAAGTTGGTTCAGGCGCTTCGCGGCGCTCTGTCCGGAAACTGTGTGGCTTTTCTGAACCAATTAAATCTCTCACGGTCAGGAAACCTGGCCAAAGCGCTGCGCTTCGCGGCGCTTTGTCCGGGAACCGTAAGTTGGTCTGCGCGCTTCGCGGCGCTCTGTCCGGAAACTGTGTGGCTTTTCTGAACCAATAAAATCTCTCACGGTCAGGAAAACTCGTGCGCGCTTCGCGGCGCTTTGTCCGGGAACCATAAGCTGGTTCGTAGCGCTTCGCGGCGCTCTGTCCGGAAACTGTGTGGCTTTTCTGAACCAATTAAATCTCTCACGGTCAGAAAACCTCGAGCAAAGCGCAGCGCTTCGCGGCGCTTTGTCCGGGAACCGTAAGCCGGTTCTGCGCGCTTCGCGGCGCTCTGTCCGGAAACTGTGTGGCTTTTCTGAACCAATTGAATCTCTCACGGTCAGACAACCCTGTAAAGCGCGCTTCGCGGCGCTTTGTCCGGGAACCATAAGCCGGCGCTTCGCGGCGCTCTGTCCGGAAACTGTGTGGCTTTTCTGAACCAATAAAATCTCTCACGGTCAGGAAACCTCGGCCAAAGTGCGCGCTTCGCGGCGCTTTGTCCGGGAACCGTTAGCCGGATTCAGCGCGCTTCGCGGCGCTCTGTCCGGAAACTGTGTGGCTTTTCTGAACCAATAAAATTTCTCACGGTCAGAAACTGGCTGCAGCGCTTCGCGGCGCTTTGTCCGGGAACCATAAGTTGGGTTCAGGCGCGCTTCGCGGCGCTCTGTCCGGAAACTGTGTGGCTTTTCTGAACCAATTAAATCTCTCACGGTCAGGAAAACCTCGTCCAAAGGCGTTCGCGGCGCTTTGTCCGGGAACCGTAAGCCGGGTTCTGCGCGCTTCGCGGCGCTCTGTCCGGAAACTGTGTGGCTTTTCTGAATAATTTAAATCTCTCACGGTCAGGAAACCCTGGCCAAAGCGCCGCTTCGCGGCGCTTTGTCCGGGAACCATAAGTCGGGGGTTCGCGCCTGCTTCGCGGCGCTCTGTCCGGAAACTGTGTGGCTTTTCTGAACCAATTAAATCTCTCACGGTTGAAAATCCGGCTGCGCAAAGCGCTTCGCGGCGCTTTGTCCGGGAACCGTAAGTTGGGGTTCGCGCTTCGCGGCGCTCTGTCCGGAAACTGTGTGGCTTTTCTGAATAATTTAAATCTCTCACGGTCAGGACAACCTGGCAAAGTGCGCGCTTCGCGGCGCTTTGTCCGGGAACCATAAGTTGGGTTCAGGTGCGCTTCGCGGCGCTCTGTCCGGAAACTGTGTGGCTTTTCTGAACCAATAAAATCTCTCACGGTCAGGATAACTGGCGGCCAAAGCGCTTCGCGGCGCTTTGTCCGGGAACCGTAAGTTGGTTCTGCGCGCTTCGCGGCGCTCTGTCCGGAAACTGTGTGGCTTTTCTGAACCAATAAAATCTCTCACGGTCAGGAAAACCTGGCTAAAGCAGCGCGCTTCGCGGCGCTTTGTCCGGGAACCGTAAGCCGAGGGTTCAGCGCTTCGCGGCGCTCTGTCCGGAAACTGTGTGGCTTTTCTGAACCAATTAAATCTCTCACGGTCAGGCCCCAAAGCGCGCTTCGCGGCGCTTTGTCCGGGAACCATAAGTTGGGTTCAGCGCTTCGCGGCGCTCTGTCCGGAAACTGTGTGGCTTTTCTGAAATAATAAAATCTCTCACGGTCAGGAATATCTGGTCCAAAGCGCAGCGCTTCGCGGCGCTTTGTCCGGGAACCGTAAGCCGGGGTTTGTGCGCGCTTCGCGGCGCTCTGTCCGGAAACTGTGTGGCTTTTCTGAACCAATTAAATCTCTCACGGTCAGGAAAACCCCGGCCAAAACGCGCGCTTCGCGGCGCTTTGTCCGGGAACCGTGAGTTGGTTCTGCGCGCTTCGCGGCGCTCTGTCCGGAAACTGTGTGGCTTTTCTGAACCAATTAAATCTCTCACGGTCAGAAACCTGGCAAAGCGACGGCTTCGCGGCGCTTTGTCCGGGAACCGTAAGTTGGGTCTGCGCGCTTCGCGGCGCTCTGTCCGGAAACTGTGTGGCTTTTCTGACCAATTTGAATCTCTCACGGTCAGGGAAACTGGCCAGCGCGCTTCGCGGCGCTTTGTCCGGGAACCGTAAGCCGGGTTCAGCCGCTTCGCGGCGCTCTGTCCGGAAACTGTGTGGCTTTTCTGAACCAATTGAATCTCTCACGGTCAGAAAACCTGGTCCAAAGCGCTTCGCGGCGCTTTGTCCGGGAACCGTAAGCTGGTTCTGCGCGCTTCGCGGCGCTCTGTCCGGAAACTGTGTGGCTTTTCTGAATAATTAAATCTCTCACGGTCAGGAAAACCTGGCCAAAGCGCGCTTCGCGGCGCTTTGTCCGGGAACCGTAAGCCGGTTCTGCAGCGCTTCGCGGCGCTCTGTCCGGAAACTGTGTGGCTTTTCTGAACCAATTGAATCTCTCACGGTCAGAAAACCTGGACAAAGCGCTTCGCGGCGCTTTGTCCGGGAACCGTAAGTTGGTTCTGCGGCGCTTCGCGGCGCTCTGTCCGGAAACTGTGTGGCTTTTCTGAACCAATAAAATCTCTCACGGTCAAAATTCCGATGTGCGCGCTTCGCGGCGCTTTGTCCGGGAACCATAAGTTGGTTCGTGCGCGCTTCGCGGCGCTCTGTCCGGAAACTGTGTGGCTTTTCTGAACCAATAAAATCTCTCACGGTCAGGAAAACCTCAGCAAAGCGCGCGCTTCGCGGCGCTTTGTCTGGGAACCGTAAGTTGAGGGATCGTGATGCGCTTCGCGGCGCTCTGTCCGGAAACTGTGTGGCTTTTCTGAACCAATTAAATCTCTCACGGTCAGGGAAACCTGGCAAAGCGCTTCGCGGCGCTTTGTCCGGGAACCATTAGTTGGTTCAGGCTTCGCGGCGCTCTGTCCGGAAACTGTGTGGCTTTTCTGAACCATTTAAATCTCTCACGGTCAGGAAAACCTGGCTGTGCAGCGCTTCGCGGCGCTTTGTCCGGGAACCATAAGCCGGTTCAGCAGCGCTTCGCGGCGCTCTGTCCGGAAACTGTGTGGCTTTTCTGAACCAATAAAATCTCTCACGGTCAGAAAACCTCGGCTGCAGCGCTTCGCGGCGCTTTGTCCGGGAACCGTGAGTTGGTTCAGCGCTTCGCGGCGCTCTGTCCGGAAACTGTGTGGCTTTTCTGAACCAATTAAATCTCACGGTCAGGAAAGTCTCGGCAAAAGCGCTTCGCGGCGCTTTGTCCGGGAACCATAAGCTGGGGTTCGCGCGCTTCGCGGCGCTCTGTCCGGAAACTGTGTGGCTTTTCTGAATAATTTAAATCTCTCACGGTCAGGATAATTCACAAAGCGCAAAGCGCTTCGCGGCGCTTTGTCCGGGAACCATAAGCCGGGTCTGGTTGCGCGCTTCGCGGCGCTCTGTCCGGAAACTGTGTGGCTTTTCTGAACCAATTAAATCTCTCACGGTCAGAGAAACCTCGGCAAAGCAGCGCTTCGCGGCGCTTTGTCCGGGAACCGTAAGCCGGTCTGCGCGCTTCGCGGCGCTCTGTCCGGAAACTGTGTGGCTTTTCTGAACCAATTAAAATCTCTCACGGTCAGACAACCCGGCTGCAAAAGCGCCGTTCGCGGCGCTTTGTCCGGGAACCGTAAGTTGGGGGTCTGCGTGCGCTTCGCGGCGCTCTGTCCGGAAACTGTGTGGCTTTTCTGAACCAATTAAATCTCTCACGGTCAGGAAATCCTGGTCCAGCGCGCTTCGCGGCGCTTTGTCCGGGAACCATAAGCCGGGGTTCAGCGCTTCGCGGCGCTCTGTCCGGAAACTGTGTGGCTTTTCTGAACCAATTAAATCTCTCACGGTCAGGGATAACCCGTCCAGGCGCCGTTTCGCGGCGCTTTGTCCGGGAACCATAAGTTGGTTCGTGCGCTTCGCGGCGCTCTGTCCGGAAACTGTGTGGCTTTTCTGAACCAATTAAATCTCTCACGGTCAGGACAACTCGGCGCAAAGCGCTTCGCGGCGCTTTGTCCGGGAACCATAAGCCGGGGTTCTGCGCTTCGCGGCGCTCTGTCCGGAAACTGTGTGGCTTTTCTGAACCAATTGAATCTCTCACGGTCAGGAAAACCTGGCGCGCGCTTCGCGGCGCTTTGTCCGGGAACCATTAGTTGGTTCAGCGCGCTTCGCGGCGCTCTGTCCGGAAACTGTGTGGCTTTTCTGAATAATTTAAATCTCTCACGGTCAGGAAAACCTCTCAAAGGCGCCGCTTCGCGGCGCTTTGTCCGGGAACCATAAGTTGGTTCTGCGCTTCGCGGCGCTCTGTCCGGAAACTGTGTGGCTTTTCTGAACCAATTGAATCTCTCACGGTCAGGAAAACCCTGGCCAAAGTGCCGCTTCGCGGCGCTTTGTCCGGGAACCATTAGTTGGGGTTCAGCGCTTCGCGGCGCTCTGTCCGGAAACTGTGTGGCTTTTCTGAACCATTAAAATCTCTCACGGTCAGAAAACCTGGCAGCAGCGCTTCGCGGCGCTTTGTCCGGGAACCGTAAGTTGGTTCGTGCGCTTCGCGGCGCTCTGTCCGGAAACTGTGTGGCTTTTCTGAATAATTTAAATCTCTCACGGTCAGGATAACCTGCAAAGCGCTTCGCGGCGCTTTGTCCGGGAACCATAAGCCGGTGGCGCGCTTCGCGGCGCTCTGTCCGGAAACTGTGTGGCTTTTCTGAACCAATAAAATCTCTCACGGTCAGAAACCTGGCTGCAAAGCGCTTCGCGGCGCTTTGTCCGGGAACCATAAGTTGGTCTGCGCGCTTCGCGGCGCTCTGTCCGGAAACTGTGTGGCTTTTCTGAACCAATAAAATCTCTCACGGTCAGGAAAACCCTGGCCAGCGCGCTTCGCGGCGCTTTGTCCGGGAACCAAGCCGGGGTTCAGCGCGCTTCGCGGCGCTCTGTCCGGAAACTGTGTGGCTTTTCTGAACCAATTAAATCTCTCACGGTCAGGAAAACTCATGCGCAGCGCTTCGGCGGCGCTTTGTCCGGGAACCATAAGTTGGGGGTTCGTAGCGCTTCGCGGCGCTCTGTCCGGAAACTGTGTGGCTTTTCTGAACCAATTAAATCTCTCACGGTCAGGAAAATCTGGCCAAAGCAGCGCTTCGCGGCGCTTTGTCCGGGAACCATAAGTTGGGGTTCAGCGCTTCGCGGCGCTCTGTCCGAAACTGTGTGGCTTTTCTGAATAATTAAAATCTCTCACGGTCAGGACAATAACTGAGCTTCAAAGCGGCGCTTCGCGGCGCTTTGTCCGGGAACCATAAGCCGGGGTTCGCGCTTCGCGGCGCTCTGTCCGGAAACTGTGTGGCTTTTCTGAACCAATTAAATCTCTCACGGTCAGGAAACCTGGCTGCGCAAAGCGCTTCGCGGCGCTTTGTCCGGGAACCATAAGTTGGTTCAGGCGCTTCGCGGCGCTCTGTCCGGAAACTGTGTGGCTTTTCTGAACCAATTGAATCTCTCACGGTCAGGACAATCTGGCCAAAGCGCGCTTCGCGGCGCTTTGTCCGGGAACCGTAAGTTGGTTCAGCGCTTCGCGGCGCTCTGTCCGGAAACTGTGTGGCTTTTCTGAACCAATTAAATCTCTCACGGTCAGGAAACCTCGGCCAAAGCGGCGCTTCGCGGCGCTTTGTCCGGGAACCGTAAGCCGGGTTGCGCGCTTCGCGGCGCTCTGTCCGGAAACTGTGTGGCTTTTCTGAACCAATTAAATCTCTCACGGTCAGGAAACCTCGCCAAAGCAGCGCTTCGCGGCGCTTTGTCCGGGAACCATAAGCTGGGTTCTGCTAGCGCTTCGCGGCGCTCTGTCCGGAAACTGTGTGGCTTTTCTGAATAATTTAAATCTCTCACGGTCAGGACAATCCTGGCCAAAAGCGCTTCGCGGCGCTTTGTCCGGGAACCATAAGTCGAGGTTCACTGCGCGCTTCGCGGCGCTCTGTCCGGAAACTGTGTGGCTTTTCTGAACCAATAAAATCTCTCACGGTCAGGAAACCTGACAAAGGCAGCGCTTCGCGGCGCTTTGTCCGGGAACCATAAGCTGGAGGTTCGCGCGCTTCGCGGCGCTCTGTCCGGAAACTGTGTGGCTTTTCTGAACCAACTAAATCTCTCACGGTCAGGGACACCTGGCGCAAAAGTGCGCTTCGCGGCGCTTTGTCCGGGAACCATTAAGTTGGTTTGCGCTTCGCGGCGCTCTGTCCGGAAACTGTGTGGCTTTTCTGAACCAATTAAATCTCTCACGGTCAGGAAAACCTGGCTGGCGCGCTTCGCGGCGCTTTGTCCGGGAACCATAAGTTGGTTCAGCGCTTCGCGGCGCTCTGTCCGGAAACTGTGTGGCTTTTCTGAACCAATTAAATCTCTCACGGTCAGGAAAACCTGGCTAAAGCGCGCTTCGCGGCGCTTTGTCCGGGAACCGTAAGCTGGTTCGTAGCGCTTCGCGGCGCTCTGTCCGGAAACTGTGTGGCTTTTCTGAACCAATTAAATCTCTCACGGTCAGGATACACCTCGGTCCAAAGCGCGCTTCGCGGCGCTTTGTCCGGGAACCATAAGTTGGTTCTGCAGCGCTTCGCGGCGCTCTGTCCGGAAACTGTGTGGCTTTTCTGAATAATTTAAATCTCTCACGGTCAGGGGATAACCTGGCTGGCAGCGCTTCGCGGCGCTTTGTCCGGGAACCATAAGCCGGTTCCTGCGCGCTTCGCGGCGCTCTGTCCGGAAACTGTGTGGCTTTTCTGAACCAATTGAATCTCTCACGGTCAGAAACCTGGCCAAAGCGCGCTTCGCGGCGCTTTGTCCGGGAACCATAAGTTGGTTCAGGTAGCGCTTCGCGGCGCTCTGTCCGGAAACTGTGTGGCTTTTCTGAATAATTTAAATCTCTCACGGTCAGAAAACCTCTACAGCGCGCTTCGCGGCGCTTTGTCCGGGAACCATAAGTTGGTTCAGGCGCGCTTCGCGGCGCTCTGTCCGGAAACTGTGTGGCTTTTCTGAATAATTTAAATCTCTCACGGTCAGAAAACCTTCGGCTAGCAGCGCTTCGCGGCGCTTTGTCCGGGAACCATAAGTTGGGTTCAGCGCTTCGCGGCGCTCTGTCCGGAAACTGTGTGGCTTTTCTGAATAATTTAAATCTCTCACGGTCAGGACAACCTGGCTGCGCAGCGCTTCGCGGCGCTTTGTCCGGGAACCATAAGTTGGGTTCTGCGCGCTTCGCGGCGCTCTGTCCGGAAACTGTGTGGCTTTTCTGAACCAATTGAATCTCTCACGGTCAGGGAAACCTCGGCTGCAAAGCGCTTCGCGGCGCTTTGTCCGGGAACCATAAGTTGGGGTTCGCGCGCTTCGCGGCGCTCTGTCCGGAAACTGTGTGGCTTTTCTGAATAATTTAAATCTCTCACGGTCAGGAAAATCTGGTGCGCGCGCTTCGCGGCGCTTTGTCCGGGAACCATAAGCCTGGTTCTGTGCGCTTCGCGGCGCTCTGTCCGGAAACTGTGTGGCTTTTCTGAACCAATTAAATCTCTCACGGTCAGGAAAACCTTCGGCCAAAGCGCGCTTCGCGGCGCTTTGTCCGGGAACCATAAGTTGGTTCAGGCGCTTCGCGGCGCTCTGTCCGGAAACTGTGTGGCTTTTCTGAACCAATTAAATCTCTCACGGTCAGGAAAACTGGCCAAAGCGCGCTTCGCGGCGCTTTGTCCGGGAACCGTAAGCTGGTTCTGCGCGCTTCGCGGCGCTCTGTCCGGAAACTGTGTGGCTTTTCTGAATAAATTAAATCTCTCACGGTCAGGACCTCACAAAGCAGCGCTTCGCGGCGCTTTGTCCGGGAACCAGGTTGGGTTCGCGCCGCTTCGCGGCGCTCTGTCCGGAAACTGTGTGGCTTTTTCTGAATAATTTGAATCTCTCACGGTCAGGAAACCTCGGCTGTGCGCGCTTCGCGGCGCTTTGTCCGGGAACCATAAGCTGGGGTTCGCGCGCTTCGCGGCGCTCTGTCCGGAAACTGTGTGGCTTTTCTGAATAATTTAAATCTCTCACGGTCAGAAAACCTGGCCAAAAAGGCGCTTCGCGGCGCTTTGTCCGGGAACCATAAGTTGGTTCAGCGCGCTTCGCGGCGCTCTGTCCGGAAACTGTGTGGCTTTTCTGAACCATTTAAATCTCTCACGGTCAGGAAAACCTTGGCAAAGCAGCGCTTCGCGGCGCTTTGTCCGGGAACCAAGCTGGGGCCTGTATGCTTCGCGGCGCTCTGTCCGGAAACTGTGTGGCTTTTCTGAATAATTTAAATCTCTCACGGTCAGGAAACCTGGCAAAGTGCGCTTCGCGGCGCTTTGTCCGGGAACCATGAGTTGGTTCGTATGCTTCGCGGCGCTCTGTCCGGAAACTGTGTGGCTTTTCTGAACCAATAAAATCTCTCACGGTCAGGAAAAATCTGGCAAAGCGCGCTTCGCGGCGCTTTGTCCGGGAACCATAAGTTGGTTCTGCGCGCTTCGCGGCGCTCTGTCCGGAAACTGTGTGGCTTTTCTGAACCAATTAAATCTCTCACGGTCAGGAAAACTCGACAAAGCGCTTCGCGGCGCTTTGTCCGGGAACCATAAGTTGGGTTCGTGCTTCGCGGCGCTCTGTCCGGAAACTGTGTGGCTTTTCTGAACCAATTAAATCTCTCACGGTCAGAAAACCTGGCAAAGCAGCGCTTCGCGGCGCTTTGTCCGGGAACCATAAGTTGGTTCGTGCGCTTCGCGGCGCTCTGTCCGGAAACTGTGTGGCTTTTCTGAACCAATTAAATCTCTCACGGTCAGGAAAACCTGGCAAAGCGCGCTTCGCGGCGCTTTGTCCGGGAACCATAAGCCGGGGTTCGTATGCGCTTCGCGGCGCTCTGTCCGGAAACTGTGTGGCTTTTCTGAACCAATTAAATCTCTCACGGTCAGGACAACCTGAAAGCGCTTCGCGGCGCTTTGTCCGGGAACCATAAGTTGGGTTCAGGCGCGCTTCGCGGCGCTCTGTCCGGAAACTGTGTGGCTTTTCTGAATAAATAAAATCTCTCACGGTCAGGAAACCTCGGCCAAAGCGATGCTTCGCGGCGCTTTGTCCGGGAACCATTAGTTGGGGTTCAGCGCTTCGCGGCGCTCTGTCCGGAAACTGTGTGGCTTTTCTGAATAAATAAAATCTCTCACGGTCAGGAAAACCTGGTCCAAAGCAGCGCTTCGCGGCGCTTTGTCCGGGAACCATAAGTTGGTCTGTGCGCTTCGCGGCGCTCCGTCCGGGAACTGTGTTGCTTTTCTGAATAATTTAAATCTCTCACGGTCAGGAAAACCTCGGCCAGGCGCAGCGCTTCGCGGCGCTTTGTCCGGGAACCATTGAGTTGGGGTTCAGGCGCGCTTCGCGGCGCTCTGTCCGGAAACTGTGTGGCTTTTCTGAACCATTTAAATCTCTCACGGTCAGGAAACCTTCGGCCAAAGCGACGCTTCGCGGCGCTTTGTCCGGGAACCATAAGTTGGTTCGTAGCGCTTCGCGGCGCTCTGTCCGGAAACTGTGTGGCTTTTCTGAACCAATTAAATCTCTCACGGTCAGAAAACCTCTGCTGCGCGCTTCGCGGCGCTTTGTCCGGGAACCATAAGCCGGTTCAGCGCTTCGCGGCGCTCTGTCCGGAAACTGTGTGGCTTTTCTGAACCAATAAAATCTCTCACGGTCAGGAAAACCTGGCGTGCAGCGCTTCGCGGCGCTTTGTCCGGGAACCATAAGCCGGGGTTCAGCGCTTCGCGGCGCTCTGTCCGGAAACTGTGTGGCTTTTCTGAATAATTTAAATCTCTCACGGTCAGAAACCTGGCCAAAGCGCCGCTTCGCGGCGCTTTGTCCGGGAACCATAAGTTGGGTTCGCGCGCTTCGCGGCGCTCTGTCCGGAAACTGTGTGGCTTTTCTGAATAATTTAAATCTCTCACGGTCAGGATAACCTGCGCTTAAGGCGCTTCGCGGCGCTCTGTCCGAAACTGGCGTTTTCTGAATAATGTCCGGGAACCATAAGTTGTCCGGGAACCATAAGCCGGGGTTCGCGGCGCTCTGTCCGGAAACTGTGTGGCTTTTCTGAATAAATTAAATCTCTCACGGTCAGGAAATCTGGCTGCAAAGCGCCGCTTCGCGGCGCTTTGTCCGGGAACCATAAGTTGGTTCGGTGCGCTTCGCGGCGCTCTGTCCGGAAACTGTGTGGCTTTTCTGAACCATTTAAATCTCTCACGGTCAGGAAACCTCGTCCAAAGCGCCGCTTCGCGGCGCTTTGTCCGGGAACCATAAGTTGGGGGTTCGTGCGCTTCGCGGCGCTCTGTCCGGAAACTGTGTGGCTTTTCTGAACCAATTAAATCTCTCACGGTCAGAAACCTGGCAAAGCGCGCTTCGCGGCGCTTTGTCCGGGAACCATAAGTTGGTTCTGCGCGCTTCGCGGCGCTCTGTCCGGAAACTGTGTGGCTTTTCTGAACCAATTAAATCTCTCACGGTCAGGAAACCTGGCCAAAGCGCCGCTTCGCGGCGCTTTGTCCGGGAACCATAAGTTGGGGTTCGTAGCGCTTCGCGGCGCTCTGTCCGGAAACTGTGTGGCTTTTCTGAATAAATTAAATCTCTCACGGTCAGGAAAAACCTGGCCAAAGCGCCGCTTCGCGGCGCTTTGTCCGGGAACCATAAGCCGGGGGTTCGCGTCGCTTCGCGGCGCTCTGTCCGGAAACTGTGTGGCTTTTCTGAATAATTTAAATCTCTCACGGTCAGAACAACCTGGCCAAAGCGCGCTTCGCGGCGCTTTGTCCGGGAACCATTAGTTGGTTCGCGTGCTTCGCGGCGCTCTGTCCGGAAACTGTGTGGCTTTTCTGAATAATTTAAATCTCTCACGGTCAGGAAAATACAAAGCGCGGCGCTTCGCGGCGCTTTGTCCGGGAACCATAAGTTGGGTTGCAGCGCTTCGCGGCGCTCTGTCCGGAAACTGTGTGGCTTTTCTGAATAATTAAAATCTCTCACGGTCAGGAAAACCTGCGCAGCGCTTCGCGGCGCTTTGTCCGGGAACCATAAGTTGGGGTTCAGGCGCTTCGCGGCGCTCTGTCCGGAAACTGTGTGGCTTTTCTGAATAATTTAAATCTCACACGGTCAGGAAAACCTGGCCAAAGCGGCTTCGCGGCGCTTTGTCCGGGAACCATAAGCTGGGGTTTTGCGCCGCTTCGCGGCGCTCTGTCCGGAAACTGTGTGGCTTTTCTGAATAATTTAAATCTCTCACGGTCAGAAAATCTGGCAAAAGCGCGCTTCGCGGCGCTTTGTCCGGGAACCATAAGTTGGGGTTCAGCGCTTCGCGGCGCTCTGTCCGGAAACTGTGTGGCTTTTCTGAATAATTTAAATCTCTCACGGTCAGGAAAAACTCGGTTGCGAGTGCACGCTTCGCGGCGCTTTGTCCGGGAACCGTGAGCCGGGAGGTTCGCGCGCCGCTTCGCGGCACTCTGTCCGGAAACTGTGTGGCTTTTCTGAATAATTTGAATCTCTCACGGTCAGAAAACCTGGCCAAAGCGCGCTTCGCGGCGCTTTGTCCGGGAACCATAAGTTGGGCCAGCGGCGCTTCGCGGCGCTCTGTCCGGAAACTGTGTGGCTTTTCTGAATAATTTAAATCTCTCACGGTCAGAAACCTTGCCAGCAAAGCGCTTCGCGGCGCTTTGTCCGGGAACCATAAGTTGGTTCGCGCGCTTCGCGGCGCTCTGTCCGGAAACTGTGTGGCTTTTCTGAATAATTTAAATCTCTCACGGTCAGAAAACTCGGCCAAAGCGCGCTTCGCGGCGCTTTGTCCGGGAACCATAAGTTGGGGTTCGCGCGCTTCGCGGCGCTCTGTCCGGAAACTGTGTGGCTTTTCTGAATAATTTGAATCTCTCACGGTCAGGATAATCTGGCAAAGCGCGCTTCGCGGCGCTTTGTCCGGGAACCATTAGTTGGGGTCTGTAAAGCGCTTCGCGGCGCTCTGTCCGGAAACTGTGTGGCTTTTCTGAATAATTAAAATCTCTCACGGTCAGGAAAACTCCTGGTCAGCGCGCTTCGCGGCGCTTTGTCCGGGAACCATTAGTTGGTTCAGCGCGCTTCGCGGCGCTCTGTCCGGAAACTGTGTGGCTTTTCTGAATAATTTAAATCTCTCACGGTCAGGAAACCTGGTTCGCAGCGCTTCGCGGCGCTTTGTCCGGGAACCATAAGCCGGGTTCGCGCGCTTCGCGGCGCTCTGTCCGGAAACCGTGTGGCTTTTCTGAATAATTTGAATCTCTCACGGTCAGGAAACCTTGCCAAAGCAGCGCTTCGCGGCGCTTTGTCCGGGAACCATAAGCTGGTTCAGGGCGCTTCGCGGCGCTCTGTCCGGAAACTGTGTGGCTTTTCTGAATAATTAAATCTCTCACGGTCAGGAAAACCTGGCAAAGCGCGCTTCGCGGCGCTTTGTCCGGGAACCATAAGTTGGTCTGTTCAGCGCTTCGCGGCGCTCTGTCCGGAAACTGTGTGGCTTTTCTGAATAATTTAAATCTCTCACGGTCAGAAAACCTTCCAAAGCAGCGCTTCGCGGCGCTTTGTCCGGGAACCATAAGTTGGTTCAGGCGCTTCGCGGCGCTCTGTCCGGAAACTGTGTGGCTTTTCTGAATAATTTAAATCTCTCACGGTCAGGACAACCCTGGCCAAAGCAGCGCTTCGCGGCGCTTTGTCCGGGAACCATAAGCTGGGGTTCGTAGCGCTTCGCGGCGCTCTGTCCGGAAACTGTGTGGCTTTTCTGAACCAATTAAATCTCTCACGGTCAGAAACCTCGGCCAAAGCGCGCTTCGCGGCGCTTTGTCCGGGAACCATAAGCTGGGGTTCTGCGCGCTTCGCGGCGCTCTGTCCGGAAACTGTGTGGCTTTTCTGAATAATTTAAATCTCTCACGGTCAGAAAACCTGGCTGCGCAAGCGCTTCGCGGCGCTTTGTCCGGGAACCATAAGTTGGTTCAGTGCGCTTCGCGGCGCTCTGTCCGGAAACTGTGTGGCTTTTCTGAATAAATTAAATCTCTCACGGTCAGGAAACCTGGCAAAGCGCAGCGCTTCGCGGCGCTTTGTCCGGGAACCATAAGTTGGGGTTCTAGAGCGCTTCGCGGCGCTCTGTCCGGAAACTGTGTGGCTTTTCTGAATAAATTAAATCTCTCACGGTCAGAAAACCTGCCAAAGCGCGCTTCGCGGCGCTTTGTCCGGGAACCATAAGTTGGGGTTGCGCGCTTCGCGGCGCTCTGTCCGGAAACTGTGTGGCTTTTCTGAACCAATTAAATCTCTCACGGTCAGGGATAACCTCGTCCAAAGCGCCGTTTCGCGGCGCTTTGTCCGGGAACCATAAGTTGGTTCTGCGCTTCGCGGCGCTCTGTCCGGAAACTGTGTGGCTTTTCTGAACCAATTAAATCTCTCACGGTCGGGGAAAAACCTCGGCTAGCGCGCTGCTTCGCGGCGCTTTGTCCGGGAACCATAAGCCGGTTCGCAGCGCTTCGCGGCGCTCTGTCCGGAAACTGTGTGGCTTTTCTGAATAATTTAAATCTCTTACGGTCAGGAAAAACCTCGGCCAAAGCGAAGCCTCGCGGCGCTTTGTCCGGGAACCATAAGTTGGTTCAGGCGCTTCGCGGCGCTCTGTCCGGAAACCGTGTGGCTTTTCTGAATAAATTAAATCTCTCACGGTCAGAAACCTCGGCTGTGCGCGCTTCGCGGCGCTTTGTCCGGGAACCATAAGTTGGGTTCAGTGCGCTTCGCGGCGCTCTGTCCGGAAACTGTGTGGCTTTTCTGAATAATTAAATCTCTCACGGTCAGATACCTGGCCAAAGCGCGCTTCGCGGCGCTTTGTCCGGGAACCATAAGTTGGTTCGCGCGCTTCGCGGCGCTCTGTCCGGGAACTGTGTGGCTTTTCTGAATAATTAAAATCTCTTACGGTCAGGAGAACCGCGGCTGCAAAGCGCGCTTCGCGGCGCTTTGTCCGGGAACCATAAGTTGGTTCAGGCGCTTCGCGGCGCTCTGTCCGGAAACTGTGTGGCTGTTCTGAAGAAATTAAATCTCTCACGGTCAGGAAAACCTGCAAAGCGCGCTTCGCGGCGCTTTGTCCGGGAACCATAAGTTGGGTTCTGCGCGCTTCGCGGCGCTCTGTCCGGAAACTGTGTGGCTTTTCTGAATAATTTGAATCTCTCACGGTCAGGAAATCTGGCCTGCAGCGCTTCGCGGCGCTTTGTCCGGGAACCATTAGTTGGTTCGCGCGCTTCGCGGCGCTCTGTCCGGAAACTGTGTGGCTTTTCTGAATAATTAAATCTCTCACGGTCAGATAACCTGGCCAGCGCAGCGCTTCGCGGCGCTTTGTCCGGGAACCATAAGGGTTCGTAGCGCTTCGCGGCGCTCTGTCCGAAACCGTGTGGCTTTTCTGAATAATTTGAAATCTCTCACGGTCAGATAACCCTGTCCAAAGCGCTTCGCGGCGCTTTGTCCGGGAACCATAAGCCGGGGTTCGTGCGCTTCGCGGCGCTCTGTCCGGAAACTGTGTGGCTTTTCTGAATAATTAAATCTCTCACGGTCAGAAAACCTCGGTTGCAGCGCTTCGCGGCGCTTTGTCCGGGAACCATAAGTTGGTTCAGGCGCTTCGCGGCGCTCTGTCCGGAAACTGTGTGGCTTTTCTGAATAATTTGAATCTCTCACGGTTAGATCAGCTTCGCGGCGAACTGGGGAACCACAGTCTGGGAGTTTGCAGCGTTTCGCGGCGCTTTGTCCGGGAACCATTAGTTGGGGGTTCGAAGTTCGTTTCGCGGCGCTCTGTCCGGAAACCGTGTGGCTTTTCTGAACCAATTAAATCTCTCACGGTCAGGAAAACCTGGCTGCAGGCGCTTCGCGGCGCTTTGTCCGGGAACCATAAGCCGGGGTTGGGTCAGCGCGCTTCGCGGCGCTCTGTCCGGAAACTGTGTGGCTTTTCTGAATAATTAAATCTCTCACGGTCAGGAAAACCTCGGCTCCAAAGCGCGCTTCGCGGCGCTTTGTCCGGGAACCATAAGTTGGGGTCAGGCGCTTCGCGGCGCTCTGTCCGGAAACTGTGTGGCTTTTCTGAACCAATTAAATCTCTCACGGTCAGGAAACCTCAAGGCAGCGCAGCGCTTCGCGGCGCTTTGTCCGGGAACCATAAGCTGGTTCGCGCCGCTTCGCGGCGCTCTGTCCGGAAACTGTGTGGCTTTTCTGAATAATTTAAATCTCTCACGGTCAGATACCTGGCAAAGCGCGCTTCGCGGCGCTTTGTCCGGGAACCATAAGCTGGTTCAGCGCTTCGCGGCGCTCTGTCCGGAAACTGTGTGGCTTTTCTGAATAAATTAAATCTCTCACGGTCAGGAAAACCTGGCTGCAGCGCTTCGCGGCGCTTTGTCCGGGAACCATAAGCCGGGGCGTTCAGCGCTTCGCGGCGCTCTGTCCGGAAACTGTGTGGCTTTTCTGAATAATTTAAATCTCTCACGGTCAGAAAACTCGGCAAAGCGCGCTTCGCGGCGCTTTGTCCGGGAACCATTAGCTGGGTTCGCGCCGCTTCGCGGCGCTCTGTCCGGAAACTGTGTGGCTTTTCTGAACCAATTAAATCTCTCACGGTCAGACAACCTGGCTGCGCGCGCTTCGCGGCGCTTTGTCCGGGAACCATAAGTTGGTTCAGGCGCTTTCGCGGCGCTCTGTCCGGAAACTGTGTGGCTTTTCTGAACAATTTAAATCTCTCACGGTCAGACAACCTCGGACAAAGCGCGCTTCGCGGCGCTTTGTCCGGGAACCATAAGCCGGTTCGTGCGCTTCGCGGCGCTCTGTCCGGAAACTGTGTGGCTTTTCTGAATAAATTAAATCTCTCACGGTCAGAAAACCTCGGCAAAAGCGCGCTTCGCGGCGCTTTGTCCGGGAACCATAAGCCGGGTTCAGGCGCTTCGCGGCGCTCTGTCCGGAAACTGTGTGGCTTTTCTGAATAATTTGAATCTCTCACGGTCAGAACAACTGGCCAAAGCGCCGCTTCGCGGCGCTTTGTCCGGGAACCATAAGTTGGGGTTCGCGCTTCGCGGCGCTCTGTCCGGAAACTGTGTGGCTTTTCTGAATAATTTAAATCTCTCACGGTCAGAAAACCTCGGCTGCAAAGCGCTTCGCGGCGCTTTGTCCGGGAACCATTAGCCGGTCTGCGCCGCTTCGCGGCGCTCTGTCCGGAAACCGTGTGGCTTTTCTGACCAATTGAAATCTCTCACGGTCAGGAAAACCCTGGCCAAAGCAGCGCTTCGCGGCGCTTTGTCCGGGAACCATAAGTTGGTTCGTAGCGCTTCGCGGCGCTCTGTCCGGAAACTGTGTGGCTTTTCTGAATAAATTAAATCTCTCACGGTCAGGAAATCTGGCGCAAAGCGCGCTTCGCGGCGCTTTGTCCGGGAACCATAAGCTGGTTCAGCGCTTCGCGGCGCTCTGTCCGGAAACTGTGTGGCTTTTCTGAACCAATTAAATCTCTCACGGTCAGGAAAACCTGGCCAAAGCAGCGCTTCGCGGCGCTTTGTCCGGGAACCATTAGTTGGGGTTCGTGCGCTTCGCGGCGCTCTGTCCGGAAACTGTGTGGCTTTTCTGAACCAATTAAATCTCTCACGGTCAGAAAACCTGGCAAAGCAGCGCTTCGCGGCGCTTTGTCCGGGAACCATAAGTTGAGGGGTTCAGGTGCGCTTCGCGGCGCTCTGTCCGGAAACTGTGTGGCTTTTCTGAATAAATTGAATCTCTCACGGTCAGGAAAACCTGGCCAAAGCAGCGCTTCGCGGCGCTTTGTCCGGGAACCATAAGTTGGGTGCGCGCTTCGCGGCGCTCTGTCCGGAAACCGTGTGGCTTTTCTGAACCAATTAAATCTCTCACGGTCAGGAAACTGCGCGCGCTTCGCGGCGCTTTGTCCGGGAACCATAAGCCGGCTTCGCGCGCTTCGCGGCGCTCTGTCCGGAAACTGTGTGGCTTTTCTGAATAAATTAAATCTCTCACGGTCAGAAAAACCTCGGTGCCAAAGCGCCGCTTCGCGGCGCTTTGTCCGGGAACCATAAGTTGGGTTCAGGCGCTTCGCGGCGCTCTGTCCGGAAACTGTGTGGCTTTTCTGAATAAATTGAATCTCTCACGGTCAGGAAAACCTGGCCAAAGCGCGCTTCGCGGCGCTTTGTCCGGGAACCATTAAGTTGGGGGTTCGTGCGCTTCGCGGCGCTCTGTCCGGAAACTGTGTGGCTTTTCTGAATAATTTAAATCTCTCACGGTCAGGAAAATTCCAGGCAAAGCGCGCTTCGCGGCGCTTTGTCCGGGAACCATAAGTTGGTTCGCGCGCTTCGCGGCGCTCTGTCCGGAAACCGTGTGGCTTTTCTGAATAATTTAAATCTCTCACGGTCAGACAACCTCGGGCAAAGCGCGCTTCGCGGCGCTTTGTCCGGGAACCATAAGTTGGTTCGCGCGCTTCGCGGCGCTCTGTCCGGAAACTGTGTGGCTTTTCTGAATAATTTGAATCTCTCACGGTCAGGAAAACCTGTCCAAAGCGCGCTTCGCGGCGCTTTGTCCGGGAACCATAAGTTGGTTCAGCGCGCTTCGCGGCGCTCTGTCCGGAAACTGTGTGGCTTTTCTGAATAATTTAAATCTCTCACGGTCAGGAAACCTGGTCCTCCAAAAGCGCCGCTCGCGGCGCTTTGTCCGGGAACCATTAGTTGGGGTTTTGCGCGCTTCGCGGCGCTCTGTCCGGAAACTGTGTGGCTTTTCTGAATAAATTAAATCTCTCACGGTCAGAAAACCTCGGCCAAAGCAGCGCTTCGCGGCGCTTTGTCCGGGAACCATTAGTTGGTTCAGGCGCGCTTCGCGGCGCTCTGTCCGGAAACTGTGTGGCTTTTCTGAATAATTTAAATCTCACGGTCAGACAACCTCGGCAAAGCGCGCTTCGCGGCGCTTTGTCCGGGAACCATAAGTTGGGTTCGCGCGCTTCGCGGCGCTCTGTCCGGAAACCGTGTGGCTTTTCTGAATAATTTAAATCTCTCACGGTCAGATAACCCGGCGCCTGGCTAAAGCGCGCTTCGCGGCGCTTTGTCCGGGAACCATTAGTTGGGGTTCCTAGCGCTTCGCGGCGCTCTGTCCGGAAACTGTGTGGCTTTTTCTGAATAATTTAAATCTCTCACGGTCAGAATAAACCTTACCTGGTTGCAAAGTGCAGCGCTTTCGCGGCGCTTTGTCCGGGAACCATAAGCCGGGGTTCGGTAGCGCTTCGCGGCGCTCTGTCCGGAAACCGTGTGGCTTTTCTGAATAATTTGAATCTCTCACGGTCAGGAAAACTCGCCGCGCGCTTCGCGGCGCTTTGTCCGGGAACCATAAGTTGGTTCGCGCGCTTCGCGGCGCTCTGTCCGGAAACTGTGTGGCTTTTCTGAATAATTTAAATCTCTCACGGTCAGGAAAAATTCTGGCTGCAAAGCGCCGCTTCGCGGCGCTTTATCCGGGAACCATAAGCCGGGGGGTTCGCGGCGCTCTGTCCGGAAACTGTGTGGCTTTTCTGAGTAATTTAAATCTCTCACGGTCAGGACAACCCCGTCCAAAGCGCCGTTTCGCGGCGCTTTGTCCGGGAACCATTAGTTGGTTGGTGCGCTTCGCGGCGCTCTGTCCGGAAACTGTGTGGCTTTTCTGAATAATTTAAATCTCTCACGGTCTGAGGCGACAACCTCGGCCATCCAGGGTAAAGCGCTTCGCGGCGCTTGTCCGGAAACCGTGTGGCTTTTCTGAATAATTCACCTCACGGTCAGATAACCTGGTGTCCGGGAACCAGGCGCGCTTCGCGGCGCTCTGTCCGGAAACTGTGTGGCTTTTCTGAATAATTTGAATCTCTCACGGTCAGGACAACCTCGCAAAGCAGCGCTTCGCGGCGCTTTGTCCGGGAACCATAAGCTGGGGTTTCAGCGCGCTTCGCGGCGCTCTGTCCGGAAACTGTGTGGCTTTTCTGAATAATTTAAATCTCTCACGGTCAGATAACTCGGCTGTGCAGCGCTTCGCGGCGCTTTGTCCGGGAACCATAAGTTGGTCTGTGCGCTTCGCGGCGCTCTGTCCGGAAACTGTGTGGCTTTTCTGAATAATTTAAATCTCACGGTCAGGAAAACCTGGCGCGGCGCTTCGCGGCGCTTTGTCCGGGAACCATAAGTTGGTTCGTAGCGCTTCGCGGCGCTCTGTCCGGAAACTGTGTGGCTTTTCTGAATAATTTAAATCTCTCACGGTCAGGAAAACCTGACAAAGCGCGCTTCGCGGCGCTTTGTCCGGGAACCATAAGTTGGTCTGCGCGCTTCGCGGCGCTCTGTCCGGAAACTGTGTGGCTTTTCTGAATAATTTAAATCTCTCACGGTCAGGAAACCTGGCCAAAGCAGCGCTTCGCGGCGCTTTGTCCGGGAACCATAAGTTGGGGTTCAGGCGCCGCTTCGCGGCGCTCTGTCCGGAAACTGTGTGGCTTTTCTGAATAATTTAAATCTCTCACGGTCAGGAAAAACCTCCAAAGCGCGCGCTTCGCGGCGCTTTGTCCGGGAACCATAAGTTGGTTCGTAGCGCTTCGCGGCGCTCTGTCCGGAAACTGTGTGGCTTTTCTGAACCAATTAAATCTCTCACGGTCAGGAAAACCTCAGCAAAGCGCGCTTCGCGGCGCTTTGTCCGGGAACCATTAGTTGGGTTCTGCGCGCTTCGCGGCGCTCTGTCCGGAAACTGTGTGGCTTTTCTGAATAAATTAAATCTCTCACGGTCAGATAATCTGGCCAAAGCGCCGCTTCGCGGCGCTTTGTCCGGGAACCATAAGCCGGGTTCTCGCGCTTCGCGGCGCTCTGTCCGGAAACTGTGTGGCTTTTCTGAATAATTTAAATCTCTCACGGTCAGAAAACCTCGGCAAAGCAGCGCTTCGCGGCGCTTTGTCCGGGAACCATAAGCTGGGGTTCCCGCGCTTCGCGGCGCTCTGTCCGGAAACTGTGTGGCTTTTCTGAACCAATTAAATCTCTCACGGTCAGGAAAAACTCAGCAAAGTGCCGCTTCGCGGCGCTTTGTCCGGGAACCATAAGTTGGGGTTCGCGCGCTTCGCGGCGCTCTGTCCGGAAACTGTGTGGCTTTTCTGAATAATTAAATCTCTCACGGTCAGGACAACCTGGCCAAAGCGCTTCGCGGCGCTTTGTCCGGGAACCATAAGCTGGTTCGCGCGCTTCGCGGCGCTCTGTCCGGAAACTGTGTGGCTTTTCTGAACCAATTAAATCTCTCACGGTCAGGACAATTAAGCGCGGCATTCGCGGCCCACGCAGGCGGCGGCGCTTCGCGGCGCTTTGTCCGGGAACCATTAAGCTGGGGTTCGCAGCGCTTCGCGGCGCTCTGTCCGGAAACTGTGTGGCTTTTCTGAATAATTTAAATCTCTCACGGTCAGGAAAACCTGGTCAAAGCAGCGCTTCGCGGCGCTTTGTCCGGGAACCATAAGTTGGTTCCTGCGCGCTTCGCGGCGCTCTGTCCGGAAACTGTGTGGCTTTTCTGAACCAATTAAATCTCTCACGGTCAGACAACTGCTGAGCGCTTCGCGGCGCTTTGTCCGGGAACCATAAGTTGGGGTTCGCGCGCTTCGCGGCGCTCTGTCCGGAAACTGTGTGGCTTTTCTGAATAATTTAAATCTCTCACGGTCAGAAAACCTCTGGCCAAAGCGCGCTTCGCGGCGCTTTGTCCGGGAACCATAAGTTGGGTTCTGCGCGCTTCGCGGCGCTCTGTCCGGAAACTGTGTGGCTTTTCTGAATAATTTAAATCTCTCACGGTCAGGAAAACCTTCGGCTGCAGCGCTTCGCGGCGCTTTGTCCGGGAACCATAAGTTGGGGTTCTGTAGCGCTTCGCGGCGCTCTGTCCGGAAACTGTGTGGCTTTTCTGAATAATTTAAATCTCTCACGGTCAGGAAACTCGGCCGCAGCGCTTCGCGGCGCTTTGTCCGGGAACCATGTTGGCTGGTTCGTGGATGCTTCGCGGCGCTCTGTCCGGAAACTGTGTGGCTTTTCTGAATAATTTAAATCTCTCACGGTCAGACAACCTGGCCAAAGCGCGCTTCGCGGCGCTTTGTCCGGGAACCATAAGTTGGTTCAGCGCGCTTCGCGGCGCTCTGTCCGGAAACTGTGTGGCTTTTCTGAATAATTAAATCTCTCACGGTCAGGAAAACCTGGGCAAAGCGCTTCGCGGCGCTTTGTCCGGGAACCATAAGCTGGGGTCTGCGCGCTTCGCGGCGCTCTGTCCGGAAACTGTGTGGCTTTTCTGAATAATTTAAATCTCTCACGGTCAGAAAATTGGCTACAAAGCAGCGCTTCGCGGCGCTTTGTCCGGGAACCATAAGTTGGTTCGCGCGCTTCGCGGCGCTCTGTCCGGAAACTGTGTGGCTTTTCTGAACCAATTGAATCTCTCACGGTCAGGGAACCTGGCTGCAAAGCGCGCTTCGCGGCGCTTTGTCCGGGAACCATTAGTTGGGTTTGCAGCGCTTCGCGGCGCTCTGTCCGGAAACTGTGTGGCTTTTCTGAATAATTTGAATCTCTCACGGTCAGACAACCTGGCTGCGCGCAGCGCTTCGCGGCGCTTTGTCCGGGAACCATAAGTTGGGTTCGCGCGCTTCGCGGCGCTCTGTCCGGAAACTGTGTGGCTTTTCTGAATAATTTGAATCTCTCACGGTCAGAAAATCCTCTGCAAAGCAGCGCTTCGCGGCGCTTTGTCCGGGAACCATAAGTTGGTTCTGCGCGCTTCGCGGCGCTCTGTCCGGAAACTGTGTGGCTTTTCTGAATAAATTAAATCTCTCACGGTCAGGACAACCCCGGCTGCGCAGCGCTTCGCGGCGCTTTGTCCGGGAACCATTAGTTGGGTTCAGCAGCGCTTCGCGGCGCTCTGTCCGGAAACTGTGTGGCTTTTCTGAATAATTTAAATCTCTCACGGTCAGATAACCTCGGCAAAGCGCGCTTCGCGGCGCTTTGTCCGGGAACCATAAGCCGGGGTTGCGCGCTTCGCGGCGCTCTGTCCGGAAACTGTGTGGCTTTTCTGAATAATTTAAATCTCTCACGGTCAGAATAAACTCGGCCAAAAGCGCCGCTTCGCGGCGCTTTGTCCGGGAACCATAAGCCGGTTCAGGCGCTTCGCGGCGCTCTGTCCGGAAACTGTGTGGCTTTTCTGAATAATTTGAATCTCTCACGGTCAGATAACCTGGCCAAAGCGCTTCGCGGCGCTTTGTCCGGGAACCATAAGCTGGGGTTCGCGTGCGCTTCGCGGCGCTCTGTCCGCAAACTGTGTGGCTTTTCTGAGTAATTTAAATCTCTCACGGTCAGAACGACCCCGTCCAAAGCGCGGCTTCGCGGCGCTTTGTCCGGGAACCATAAGTTGGGGTTCTGCGCGCTTCGCGGCGCTCTGTCCGGAAACTGTGTGGCTTTTCTGAATAATTTAAATCTCTCACGGTCAGGATAACCTGGCCAAAGCGCCGCTTCGCGGCGCTTTGTCCGGGAACCATAAGCTGGAGGTTCGTGCGCTTCGCGGCGCTCTGTCCGGAAACTGTGTGGCTTTTCTGAATAATTTAAATCTCTCACGGTCAGGAAAACCTGGTGCAAAGCGCCGCTTCGCGGCGCTTTGTCCGGGAACCATTAGTTGGTTCAGGCGCTTCGCGGCGCTCTGTCCGGAAACCGTGTGGCTTTTCTGAATAAATTAAATCTCTCACGGTCAGATAATTCACAAAGCGCTTCGCGGCGCTTTGTCCGGGAACCATAAGTTGGTTCTGGCGCTTCGCGGCGCTCTGTCCGGAAACTGTGTGGCTTTTCTGAATAATTTAAATCTCTCACGGTCAGATAAAACCTGGCGTGCAAAGCGCTTCGCGGCGCTTTGTCCGGGAACCATAAGTTGGTAGCGCGCTTCGCGGCGCTCTGTCCGGAAACTGTGTGGCTTTTCTGAATAATTTAAATCTCTCACGGTCAGGACAACCTGGCTGCGCAGCGCTTCGCGGCGCTTTGTCCGGGAACCATAAGCTGGTTCGCGCGCTTCGCGGCGCTCTGTCCGGAAACTGTGTGGCTTTTCTGAATAATTTAAATCTCTCACGGTCAGGAAACCTGGCCGCGTACGCTTCGCGGCGCTTTGTCCGGGAACCATGTTGGTTCAGCGCTTCGCGGCGCTCTGTCCGGAAACTGTGTGGCTTTTCTGAATAATTTGAATCTCTCACGGTCAGACAACCTCTGCCAAAGCGCTTCGCGGCGCTTTGTCCGGGAACCATAAGTTGGTTCGTGCTTCGCGGCGCTCTGTCCGGAAACTGTGTGGCTTTTCTGAGTAATTAAATCTCTCACGGTCAGGGATACCCGGCCAAAGCGCGCGCTTCGCGGCGCTTTGTCCGGGAACCATTAAGTTGAGGTTCAGGCGCTTCGCGGCGCTCTGTCCGGAAACTGTGTGGCTTTTCTGAATAATTTAAATCTCTCACGGTCAGACATCTGGCCAAAGCGCGCGCTTCGCGGCGCTTTGTCCGGGAACCATAAGTTGGTTCAGGCGCTTCGCGGCGCTCTGTCCGGAAACTGTGTGGCTTTTCTGAATAATTTAAATCTCTCACGGTCAGGATAAACCTGGCTCCAAAGCGCGCTTCGCGGCGCTTTGTCCGGGAACCATTAGTTGGGGTTTGCGCGCTTCGCGGCGCTCTGTCCGGAAACTGTGTGGCTTTTCTGAACCACCAAATCTCTCACGGTCAGGAAAACTTCAAAGCGCAGCGCTTCGCGGCGCTTTGTCCGGGAACCATAAGTTGGGGTTTATGCGGCGCTTCGCGGCGCTCTGTCCGGAAACTGTGTGGCTTTTCTGAATAATTTGAATCTCTCACGGTCAGGAAACTCCTGGCCAAAGCGCTTCGCGGCGCTTTGTCCGGGAACCATAAGTTGGTTCGCGCGCTTCGCGGCGCTCTGTCCGGAAACTGTGTGGCTTTTCTGAACCAATTAAATCTCTCACGGTCAGGAAAACTTGGCTACAAAGCGCGCGCTTCGCGGCGCTTTGTCCGGGAACCATTAGGCCGGGTTCGCGCGCTTCGCGGCGCTCTGTCCGGAAACTGTGTGGCTTTTCTGAATAATTTAAATCTCACGGTCAGACAACCTGGCTGCGCGCTTCGCGGCGCTTTGTCCGGGAACCATTAGTTGGTTCAGGCGCTTCGCGGCGCTCTGTCCGGAAACTGTGTGGCTTTTCTGAACCAATTAAATCTCTCACGGTCAGGAAAACCTCGGCCAAAGCGCCGCTTCGCGGCGCTTTGTCCGGGAACCATAAGCTGGTTCGTGCCGCTTCGCGGCGCTCTGTCCGGAAACTGTGTGGCTTTTCTGAACCAATAAAATCTCTCACGGTCAGGAAAATTCGGCTGCGCAAAGCAGCGCTTCGCGGCGCTTTGTCCGGGAACCATTAGTTGGGGTTCGCGCTTCGCGGCGCTCTGTCCGGAAACTGTGTGGCTTTTCTGAATAATTTAAATCTCTCACGGTCAGGAAAATTCGGCAAAAGTGCAGCGCTTCGCGGCGCTTTTGTCCGGGAACCATAAGCTGGTGGTTCGCGCGCTTCGCGGCGCTCTGTCCGGAAACTGTGTGGCTTTTCTGAATAATTTAAATCTCTCACGGTCAGGAAAACCTGGCTAAAGCAGCGCTTCGCGGCGCTTTGTCCGGGAACCATAAGCTGGGGTTCAGGCTTCGCGGCGCTCTGTCCGGAAACTGTGTGGCTTTTCTGAATAATTAAAATCTCTCACGGTCAGACAACCTGGCAAAGCAGCGCTTCGCGGCGCTTTGTCCGGGAACCATAAGTTGGGTTCGCAGCGCTTCGCGGCGCTCTGTCCGGAAACTGTGTGGCTTTTCTGAATAATTTAAATCTCTCACGGTCAGGACAATCTCCAAAGCGCTTCGCGGCGCTTTGTCCGGGAACCATAAGTTGGTTCAGCGCTTCGCGGCGCTCTGTCCGGAAACTGTGTGGCTTTTCTGAATAATTTAAATCTCTCACGGTCAGGAAACCTGGCTGTGCGCGCTTCGCGGCGCTTTGTCCGGGAACCATAAGTTGGGGTTCGTAGCGCTTCGCGGCGCTCTGTCCGGAAACTGTGTGGCTTTTCTGAATAATTTAAATCTCTCACGGTCAGGAAAACTCTGGCAAAGCGCGTTCGCGGCGCTTTGTCCGGGAACCATAACAGGGTTCTGCGCGCTTCGCGGCGCTCTGTCCGGAAACTGTGTGGCTTTTCTGAATAATTTAAATCTCTCACGGTCAGGATAACCTGGCAAAGCGCTTCGCGGCGCTTTGTCCGGGAACCATAGTTAGTTCAGCGCTTCGCGGCGCTCTGTCCGGAAACTGTGTGGCTTTTCTGAATAAATTAAATCTCTCACGGTCAGGAAACCACAGCCAAAGCGCTTCGCGGCGCTTTGTCCGGGAACCATAAGTTGGGGTTCGCAGCGCTTCGCGGCGCTCTGTCCGGAAACTGTGTGGCTTTTCTGAATAATTTAAATCTCTCACGGTCAGAAAACCCTGGCTGCAGCGCTTCGCGGCGCTTTGTCCGGGAACCATAAGTTGGGGTTGGTGCGCTTCGCGGCGCTCTGTCCGGAAACCGTGTGGCTTTTCTGAATAATTTAAATCTCTCACGGTCAGACAACACCTGCTGGCAAGCTTCGCGGCGCTTTGTCCGGGAACCATAAGCTGGTGGGTTGCGCGCTTCGCGGCGCTCTGTCCGGAAACCGTGTGGCTTTTCTGAATAATTTAAATCTCTCACGGTCAGGACAACCCTGTGCGCAAAGTGCCGCTTCGCGGCGCTTTGTCCGGGAACCATAAGCTGGGGTTCGCAGCGCTTCGCGGCGCTCTGTCCGGAAACTGTGTGGCTTTTCTGAACCAATAAAATCTCTCACGGTCAGGAAAAAACCTGGCCAAAGTGGCGCTTCGCGGCGCTTTGTCCGGGAACCATAAGTTCAGGCGCTTCGCGGCGCTCTGTCCGGAAACTGTGTGGCTTTTCTGAATAATTTAAATCTCTCACGGTCAGGAAATCCCGGCGCGCCGCTTCGCGGCGCTTTGTCCGGGAACCATAAGTTGGTTCGCGCGCTTCGCGGCGCTCTGTCCGGAAACTGTGTGGCTTTTCTGAATAATTTAAATCTCTCACGGTCAGAATAACTCGGCAAAGCGCTTCGCGGCGCTTTGTCCGGGAACCATAAGTTGGGTTCAGCGCTTCGCGGCGCTCTGTCCGGAAACTGTGTGGCTTTTCTGAATAATTAAATCTCTCACGGTCAGGAAAACTGGCTGCGCCGCTTCGCGGCGCTTTGTCCGGGAACCATAAGCTGGTTCGCGCGCTTCGCGGCGCTCTGTCCGGAAACTGTGTGGCTTTTCTGAACCAATTAAATCTCTCACGGTCAGACAACCTGGCAAAGCGCGCTTCGCGGCGCTTTGTCCGGGAACCATAAGCCGGGGTTCGCGCGCTTCGCGGCGCTCTGTCCGGAAACTGTGTGGCTTTTCTGAATAAATAAAATCTCTCACGGTCAGGAAAATCCTGGCAAAGCGCCGCTTCGCGGCGCTTTGTCCGGGAACCATAAGTTGGTTCGTAGCGCTTCGCGGCGCTCTGTCCGGAAACTGTGTGGCTTTTCTGAATAAATTAAATCTCTCACGGTCAGGATAACCTGGCCAAAGCGCGCTTCGCGGCGCTTTGTCCGGGAACCATTAGCCGGCCTGGTTCAGGCTTCGCGGCGCTCTGTCCGGAAACTGTGGCTTTTCTGAATAATTTAAATCTCTCACGGTCAGGACAACCCCGTCCAAAGCGCGCTTCGCGGCGCTTTGTCCGGGAACCATAAGTTGGTCTGCGCGCTTCGCGGCGCTCTGTCCGGAAACTGTGTGGCTTTTCTGAATAATTTGAATCTCTCACGGTCAGGACAACCTCGGCAAAAGCGCGCTTCGCGGCGCTTTGTCCGGGAACCATAAGTTGGGTTCGCGCGCTTCGCGGCGCTCTGTCCGGAAACTGTGTGGCTTTTCTGAATAATTAAAATCTCTTACGGTCAGGACAACCCTGTCCAAAGCAGCGCTTCGCGGCGCTTTGTCCGGGAACCATAAGGTTCGTAGCGCTTCGCGGCGCTCTGTCCGGAAACTGTGTGGCTTTTCTGAATAATTTAAATCTCTCACGGTCAGAAAACCTCGTCCAAAGCGCCGCTTCGCGGCGCTTTGTCCGGGAACCATAAGTTGGAAGGTTCGCGCGCTTCGCGGCGCTCTGTCCGGAAACTGTGTGGCTTTTCTGAATAATTTAAATCTCTCACGGTCAGGACAACCTGGCCAAAGCGCCATGCTTCGCGGCGCTTTGTCCGGGAACCATAAGCCGGGGGTTCGGTGCGCTTCGCGGCGCTCTGTCCGGAAACTGTGTGGCTTTTCTGAATAATTAAAATCTCTCACGGTCAGGACAACCTCGGCTGTAGCGCTTCGCGGCGCTTTGTCCGGGAACCATAAGTTGGGGGTTCGCGCGCTTCGCGGCGCTCTGTCCGGAAACCGTGTGGCTTTTCTGAATAATTAAAATCTCACGGTCAGATAACCTGGTCCAAAGCGCCGCTTCGCGGCGCTTTGTCCGGGAACCATAAGTTGAATTGCGCGTTTCGCGGCGCTCTGTCCGGAAACTGTGTGGCTTTTCTGAATAATTTAAATCTCTCACGGTCAGATAACCTCACAAAGCGCGCGCTTCGCGGCGCTTTGTCCGGGAACCGTAAGCTGGTTGCGCGCTTCGCGGCGCTCTGTCCGGAAAACTGTGTGGCTTTTCTGAACCAATTAAATCTCTCACGGTCAGATAATTCGGCGCGCGCTTCGCGGCGCTTTGTCCGGGAACCATAAGCCAGGGGTTCAGCGCTTCGCGGCGCTCTGTCCGGAAACTGTGTGGCTTTTCTGAATAAATTAAATCTCCTCACGGTCAGGAAAACCTCGGCCAAAGCGCGCTTCGCGGCGCTTTGTCCGGGAACCATAAGTTGGGTTCGCAGCGCTTCGCGGCGCTCTGTCCGGAAACTGTGTGGCTTTTTCTGAATAATTTGAATCTCTCACGATCAGGACAACCTGCCAAAGCAGCGCGCTTCGCGGCGCTTTGTCCGGAAACCATAAGTCGGGTTCAGGCGCGCTTCGCGGCGCTCTGTCCGGAAACTGTGTGGCTTTTCTGAATAAATTAAATCTCTCACGGTCAGGAAAATCCTACAAAGCGCGCGCTTCGCGGCGCTTTGTCCGGGAACCATTAGCCGGGGTTCGCGCGCTTCGCGGCGCTCTGTCCGGAAACTGTGTGGCTTTTCTGAACCAATTAAATCTCTCACGGTCAGGAAAACTGTCAAAGCGCAGCGCTTCGCGGCGCTTTGTCCGGGAACCATAAGTTGAATTCGCGCCGCTTCGCGGCGCTCTGTCCGGAAACTGTGTGGCTTTTCTCTGAATAATTTAAATCTCTCACGGTCAGGAAAACCCCAAGCAAAGCGCTTCGCGGCGCTTTGTCCGGGAACCATTAGTTGGTTCAGGCGCTTCGCGGCGCTCTGTCCGGAAACTGTGTGGCTTTTTCTGAATAATAAAAATCTCTCACGGTCAGGAAAACCTGTGCCAAAGCGCGCTTCGCGGCGCTTTGTCCGGGAACCATTAGTTGGGGTTCAGCGCTTCGCGGCGCTCTGTCCGGAAACTGTGTGGCTTTTCTGAACCAAGTAAATCTCTCACGGTCAGGACTGGCTGCAGCAGCGCTTCGCGGCGCTTTGTCCGGGAACCATTAGCTGGGGTTCTGCGCTTCGCGGCGCTCTGTCCGGAAACTGTGTGGCTTTTCTGAACCAATTAAATCTCTCACGGTCAGACACCATTTCAGCTGCATAGCGGCGCTTCGCGGCGCTTTGTCCGGGAACCATGTTGGTTCAGGTGCGCTTCGCGGCGCTCTGTCCGGAAACTGTGTGGCTTTTCTGAACCAATTAAATCTCTCACGGTCAGGAAATTACCAAAGCGCCGCTTCGCGGCGCTTTGTCCGGGAACCATAAGTTGGTTCTGTGCGCTTCGCGGCGCTCTGTCCGGAAACTGTGTGGCTTTTCTGAACCAATTAAATCTCTCACGGTCAGGAAAATCCCTGGCAAGCGCAGCGCTTCGCGGCGCTTTGTCCGGGAACCATTAGTTGGTTCAGCGCTTCGCGGCGCTCTGTCCGGAAACTGTGTGGCTTTTCTGAACCAATTTAAATCTCTCACGGTCAAGAGAAAACTCCGGCCAAAGCGCTGCTTCGCGGCGCTTTGTCCGGGAACCATAAGTTGGGGGTTCTGTGCGCTTCGCGGCGCTCTGTCCGGAAACTGTGTGGCTTTTCTGAATAATTTGAATCTCTCACGGTCAGGACAACCTGGCCAAAGTGGCGCTTCGCGGCGCTTTGTCCGGGAACCGTAAGTTGGTTCTGCGTGCGCTTCGCGGCGCTCTGTCCGGAAACTGTGTGGCTTTTCTGAACCAATTAAATCTCTCACGGTCAGGACAACCTGGTTCCAAAGCGCGCTTCGCGGCGCTTTGTCCGGGAACCATAAGTCGGGGGTTCTGGCGCACGCTTCCGCGGCGCTCTCTCCGGAAACTGTGTGGCTTTTCTGAATAATTTGAATCTTTCACGGTCAGAAAACCTGCCAGCGCGCTTCGCGGCGCTTTGTCCGGGAACCATGTTGGGGGTCCCAGGCGCTTCGCGGCGCTCTGTCCGGAAACTGTGTGGCTTTTCTGAACCAATTAAATCTCTCACGGTCAGGAAAACCTGGGCAAAGCGCAGGCGCTTCGCGGCGCTTTGTCCGGGAACCATTAGTTGGGTTCAGCGCAGCTTCGCGGCGCTCTGTGGGGAAACTGTGTGGGTGTTCTGAAGAAATTAAATCTCTCACGGTCAGGAAAACCCAGCTGCGCGCTCCGCGGCGCTTTGTCCGGGAACCATTAGCTGGGGTTCGCCGCGCTTCGCGGCGCTCTGTCCGGAAACTGTGCGGCTTTTTCTGAATAATTTAAATCTCTCACGGTCAGGAAAACCCCGGCCAAAGCGCTGCTTCGCGGCGCTTTGTCCGGGAACCATAAGTTGGTTCTGAGGCGCTTCGCGGCGCTCTGTCCGGAAACTGTGTGGCTTTTCTGAACCAATTAAATCTCTCACGGTCAGGACAACCCCGGCCAAAGCGCTGCTTCGCGGCGCTTTGTCCGGGAACCATAAGCTGGGTTCAGGCGCTTCGCGGCGCTCTGTCCGGAAACTGTGTGGCTTTTCTGAACCAATTAAATCTCTCACGGTCAGGAAAACCGCGGTCAAAGCGTGCTTTCGCGGCGCTTTGTCCGGGAACCATAAGCCGGTTCGCGCCGCTTCGCGGCGCTCTGTCCGGAAACTGTGTGGCTTTTTCTGAATAATTTAAATCTCTCTCACGGTCAGGATAAATTCGTTCAAAGTGCGCGCTTCGCGGCGCTTTGTCCGGGAACCATAAGCTGGTTCAGCGTACGCTTCGCGGCGCTCTGTCCGGAAACTGTGTGGCTTTTCTGAACCAATTAAATCTCTCACGGTCAGATAACCTGGCTAGCAAAGCGCGCTTCGCGGCGCTTTGTCCGGGAACCATAAGTTGGCTTCAGTGCGCTTCGCGGCGCTCTGTCCGGAAACTGTGTGGCTTTTCTGAATAATTTAAATCTCCTCACGGTCAGGGAAAACCCCTGACAAAGCGCAGCGCTTCGCGGCGCTTTGTCCGGGAACCATTAGCCGGGGTCTGCGCGCTTCGCGGCGCTCTGTCCGGAAACTGTGTGGCTTTTCTGAACCAAATTAAATCTCTCACGGTCAGAACACCTGGCGTCAAAGCAGCAGCGCTTCGCGGCGCTTTGTCCGGGAACCATAAAGCTGGTTTGCGGCGCTTCGCGGCGCTCTGTCCGGAAACTGTGTGGCTTTTCTGAACCATTTAAATCTCTCACGGTCAGGAAAACCCCGGCCAAAGCGCTGGCGTTTTATGCGGCGCTTTGTCCGGGAACCATTAGCTGGGGTTCGCAGCGCTTCGCGGCGCTCTGTCCGGAAACTGTGTGGCTTTTCTGAACCATTTAAATCTCTCTACGGTCAGGAAAAACTCCTGGCCAAAGCAATGCTTCGCGGCGCTTTGTCCGGGAACCGTAAGTCGGGCCTGGTTCAGCGCTTCGCGGCGCTCTGTCCGGAAACTGTGTGGCTTTTCTGAACCAATAAAATCTCTCACGGTCAGAAAACCCCGGCAAAGCGCCGCTTTGTCCGGGAACCGTAAGTTGGGGAGTTCGCAGCGCTTCGCGGCGCTCTGTCCGGAAACTGTGTGGCTTTTCTGAACCGATAAAATCTCTCACGATCAGAAAACCCTGTGCAGCGCGCTTCGCGGCGCTTTGTCCGGGAACCGTAAGCCGCGGGGTTCGCGCCACTTCGCGGCGCTCTGTCCGGAAACTGTGTGGCTTTTCTGAACCAATTAAATCTCATCGCTTCCACTGCTTCATTGTTGTTGACATTTGTGTAGAGAGACACTGCGTC